>CM062813.1:476092261-476369761 GCA_031772625.1 Pinus tabuliformis | reverse complement strand
AAAGAAAATCACAAACCTTGAAACTGTGGAACTAATAGGCATTTGCCTTAAATCTTCATACTTCAGTTTTAAAGGAAAAATCTATGAGCAAACACATGGTGTTGCAATGGGCTCTCCATTATCACCATTGATTTCCAACTTATACATGGAACAATTTGAGCAAATGGCCCTTAGGTCTTTCCCCTTTACCCCTGAAGAATGGAAAAGATATGTAGATGACATTTTCGCTAAATGGATCCATGGTTTAGATAAAATTAATGAATTTTTATCTCATATAAACAGCCTCTCTAAACACATAAAATTCACTATTGAAATCGAAAAAGACAACCGGCTCCCCTTCTTAGATGTCCTCCTTACCAAGAAAAATGGCAAACTAAGCCACCAGGTCTTCAGAAAACAGACACACACTGACAAATATCTTCATTCAAACTCCCACCACCATCCGAAACAAAAAGTTGGTGTCATCAAAACCCTAGCCACCAGAGCTTCCAGAATCTCTGACCCTGAACATCTAGAGGAAGAACTTAACCATCTCCATAAGGTCTTCATAAACAATGGCTATCAGAAACACATTATCCAAAAAATAATTAAAGAATCCATAACCAATAACCAAAAAAGAAAAACTCTTGAAAACCCTAGAATCTCCTTACCCTATATTAAAGGAACCACAGATAAAATTGCCAGAATTCTCGCCAAGCATAACATCATGGTTGCCTTTACGCCCCCTAACACCCTAAAAAACATGCTTGATTCTGCTAAGGACTTAATAGACCCAAAAAATCACAAAGGAGTATACTCGATTCCCTACTCATGCGGAAAAGTTTATATAGGTGAAATAGGGAGATCCTTTGGCATAAGATTAAAAGAACACATTAATGATATTACAAGAAATAGGTCAAAAAAATCAGGTCTGGCAAAGCACGCATGTTCTTCCTCACACTATATCTGTATGGAACAAGCAAAATTAATTCACAAGGAAGACCATTATTTAAAAAGAAGGGTGAAAGAGGCAATTGAAATTGAGAAATCCTCCAACAACATGAATAGGGATGACAGATTAAAATTAAGTAACACCTGGAAACGCTTATTAAATAAAATAACAAAAGCAGTAAATTAAATCTAATAAAATAATAAATAAATAAATCTATCTAACTCCCTTTTAATAAAGTTTAATAAGTCAAATAAATAAATAAATAAAAATTCAATTCAATTCAATTCAAACTAATACATAACAAGGAACTTATTTATATAACATAGAAAATAATTAACAACAACCAAATAATAATAATAATAATCGATACATTGCAGACGATGGAGACGGGACGGGAGAAGTCACGAGTTGGTTTAGGTTAGGGTTACTGAACCCTCTGCAGCTGCTGAACCGCGATGCCCTCCGTTTTGCCCGCCATCCTCTGTTACCGTCTTACCTTAACCGCCGTGAACCCTGCCGCTATCGTGCTGGAAGTTTAATCGAAGGGGCGATACTGTGCCGCGACAACCGGTAACAATCTGTGGCGGTTTGGAACTGCCCTGCACGGTCCGTTACTGTTAACTGTGAACTGTCGTTTTCTCCGGGTTTCTCTACTCACCGAGGTGTCCGCAGTTCCGAGACGCAGCTGGCAATGGAGGATCTAGAAGCCGTTGATTATTCAGCCGACCCGATGGAAGGGGTCTCCATCTGGCGCTCACCCTATGCCACATCAGAAGGTATGTTCGGACCAGGCCTCTCCGAAAATTTCTCTCCGTTTTCGCTTGGTGATCAGTCGAGGTCTTATCCTGTGGTCCTCCCGGATGTACCACCGACCTGGCCTGCCCTCTCTACTCCCCCTCACTCTCCGGCAACCCTCGGTTTCGTTTCCGGCTGCCTAAACCCTAACCCTGGTTTTGAACCTCCGGCTTCTGGCTCCACTTCCCGTCCGCTACAAACCCCATCCTTGCCCGCCTCCTCAGCCGGATTCCCGGGCTCTCTTGGTCTTTCTTCCGGAAGCTTCACCTCCGTACCTCCGCTCTCGGGCCCCCCTATTGTTTCAGGCATCTGTGACCCCTCCTCCTCGCATCAGATCCCGGCACCGTTGAACGCCTCCGCCCCTCCCCCCGGTCGCCCTCAGAACATTCCCCCCCCTCGGGGCCCTAAAAGGAAATACAAGTGTTTCAAATCCAAGGAGGACGATATCTTTCTCAGACTGGAAGAGGACATCCAGTGGGGGGAGACAATGGATTTTGCAGATCGAGTACTGGTCGGGCGCATCAGGGGTCGAAGCTACTCGGCAGCACGTTTGAAGACCTGGGCAGCTGAAGTTTGGGGTCATCATTTGGTGGACATCCCTTTCGTGCAAACCTTCGTGAGGGGATGGTTCGCATTGAGGTTCGCTCGTGCTGATCATACCAACTGGGTATTGTCCTCCTACTGGCACTTTGAACATGCCCCAGTGCTCCTTAAGAGATGGACTCCATTATTTGACCCCGAGACAGAACAGATAGGCATCGGACCAGTATGGATTCGGCTCCCAGGGCTACCTCTTCAATACTGGTCAGAAGATATCTTCAGGAGAATCGGCAATGCCATTGGCACCTTCATGGACTACGACAAATCATATCAGCAGACTGGCATGATGGCTTATGCCAGGATACTCATTAACCTGGATACCAGGGGAGGACTGCAAGAGTTCATTACAATTCAATGGAGAGACACGGCACGCAAACAAATCATTGACTACGAAGGCATTCCCTATCGCTGCCGCAGATGCCACAAAGTGGGACATCTTTACAGGGACTGTCCACTCCTTCGGAAAGCGGTGAGGAATGACAAGGATGGAGTGGCCGATCAGCCCCCGGACAACTCCCCCAGGCTGCACCCAGTGCAGAACCAAGAGGAACATGTGCACACACAGGAAGTTGGTGAACCACGGAGCTCTCCGGAGGCAGCAGACACTGCTATAGTCTCCACTGCTCCTCCTCCTGCATCACCAGCACCTGTGCATCCGGCGACTGAACAAGCGGGCACAGCGACAACGGGTAAGTCTTTTTCATTCCCCTCTCCGATATCACCTATTTCTTGCATATCATTGGGCATCTCATCTCAGCATATTACTAGCTCTGAACCTATCTCCGCTCTATCATCTCCTGTAACTCTTCATTACACCCAGGGCTTACACCCTCACGCATCTCTCATATGCTCCCTCCCGCTTCCTTCACCGGTGGCACCCCCATCGCTGATCACTTCGTCCCTCGCATCCCTATCCTTTCTTTCGACCCAGCCATCCCCCCGTTATGCTCTTCGATCCCGCTCGAAGGACAGAGGTCCTGATGCCGTTGGACTCGACCCGGTGAATGCTCCTATTACCCTTAAGAACTCCCGTGGACGACCCTCCCGCATTACCAAAGCAAGACACACTGCTGATGAAGAAGTTGCCCTTGGGCGACAGCAGACTATCTTCAGGGCCCTTAGAGCGAAGGATGGCCCGCTATCCCTCCCCTCATGAAGATACTATCCTTCAATTGCCGTGGGTTTGCTAGTTCAGCCAAAAAACTAGCGCTCAGGAGACTGCTCACCTCATCTCAGCAGGACATTATATTTCTACAAGAAACACTCTGTTTGGCCGAACCTCTTATCCATACCCTCACCTCCTGGCTACCTAACTGGACCTTCCATGCACTGGATGCGTCCGGGCGATCTGGTGGTTTGGCTATTGGGGTTTGTAACAGAGCTCTGGAGATCCGGAACATTTGGGGAGGTAGGGGTTACATTGGGCTAGACATTTTCGCCCATTCTGTAGCGATGGACATTAGAATCATCAATGTCTATGGCCCTTGTGCTGACCGAGCCAACTATTGGCGGTCCTTACTGGAATCTGAATTATTTCAAGCAGACAACATCATACTTGGAGGTGATTTAAATTTTTCCCTTGGATTCAGCGAGTCATGGGGTCACTTGGCGCAGGTCGATTCCCTTACAGATACATTGTCCAGCCTACTAGAGGAACATCAGTGGGTGGATATTCCATCTGCTAGACTTCAGTACACCTGGTCAAATAACAGAAGTGGAGAACAAAGCTTGGCCAGAAGACTTGATAGATTCCTTATTAAGGAAACACTGATTAACAGTCTCCCCAGAATACGACAATGGGTTGGAACGGGAGGCATATCCGATCATCGGCCTATATTCTTAGAAGCAGAGGACTTTAATCACAAAATCAAAAGCCCATTCAAGTTTAATGCCTCTTGGTTACAGGACCCCTCTTATATACAATTGGTTCATAATTACTGGCAGAACAACCCCATCAGGGAAGATGAGGACCTCTCAGCGGGCTTTGTCAGAAAACTAACTGAACTCAAGCAGATTACTAAGAACTGGGCTCATCAAAAGCGCATCCAAGATAATCAAACACTGAAAGAGGCGGAAAGAGTCATTGCTGAGTTCGAGGATTCATCATCTGGGACCTTCCCCACCCCTGAGAGTAAGGAGAAGTACACCTCACTTATAGCGAAGCGCTCTCAAATCCTGAAAGAACGAGAAGAAAGCTGGAGGCTTAGAAGCAGGGCTATTTGGCTCACAGAGGGGGATGATAATACTAAATTTTATCATAAATTTGCCAATGGTCGCAAAGCCATCAACACTATTTGGGAGTTAAGAGATGATCGAGGGCACCCTGTTTCATCACAACAGAACTTGGCCAGACTGGCCACAGAGCACTTTAGGGGTATATATAAAGCTCCTGGAGACATTAATATCTTGGAGATCATGAGGGTGGCTGAACTTTTCCCCAGATATGTTGAACAGGAAGAGTCTGATGATCTACTGAAGGAAGTGACCAAGGAAGAACTGGAGGCTACTCTGAAATGGTTTAAAAAAGATAAAAGCCCCGGCCCAGATGGATGGACCATTGAATTCTACATCGCTTTCTTTGAAATCCTGGGAAGCGACCTTTTGAAGATTGTAGAGGATAGCAGAAGGAGGGGCAGAATATCCTCTGCTATTAAATCCACCTTCATCGCCTTAATCCCCAAATCTAATGCCCCGATCTCTTTCGATGACTTTCGCCCCATCTCTCTCTGTAATTGCCTCTATAAGATTATTGCCAAGACCATTGCCAACCGCCTCAAACCCATTCTCTCGCATCACATATCCTCTGAACAATTCGCCTTCCTACACCACAGACAGATCCACGAGGCTATAGCCACAGCTCAAGAACTCATGCACACTATGCAGATTAAGAGGCAGAAGGGAATGATTCTAAAAGTGGATCTGTCCAAGGCTTTTGACAGAACGAATTGGTTGTATTTGAGGTTGCTGCTAACACATCTTGGTTTCCCCTTCGAGTTTATCAAATGGACGATGAGCTGTATCACCGATGTATCCTATAGTGTGTTACTCAATGGGGAAGCTACCTCATTCTTTACTTCAGAGAGAGGACTCAGACAGGGATGTCCGCTCTCACCTCTGCTGTTCTTGCTTATTATGGAAGGATTAAGTAGAGTTATCTCATCAGCTCGTGATAGGCATCAATTGACTGGCATTAAACTTGCGGATAACTTCTACCTCACTCATCTGTTATTTGTTGATGACATCCTGATCTTCCTGAATGGCAGCATTGGGGACTCCACTACCCTTCATAACTCCATTCTACTTTTCCAGCAAGCTACAGGTATGAAGATCAATGATAATAAGTCCACGATTACTACAGTTGGTTGTTCCATTCATGAAACCGCCTTTGCTACACAGCGCTTCCCCTTCAACAATTTGAACTTGTCGGATGGGATAAAGTACCTTGGCTTCAGACTGAAACCTATAGGTTACAGAATAGCAGACTGGTTATGGCTCATAGCTAAAGTGGAAAAGCGACTACAGGTATGGTACCACAGATATCTCTCTCGTGCTGGCAGATTGGTCCTTATTAAAGCTGTGATTGAAGCCACACCAGTCTATTGGATGGCCCTAGCCTGGATACCTAAGGGCATATTGAATAGGCTCCAAAGTATTTGCTGCAGATTTCTTTGGAAAGGTCACCAGCCGGGAAGGCTCTTCGCCTGGGTCAAATGGGATACCATCGCCAAACCCAAACGCTGGGGGGGATGGGGTTTAAAGAGGCTCGACCTCTTCTCCAGAGCACTGGCTGCCAAACTTGGGTGG
Organism: Pinus tabuliformis; assembly: GCA_031772625.1. NCBI lineage: Eukaryota > Viridiplantae > Streptophyta > Pinopsida > Pinales > Pinaceae > Pinus > Pinus tabuliformis. The sequence continues at coordinate 476,363,631 of CM062813.1, read as the reverse complement.
CAGCTTCTCACCTCAAATGGTCTATGGACGCGAGTAGCATATGCAAAATATATCAAGCCTCAGAACGTTTTGGACTGGATCTGCACACAACAAGGAACTAATCAAAACATATCCAATATCTGGAAAGCGGTTATAGGCACCTTACCTCTGCTACGAGAAGGAATCACATGGCGCATTAAGGAAGGTAATGCAGTGCGTATTGGTCTGGACCCGTGGGTCGGATGTGGAAATGCCCACAGGTTATCAGCTGACCTCATAAGGCACCTACATGACAGAGGGATTACACACATTATGCACATTGGAGATAATGAGAATTCCTCATTCCTCCAGCAAGCATGGTACACCGCTCAAGTATTAGAAATTCCTGAACAGTGGCAGAACGAATGGATGGAGTATACGGATGCCCTCACACAAGCTCACATCAGGCTCACAGAAGGACCTGATGAAATCATCTGGGCCTTTGCCAAGCATGGAGCATACGCCCCGAAGCTAGGATATTTAAGGCTCATGGAACCTTATAGGCCCCCGGATATCCATCCCACCTGGAAAGCGCTCTGGAAACTAAAGTCGGCTCCTCGCACGCGATTATTAATGTGGAACATTCTATTTGACAAAATCCCTACAGGCACCAATCTCATGAAGAGATCCTTTTATGGTCCATTCCGTTGCCACTTATGCCAAGGGGAGGAAGAAAGCACAGATCATTTGTTCTTGAATTGCAGCACTACTCTACAGTTTTGGCATGCCCTCACCTCACACTATCCGCATTTGAAAAATTGGCAAGGTAATAACCTCATGGATGCATGGAAAAACTGGTGCCTGAACCACACTGGGAAATCTATCAACATTCCGCTGCTGGCCTGCTGGGCTGTTTGGATCGCGCGCAATCAGGCTATCTTTAATCTCAAAGCCCCACACTGGCCCACTATATTACACCATACGATTGTTGACTTTAACATGATACCTGAAGAGGAATCCACAGCCCCTCCTCGTATCATCAGACCTGTGAACATCGACAAAACAAAGCCATGGGCTTTCTTTGATGGCTCGGCACAAGATGCGGGCTGTGGGGGAGGAGCTATACTCTATCTCAATGAAATGCACTGCTTTAAGATACAAATAAATCTAGGCAGAGGCACCAATAACTTTGCTGAACTGTGCACGGCTAAACACATCATACACTTTGCTATCCATAAACAATGCAGACACCTTCAGCTGTTCGGAGACTCTAAAATTGTTTGCAATTGGCTGAATGATGCATCTCATTGTCATGCATTTTCATTGAGACACATTCTAGATGAAGCTAAAAGACTGACTGCATCCTTTGAATCATTTGTCTGTCGACACATTTACAGGGAACAGAACACCGTCGCCGACCAGCTCTCCAAAGAGGCAGCGCACAGACAAGGAGATGACTGGTTGATCCAGGAGGAAATCGACGGAACTTACTACCAGCACTACCACAGACCTTTTGATGACCACATGGGAGATGGGCTATAAAGCCCACACACTTACAGTACCATTTTTGTTTATAGCATGTATATATTTCTACTGTCTAGTCATGAGTACAGCTCTACTTTTTTTTGATATTATCAGCATATATATAGCTCTCTGCGCAGAGCATGGACACAATTTTGATCACTGCTAGTTTTACTGTTTTGATAATGCTCCCTGCGTGGAGACAACTTGTTTTTCTCTTCCTAGATTTACAGACTATGAACTTGACAGGCACTGCTGCCTCCATATGAATATGCTTCGGCATCTGCAAAATGTAATTTCTCAATACTAATAGAAATTACGACTTTTTCCCAGGGGAAATAATAATAATAATAATAATAAATAAATAAATAAATAACTAATAATAAGAATATTAAATAAATGAATTAAAAATAAAATAAAAAATAAATATAAACATATAAATAAATAAATAAATAATAATAATAATAATAATAATATATATATATATATATATAAACCAAATAAATCATTAATTAAACCTGTCACTTAAAAATAATAATAATAATATTAATATTAATATTAAATAAATATATAAATAAAATTAATTAATTAAACAATTATATATATATGAATTAATAATTTATGAATCAATTAGACCGACATTAAAAAAAAAAAAAGAAGAAGGAGGAGGAGGAGAAGATATCAAAAAAATTTAAAATAACTATTAATAGCTCCATAATTTCATGCTCTCTCTTCTCAAAATACAAATCACATTGCCTTGATGATGGACTCACCAAGCTAGTCCGAAACGTTGGTTTCATAAATTGTTTACAGGTTTTTCCACAAACATAAAACGCAGATTCTTGTTCATAAATAGAATCCCACACATAGTCATCGTGAATGATATTTCATTATGAGAATTTTGAGGTCTAAAATGGGCCTCCTAAGAAAAATATACAACCAAAATAAACTTTGTAAGGACCAATAGGATTCAAGATGATGATGTTAACCATGGGGGGTGATTCACCATTTTTGGAGTAAAAAAATTAAAATTAAAATTAATAAAATAATAAAAATATTTTTTCAACTCGTATTTTACACTTATCTCCCTAAGGTTTTACTCAAATTTCGAGCGGGAGTACTCGTTGGATGCAAAATTTAATTCTTCATCCAATTAGTACCCATGTTGCATACTTTCGATGGGCCTTGCGACATGAAAAATGTGAAATAAATGAAAAAACGTGATTGCAATCATGATTTTCATGTATTTCTCATTTTTCGTGTAGCAAGGTCCATCGAAAGTATGGAACATGGCTACTTCTTGGATGAGGAATCAAACTTTGTATCCAACAAGTGTTTTTGCTCAAAATTTGAGTAAACCCATAAGGAGATAAGTTGAAAATACGAGTTGAAAAAATAGTTTTTTCCTTTTTCCCTCTAAAATTTGATGATGTAATTTAATCTTATTTTATTATTTCCACTATTATTTTATAATTCCCTTAGGAGGCCTATTTTAGACCTCAAAATTCCCTTAATGCAAGTTGGTTGGTCTACTATAACCCCATCTTGAGTTTGATCCTCAAGAACATCAGAAGAAACAATTGAAACTAGTGAAAAAAACAACTCATAATCGGGAGGACCAAAGGAATCAAAGGATGGAGGGGGAGGAGAAAGAACATCACCAAAAAAATCAAATTCATAGTCCAAACTTGAATTTAAATTATGAATATGTGAGGTGGGAGATGATGGTTGGAGATCAACAGATGGAATCTCAAGTTCTCCAACCTCTGTTGGACACAGATTGTCATTGATGTCAATATGGCAATATTCAAGAGGAGGAGACAAAGCCACATAGGAGCAGACAGAGCCAAGAGGAGCAAGAGGAGCCACAGAGGAGCAGACCAAGCCAGAGGAGTCACATTGGAGCAAAGAGGAGCTATAGGAGGAGCCACATATATATATGCCATATATATACCAAAGAAGAGGAGCTATCGGAGCAAGAGGAGCCATCAGAGGAGCAAATGCAGCAAACAAAGCCATATATGCCACAGATAACAGATATCGGGAGCATACACAGCCATTGGGAGCCTATTGGGAGCCCTCAGGAGCAGAACTCATATAGATATGTCATTGAGCTTGTAAAACCCATGTGTGATGGCGATCAAATGAACTACTATATATATATATATATATATATATATATATATATATATATATATGCAATATGGAAGAACTGTGTTTAAAGCCCAGACTTTCCATCAGAATGACGAGAGCATACACAGGAGCCATTTGATCTTCCAGATCAACGGTCCAGATGAAGTCGCAGAGGAGCGGAGAATCTTTGTTGCACCAGCGAGAACCTTGGATGTTATCGGAACTAACCAAGGAGCAATTGCCATGGGAATAGTGTGATGAGCTGTGAGCCATCCGATCACTAATCCGGATTGACGGTCCCGATCTAATCGACGATCGGGCAGTCGGAAGTCGGAGAACGGAGCAACAGTGTAGTGGACGCGAAATATTATTAAGATTGGTCCAGACCCATATCGGGTCCGAAACCAATATCGCATCGGAGAGGGTCTTTGTAACTGCGGAATGTTTAAGCCCCGATACATCGGAGCCGAAATATTATAAATTGCTGCATATAACAGTTTCGGGTCCAGAATGAACCTTCAACCTTGCGAAGTGGGAGAGCGACTGACCGGAGCCGAAACAATATCGAGAACAGCTTAATGGGTCGTCGGGTCCGCAGACCCATGACATTACAGAATCGCCGACGAAGAACCGCCGATAGGCGGACCCGAAATCATTATGAAAGGGAGCATAAAGTAATGTCGGGTCCGCGAGGGCATCGGAGGTTGGAGTTAAGGGATTTATTGTGATCGCCGAAATCCGGACCCGTCGATAATTATAAAGGCGGGCGGATAAGATTTGAAATCCGCAAATGTTCATTTGAGCGGGATTACATGGGTTCCCGTGTATTAATGTAGATGTGACTGAAGGTTCAAAGGGGGTTTTATAATGTTTCTCATATATTATATGTGGCTGTGGTTTAAGCCTTAAGGCATATATTGTAATACTTGTGTTGGGTGTATGTGTGAACGCGGTTGGGCGGTGGCTTCCGATAGTTATAAAAGGACCGATAAAAGGGTGGCTCTGATTCTATAGTAAGTCCATGATTTAAAGGATTCATGCCTAAAAATGCTTCCGATTACGATTAGTACGTGGCTGTTCATTAAGCCATGTCAATGTGTGTATGCGGCCTCTCTTTCCCTTGAACGTGTCTTGTGAATATTGAAATGCTTGGATAGACAGAGGAAGCCATGGATTGGGAAGCTGAAGTGTCAAGCGAGCCAAAGAGCCAGCGTGTAAGAGGAAATGAATGGACAAAGGCATGGAATGTATAAAAGCAACAAAAACAGAGAACTGATGTTGTTGTTGGTGTATGGTATAACCTGAGTATGAGATAGTGGAAGCAGGAGAGGCAAAGGGGGCAGCAGAAGCAATGGAAGCTGAAAAGAGTGCAACAGCACACCAGTGTATACCAAAGAGGTTGGAGCCTCAGAATTGAACAGGATTGAAGTCCTTGCGAGTTGGTTCTCCTAAGTCCAAGATTGGTGTCTTGGCAAAACAGAGTTGGTGCTCTTGAGGTTGGAGCCTCACTGAAGTCCAAGTTGGAGCTTGGCAACTGTTCACAATTAGATATCTATTAATATTGTATTTATTTCATTGCATTGTTTTTGCGTTTCTTTAATAAAATAATTAATTCCAGCTATTGATTTCTGTGGTCTGTGTATACATATACAAATACATATATGCTTTTGGGAATCACTAGAACAATTAAAAAATATTGAAAACACTGATTCACCCCCCCTAGTATTTCCAACAATTGGTATCAGAGCAGGCTTCTTCATACTAGCCTAACAGCTTGAAGAAGGATCAGCAACCATGATGAGAAATCATGAAGCATCAGGAAAACCTCCTCTGTTCGATGGCACTAACTTTGGTTTTTGGAAGAAAAGAATGACTTACTATTTAATGTCCCTTGGACCTGAAGTCTGGCATTTTTGTCAAATTGAATACCAAGCGACTTCCACTCTTCCAACAGACCAAGACGAGAGGAAAGCCTACATTGCAAATGCAAAAGCCATGAACTCTATCACTAGTGGAATCACTGATTCTGAGTTTACAAAAATCATGCACTGTAACTCTGCCAAAGAAATGTGGGAGAAGCTAGTTGGCTTGTACGATGGAGACTCAAAAGTCAAAAATGCAAAGCTTCAAACTCACAGAAGACAATTTGAAAATTTGAATATGGAAGATGAAGAAGACATTGCAGCATACCTCCTCCGAGTCACTGAAGTGGTAAGTTCCCTGAAAGGATTGGAAGAAAAAGTTGAATAAAGTACCATTGTTCAAAAGGTATTAAGGTCTCTTCCAGACAGATTTGACTCCAAAATAAGTGCTATAGAAGAATCAAAGGATCTTGACACCCTCAAAATGGATGAACTCCATGGAATTCTCACTGCCTATGAAACAAGGAAAGGTGGTCCTAGCTCCAAAGATGCAGCATTCAAGGCCTCAAAGTCAAAGGAAGGGAAAGAAAGAAATGACTGTAGTGATGAGTCAGATGTGGAATCCGAATTGGCTCAATATGTACGAAAGTTGAAGAGAGGATATAAGCTTAAAGGCAAGTATCCTCTTATCTATTTTAAATGTGGTAAAATAGGTCATTATGCAGCAAAATGTCCTCATAAACATGACAGTGATGATGAAGGAAATTCTAAAAGAATGGCACATAAAAAGAAAGGGTTCAATAAGAAAAACTTCTTCTCCAAGCAAGATGAGTCTGATGAGGATGAGTTTATGGTCGTCAAAAGGAAATCAGATGAGGAAAGTGATCATGATGAAAGCCAAGAAGCATTATTCATGGCACTCACAGATGATGATGACTCGGGCCTAGAAGGGAATGTAGATGAACTGTTAATAAGCACCATTGAAGAAAACGAGAAACTATGGAAAAAAATCATTTCTCTCAAAGTGGAAAACGAGGAAATAAGAAGGAGATAAGATCTCTTGGAAGCAAAGCTTAAAGAAAAATAAGAGACTTGTGAAGAACGCGAGGCCGAAGTAGTATCTTTGAAAAAGGAGTTGGAGCAAATTAAAAAGGGTTGTAAAAGCTCTCAAATACTTGAAACTATTCTGAAAAATCAAAAACCTCAACATGATAAGTTTGGAATAGGTTTCAAAGGAGAATCCTCAAGCACTAAGAATAGTGCAAAAAGCTATGCCGATGCACTTTCCTGCAACCCAAAAGATGAAAAAGTATGTTATCAAAAGTGCATCCCAGATTCCAAGAATGAAGAAAGAATTACTCCAAAGAAGAATGTGGAGTCGAATCATGGACACTACAGCAAATACAAACCTATACTCCACCAAGGGCCCATAAAAAATCCAAAGGACGAGGGAGGAGTAATTCCCAGGAAGGAAATCAACTTAAGTCGTGGTTGCTTCAAAACCATCTTTCTTGGACACTGTTTTCACTGTAAAAACTTCGGTCACCAAGCTAGACACTGTATGGCTCGCAGAAGTGAAAAGACAACGCAAAAGGACCGAGTAATCAACTCATATGCCCCCAAAAGATAGGGACGAATCAAAAACCTTCAATTCATTTGATCCCTTGACTAAATTTGATCTGACTTGCTCTTTTTGCTACAATAATGGACACTATGAACAAGACTGCCCACTCAAAGGAAGAAAGACGAGTAGCAAGAACTCTGACATGGACAAATGCGGCCTGGCTCTATTTGCGCAAAATAATGGAAACCAGTGGTTTGTGGATAGTGGGTGCTCTAGACACATGACAGGAGACAGAAGGAAATTTATCTCACTGAGCAAAAAGGAAGGGAATGTGTCCTTTGGAAGCGGAACTGGAAAAATTGCAGGAAGAGGAACAGTTACTCTGATCAATGGAAGAGGAAAATCTCAAGATGCTCTGCTGGTTGACGGACTCAAACACAACCTTCTGAGTGTCAGCCAAATCTGTGATCAAGGACATAAGGTTGTTTTCAGCACCAAAGACTGTGAAATAAGGAACTCTGCCTCAGGGAAACTTGTGGAAAAAGGGGTGAGAGCACCAGACAATATTTACGTTCTGAACAAGATTCAAGAAAATAAATGCTACTTGAGTCAGACAGATGAGAGTTGGTTGTGGCACAAGCGACTTGGACATACCAGCTTCGAAAATCTGATCAATATCAACAAGATCAAAGTTGTAGAAGACATCCCAAGGCTGTTCAAACCAAATCAAGCAGCGTGTGGTCCATGTCAACATGGAAAGCAGACCAGAACCGGCCACAAGACAAAGGAACACTGTACATCAAAGCCCTTGGAGATCATCCATGCTGATGTGTGTGGGCCAACTAGAAATCAAGCACTCCAAGGAGAAAGGTACTTTGTGTTATTTGTTGATGATTATACTAGAATGATGTGGATATATTTCATAAAGTATAAATCTGAAACCTTTGAGTGTTTTAAGAATTTAAAAGCGCTTGTAGAAAATGAAAAATATTCAAAAATTAAGTGCGTCGGAACAGACAAAGGAGGAGAATTCACATCAAACGAGTTCAGTAAGTTCTGTAATATTCATGGAACTAAAATGGAATTCTCGGTTGACAGAACACCTCAGCAAAATGGGGTAGTTGAAAGACGAAACCGAACAGTCCAAGAGATGGCAAGAACCATGCTATTAGCAGCAGACCTACAGCCTAAATTCTGGAGGGAAGCAATAGGGACAACAGTCTATACACTGAATCGGACTCAATTAAGACCAAATTGTGACAAAACTCCTTATGAGCTATGGAAAGGAAGACCTGCTTCGGTGAAGTACTTCAAGATATTTGGAAGCAAGTGCTTCATAAAAATAAATGATGGCTCACCTGGAAAGTTTGATTCTCGGGTTGATGAGGGGATATTTCTTGGATACTCTCCACGGAGCAAGGCTTACAAGTGCTACAATTTTCGATTGAAGAAAATAGTGGAAAGCATTGATGTAAAGGTTGATGAAGATCTTCTAGAAAAGGAAATTGAAGAACATGAAGATGACTTTCTCCTTGAAGAAGAAGAACCTAAAGAAGAAAAGATAGATGATGAAGAAGAAGAAGAGAAAAGAGAACCACCTCATACCCCTTCAAAGATGAAGTATATTGAAAGATATCATCCAGAAGAGTAGATCATTGGCGATAAAGATGAAGGTGTGCAGACCCGAAGAAGGATATCAATTACACCCAAGAGAAAAGTCATTGCCCTCCTATCTATGATAGAACCAGAAACATTTGCAGAAGCAAGTAAGGATCCTCACTAGGTAAAAGCAATGGAAGAAGAAATGTCCCAAATTGAGAAGAACAAGACATGGGAGCTGGTACCTCGTCCAAAGGACAAAAACATAATAGGAACCAAATGGGTGTTCAAAAATAAAATGAATGAGGAAGGACAGGTTATCAGAAACAAGGCAAGACTTGTCTGCAGAGGCTATTCACAAATTGAAGGAGTTGACTTTGAAGAGACATTTGCACCCGTGGTCTGTATGGAAGCTATCAAGATGTTCCTGGCATTTTCTTGCTCAAAAGGATTCAACATCTATCAAATGGACGTGAAATCAGCATTTCTAAATGGGGAACTCAAGGAGGAAGTCTACATGGAGCAGCCATAAGGTTTTGATCTGACAGCAGGAAAGGACCTAGCCTGTAAGTTGAAAAAGGCTTTGTATGGATTGAAACAAGCTCCTAGAGCTTGGTATGCAAGACTGGATAACCATCTCCAACAACAAGGCTTCAAAAAGGGAGTGGCTGGAAGCAATCTATACATAAAGACAGATCAAGGTAAGTTACTAGTTGCTCTTGTTTATGTCGATGATCTGATTTTTGCTAGTAATAATGATGAAATGAGCCATGAATTTTCTCAAAGAATGGAAAAAGAGTTTGAGATGTCAATGATAGGAGAGTTGTCCCACTTCCTTGGACTTCAAGTATCTCAAACCAGAGCAGGATTGTGTATATCTCAAGCCAAATATCTAAAAGACATGCTCAAAAAATATGGAATGGAGGACTGTGCACCCGTGAGTACACCTATGACCACAAACTGCAAATTGAGCAAAGATGATGACTCCCCTCTAGTAGATGCAGCTCATTACAGGTCAATGATTAGAGCCCTTCTATACTTAACAGCGACACGACCAGACATAATGCAAGCGGTAGGAATGGTGGGAAGATTTCAATCTGCTCCCAAACAATCTCATTTATTAGCTGTAAAAAGAATTCTCAGATATTTGAAGGGAACTTCTGATTTTGGTCTTTGGTACCCAAAGGACTCAACACTGACGGTAACTGCATACACCGATGTTGATTGGGCTGGAAGTATAGATGATTGGAAGAGCACTAGTGGAAATGCATTCTTCCTAGGAGACTGTTTAGTATCTTGGCTCAGCAAAAAATAGTCATCCATATCATTATCCACAGCCAAAGCCGAGTATATTGTTGCAGTAGACTGTTGTTCTCAGATACTATGGATGAAGGAAGCTCTAAAAGATCTCGACATATGTACATATCAACCGATTACCATCTATTGTGACAACACAAGCGCTATCAGTCTCAGCAAAAATCCAGTGATGCACTCAAGAACCAAACACATACCAATCAAGTATCATTTCCTCCGTGAGCAAGTAGCTGAACAAAACATCGCTCTGGAATATATCAGTACTAAGGAGCAGATAGCTGATATTTTCACAAAACCTCTTCCTCGAGAAGCATTCGAACATCTGCGTCAAAAGATGGGGGTTATTTCTTTATCATCACTCAAGTTCATTCATAAAGATGCAGCAGGACAGGGGGAGCAGTTTGACAGGGGGAGTTCGTATGCATTCCTTTGCCATTGATGTCAAAGGGGGAGAGAGCAGAAGAATATTGCCATCAATAACAAAGGGGGAGATTGTTGGACACAGATTGTCATTGATGTCAATATGGAAATATTCAAGAGGAGGAGACAGAGCCACATAGGAGCAGACGGAGCCAAGAGGAGCAAGAGGAGCCACAGAGGAGCAGACCAAGCCAGAGGAGCCACATTGGAGCAAAGAGGAGTTATAGGAGGAGCCACATATATATATATATATATAACAAAGAAGAGGAGCTATCAGAGCATATCGGAGCAAGAGGAGCCATCGGAGGAGCAAATGCAACAAACAGAGCCATATATGCCACAGATAACAGATATCGGGAGCATACACAGCCATCAGGAGCCTATCGGGAGCCATCAGGAGCAGAACTCATATAGATATGTCATCGGGCTTGTAAAACCCATGTGTGATGGCGATCAAATGAACTACTAATATATATATGCAATATGGCAGAACTATGTTTAAAGCCCAGACTTTCCATCAGAACAACGAGAGCATACATAGGAGCCATTTGATCTTCCAAACCAACGGTCTAGATGAAGTCGCAGAGGAGCGGAGAATCTTTTTTGTGTTGCACTAGCGAGAACCTTGGATGTTATCGGAACTAACCAAGGAGAAATTGCCATGGGAATAGTGCGATGAGTTGTGAGCCGTCCGATCTCTAATCCGGATTGACGGTCCCGATCTAATCGACGATCAGGTAGTCGGCAGTCGGAGAACGGAGCAACAGTGTAGCAACGCGAAATATTATTAAGATTGGTCCAGACCCATATCGGGTCTGAAACCAATATCGCATCGTAGAGGGTCTTTGTAACTGCGGAATGTTTAAGCCCCGATACATTGGAGCCAAAATATTATAAATTGCCACATATAACGGTTTTGGGTCCAAAATGAACCTTCAACCTTGCGAAGTGGGAGAGTGACTGACTGGAGCCAAAACAATATCGAGAACAGCTTAATGGGTCGTCGGGTCCGCAGACCCATGACATTACAGAACCGCCGATAGGCGGACCCAAAATCATTATAAAAGGGAGCATAAAGTAATGTCGGGTCCGCGAGGGCGTCGGAGGTTGGAGTTAAGGGATTTATTGTGATCGCCGAAATCCGGACCCGCCGATAATTATAAAGGCGGGCGGATAAGATTTGAAATCCGCAAATGTTCATTTGAGCGGGATTACATGGGTTCCCGTGTATTAATGTATATGTGACCGAAGGTTCAAAGGGGGTTTTATAATGTTTCTCATATATTATATGTGGCTGCGGGTTTAAGCCTTAAGGCATATATTGTAATGCTTGTGTTGGGTGTATGTGTGAACGCGGTTGGGCGGTGGCTTCCGATAGTTATAAAAGGACCGATAAAAGGGTGGCTCCGATTCTACAGTAAGTCCATGATTTAAAGGCTTCATGCCTAAAAACGCTTCCGATTACGATTGGGACGTGGTTGTTCGTTAAGCCATGTCAATGTGTGTATGCGGCCTCTCTTTCCCTTGAACGTGTCTTGTGAATATTGAAACGCCCGGATAGACAGAGGAAGCCATGGATTAGGAAGCTGAAGTGTCAAGCGAGCCAAAGAGCCAGCGTGTAAGAGGAAACGAATGGACAGAGGCATGGAATGTATAAAAGCAGCAAAAACAAAGAATTGATGTTGTTGTTGGTGTATGGTATAACCTGAGTATGAGATAGTGGAAGCAAGAGAGTCAAAGGGGGCAGCAGAAGCAGTGGAAGCTGAAAAGAGTGCAGCAGCACACCAGTGTATACCAAAGAGGTTGGAGCCTCAGAATTGAATAGGATTGAAGTCCTTGGGAGTTGGTGCTCCTAAGTCCAAGATTGGTGTCTTGGCAAAACAGAGTTGGTGCTCTTGAGGTTGGAGCCTCACTGAAGTCCAAGTTGGAGCTTGGCAAATGTTCACAATTAGATATATATTAGTACTGTATTTATTTCATTGCACTGTTTTTGCGTTTCTTTAATAAAAGCATTAATTCCAGCTGTTGATTTCTGTGGTCTGTGTATACATATACAAATACATATATGATTTTGGGAATCAGTAGAACAATTAAAAATTATTGAAAGAAACATTGATTCCCCCCCCCCCCCCCCTCTCAGTATTTCCAACCATCTCAACCTGCTTGAATTGAGTTGTTTAGTGACAGGAAGACAAAGAGTCACTTGGAACAACAAATTCCTTCATCGCAGATTTAGAAATTCCATAACTAGTGTATAATGGGAGACTTTCGAAAGATTCATATTTTTTCAGATTCATCAAAATATGAACAATAAATTTGAACTTCTCTTTCATTAAATTCCAATTAATATCACCTTCGGAAAATTCAAAATAGAAATGAATGAAATGATCGTGAAAATCGTTAAGAGATTCATCAGGTTCTTTTTGTAAATGCATGATTTTCTTGAAAACAGATTTGTAATCATACCTATCAAAGGTGAGGTCGAGCTCTTGACAAGGTGTTAGAAAGAGTCTGTAGAAGCAGTTGACAATGTGTAACACCATTGCTTGACACACACTTCAAATGTAAGAACGAACAACCTGCAAGTAACATCCTCACAGTGAATATTGTGTTTAGTGCAAAAATCAAGAAAATGAGTGGTGTTATTGAGAATGGTTGTCCCACCCTCGCCATCAAACTTCAAATTTGACAAGTTATTAATTATCCTCATGGGAACTATCATATTTGGGGTTTTGGAAAAACATGTCGGGGTTAAGATGTGGGAAGAAGCCATTAAAGATATAAGGAAAGTTTAAACAGACTTCATGGGCTCAGCTTGTCATTTGGCCCTTCTTCTAGTGCCAGAAATGTTGAGTGTGATGGACCCACCAACATTCAAGGATTCTCCCCAATAAGTCCCAATTAGACCTCACACTGTTTGGTGTAGGAGCCCCATCTGGAATACATCATAGTTGTCGTAGCAGTGTGTTTTAATGATGCACCTTGCTTGCAATAACACATAGAGTGGTGTATTCATGACTTTGGTGGACAAGTTTTTACTTTGCGGAAGGTCAACTGCGATGTATGAAAGGTTCTAACACATGCGGAGAAAATGAGAGATCCCCTTAGAAGCCTGTAATAGTATGCAACTTGAAAGGAGCACATGAGCATAAAGGACATCACAAGTTAGCCTGCAAAATAGTTCACAAGTTAACTATGACAGAAAAATACAACAACATGAATTCAACAAGATTCATACTAATGAAAACGAAATAGTTCATAAGCGTTAATGTAAATTAAATAACATATATTGCAAACATAACAAGAAAAGTCCTACTATATTCACAATGTATGCATCAAAACTTTCCGACTCTAAGCTTTTATTAAAGTGAAATTTCCAAGCATGCATATAACATTGACGAACCACTAGTCCCAATAGTGGAACATGAAGTCTACACCTACTCCTCCAAAGAAAGATAATCTTGTTATGATATAGATAAGCCAAGGCTCTCAAAAATAATCCCAAGCTTTTGAGTTAAGCCAACAACCTAGCCAAAATCTTGGCTCTCAAAATCCCCTTACATAAGTTATGAGAGCATATTTATAACAAAAGGGGTGACTATTCATCTCCCTTTTGTGACTCTTGGAATTCTCTCATGACTCTTCAACTTCTTTACAAAATGACTCTTCACATTCCACAATTGACACTTGAAATTCCACATACAAATTAGTTACAAAATAATATTACAATATACGCATACCCATATAAGACAAAATTGGGTAGAGCCAACTAGACATCCTAATAAGATGAATAAGTTAAGCTTGAGTTTGGGGAAACCCTAACTCAACAACTTCGACTTGTAGGTTCTCAGTCACATGACGTTGCCAAGATTTGTACTGCACGATGACTTGCCCAAACTGTGCAATGAGATCAGGCTAAAAGCAGAGTCTAGCCTCCATGGCATCAGGGTACACCGATTTAGAATCGGTCTGAGTTTCCTTCTTTAGTAGGAGTATCATAGTATTGATTTGGACAAATCCACCAATGTACTTCTGCATGTTCTACCTGTTCAATTCAAGATCTCTCTTGGTAGCAATATGTGTAAATCAGTCCAAGTATTCTTCAACCTCCTTCCTAACCTGATTCCTGTGTTTGGCTTCAATGAGTGAGCCAATTGATAGGATCGTGTGTGGTTTCACCATGAAATCCATGTTGTTATACAATCGTGCATATGAGGCATGAATATTAGCGATGAATGAGGTGAGTTGTTTGTTGCTCTGAATGACCATCCACACTTGTTCTTTCTCCAACTTTGCTTGTTTCCTTGTTTTCTTCGCCAACTCGGACGGTGCCCCTTTGTATTGCATTGACCACTCATGCACGACAACAATGGCTGTATGGAAAACGTTGAGAGCTTTAGCATTATCCTTACACTTATGTTGCATGTCATGCAAGTGGAAAACTACTTTATGCACGATGACAAGCTCTTCATACAAGCTCCGCATAGTTTCTCCCAATGTCAATACTTCACCAAGTATGGCTTCCTTAAGTTCTTCCAGATAAACTTATGTGGGAGCTATGTTTTGAACCTCTGATAGAAGTTGTTCAACTTATTGCCTCACAACCTGTAAGTTATTTGCCAGCTATTTGTTCTCGGCCATCAGATACTCTGTGTTTGACTTTGTAGCACCTATAAAGGCCAAGTTGGTTGCAGAAATGACATTCGGATTCCTTCTGGTGTTTGTTACAATCACCCTTTCTTTGATGAATGCAGGAGATATGAGATTGTCTGGAAAATGTTTCTTCCTTGTTTATACAATCTTCTTTTGAAGCTCATCGTAAGTCTGATTGTACATGTCCATAATCAGACCCTCATCAAGAGGAACGATTTCCTTTTCCTCGCTTGGATCTTTCTCTGTTGCTAGAGGAGGGGGAGACTGAATGGTGCCCTGTTGAGTTCTCGAAATCAGGAAAAATCTTGGTTTAACTGCTTTGGTTCCACCTCCATGACTTGAATCACAATTAACTCCTCAATTTCTTAAGTGATATCCTTGTGATGCAATTGTTCACTCTCCTATTCTGGTAGTTGGTTCTGCTCTTGTTCCTCATCTTGTTTCCATGCTACTTCTTCTTCATCCATTCTTCACCTTTCTTCTTCTTCTTCTTCTTCTTGTCTTTGCCTTTCTTCTTCCAATCTCCTCTTCTCTTGTTCTTCCTTCTGCTTCATCTCTTCCTCTTTCTTCCTTTGCTTCCTCATCTTCTTTTTTGCTATGGACACTTTCAGCATGATTAGATCTCCTTTCATGTTGCGGCTTTGCTCTTCCACTAGGTTGTGCACAACTTTCCTCTTGCCCTTATCGCACACCGGGTTTCGCCTTTCCGCTGGTACTGCCTTTGGAATGACTTCTTTTTGCAGAGTAATCTATGATGTTCCAACAAATTTGACTAGTTCGCAGGACTTGGAGGCATTATAACCATTTTTCCATGCTTCCTCCTTGGGTCTATAAAAGGTCCCGCTTGGCTATTGAAAATGAATCCTTTCACATTGGTCTTTACAAACATTCCTGGGATCGTACAGATTGAAGTCCAAATGACTAAATGCAAATTTTTTTTATCTCCTTGCCTTCAGTGCTTGCAATTTTTAGATTCTTGATTTTGTACAATCCAATCTGCATAGGAAGAGCGCATCAAGGTGCTTTCTTCTTCCTGTGTAGAATTGTTGATAACCTTGTGGAAAGATGTTATGCAACTTCTTGCATGGCTAACTTATCGATGGCATACCTCAGAAAAAGATGCAGTGACTTATGTCCACTAAACACTCTGAGGAAAGTGTCATCCGATGAGGTAAACCAATTTACTATCTTCAACATTACTTCCATTACCCCATGTGACATGCAATGTGGCTCTTCCTCAAATATTAAGTTGTATAACAAAATGACGAAGTGATCAGTCAACCTTTCCATTACTCCTTTGTGATTGCACTCTGAAATCATCTTGTAGTAAATGTGCATGACAAACTCTCTTGGTGTCCAGGTCCAATTCATTCCAGGGAATGAACTGTGAGCGCAAATTGCATCTAGCAGTTAAGCAGACATGTAAAATATAGCTTGCTTTCCCTTGGGAGGATTCTAGGCATTAGCTACATGGATCTTCAACTGTTGAGGCAACACATCTGATCATCTGAATTATTTTCCTTTATTCACAACCTGGTTCAACAAGAATTCCCACCCTTCGGGGAAGGTCCTACAACATAAAACTATCAAGAACTAATAAGGATTCCTGAGAGACTTTGTCTTGTAGGTGTTGGTGGGTGTTTGAAGGAACTTTGCTGGCTCTTTCACCCAACCTTTGAAAACCTCCTTTGTGCTTAATTAGCTTGTGGCAACATAGAAGTAAGAATCCATGAGCGATTCTGGCTCTAAAAAATGGTACATGAGATGGTAATATGGTGCCAAAAAAGAAGCAAGCCTTTTTCTATTGGCACTGTTAAGAGTCATAGTCTTGGAATCTATATGTGAAATTATCCAGTTGACAACATCTACACATGGGAAACTCGGGTACCTGCATGCAACCTTATGTAACCCTGACTTTTGGACATTGATATACACCTTCTAGTCCTCAATATATTCTTTGAAGCTTCTTGCTGAGAAAGATTCATTCACTTTGTGCCATGTGATATCTAACTCTTTCTCTACGAAAAATTGAGTATCTGCAAAAACTAGCAATTTCATTGGAGTATACTCAATTGCCTCCCTAGTGTTGCTTTCAGTGGTGTCCTTTGAAGCAAATATCTTTGGTGCCATGATGAAAGTAACTAATGAAGATACGTGCTCAACAACTACAATACCTATAGGAGGAAAAGAAATCATGGAAAACATGAATTAGCTTCAACAAAAAAGACTCACACAACAATATCAAGGCAACAACCACAAGACTAGAGGGAAGAATTGCTCAAATCTTGAGCTAAGGGAAGATGATGGCTCCATGAATTGTGCATTATGCAGTCTCAGTAGCCAAGGGAGCAGCTTGAGGCTGCATAATGCGAAGTCTCAACCTAGGCAGAGTGAGGAAGAGATTGTGCATTGCGTAATCTCAGTGGCCAAGGGTGAGGCTTGAGCCCTGGAACTGTACAAGGTGCAGTTGGTTTAGCAAGGTATTGCACATTGCGCATTTTTAGAAGCCAAGATTAAAGCTTGAGCCTTGCACTTGCGCAATGCCCAACTGAGAAAGGAAATTGTTGACCAAGTGAAGGGCAGATCTATTGGAAAGAGGATGGGAAAGTCACATATCTGAGTGATTTTACAAGTTAGAGTGTAGATCTAACTAAGGTAAGATAAATAAGTGAATATGAAGTGAAAATATCAACATGCAATAGGAAAAACAAACATGCATAGGGAGTCACCGAAACAACTACCACTAATGGGAAAAAACAAGAAAACTGATGTGAAATTCATAAAATGAGAACGATGGAATGAACCAACACTTGCACAAGTTAATATAGGTTAAAACTCTAGAAACCATCAAAAGAAACAAGAAAAACAACACTCATAGAAGTGAAATGATAAAAAGCGATAAAAGACGACAAAAGCAAAAATCACCCGGAAAAATGCAGCAACCTCCACCGAAGGCTCCCTGATCTCCTTGGGAAGGCTATAGCTCCAAGATCAAATCTACAAATGATCTCTAAGGGTGTCCATTAAATAGATCTAGGTTGGTCAGGGTTTATGACGAGCATGCCTAAAATCAAGGAAAAAATGACACTTGGTGAAAAGTCCAAAAATAACAACTCTTGTCATCCTTCAAGAAACTAATTATCCACTCCCTAGGGAATTGCTTTTGCTTTTTTTCTTTTTTCTTTTTTCTTTTTTGGGAAACCAACCATCCACATTGCCAAGAATAATTACACAATTTCCAACCATTGGGCAACTTCTTGACTCAGTGAATTGCACAGTTTCTGAGCTCAAGGGAAGCTGTGCACAATTTCTAAACTCAAGGCCAGGCTGTCTCCCAGAATTGAATAGTTTTTTAGCACAAGGCTGCCTTACCTTTCTAGATTGTTCAATTCAGAACCTTAAGGTTGTCCTGCCTTACAAGATTGTGCAGTTTCTGGAGGGAATATTGGCAATGCTGCAAAGTCAAGTAAATAGATAGATTGTGCCTGAAAGATATCAGACTAGGATCAACTCATCACAAGCATAACATGAAAAGATAAGTCTTGATCATAACATGAATACTTGACGACAATGAATGATAAGCTCCTGTAGATAGAAGGAAAGGCTCCAAAATCAAAGCATGGGCAAAATTTTTGAGGGTGGTTGTTGTAGCTACAACAGTACCATACATGTGACTTCCATAGAAGTACATATAATTTATATGTGTCATGGTGATACGATTGTCAAGTATTATTGTCATCAAAATCATAAGTATCATTTCCATACATCACAGTCATAAGCACAAGTATCACTTCAATACATCAATGTCATAAGCACAAGTGTCAACACCATACATCACCGTCATAAGCACACAGATTATTGCCATACATCACTGTCATAAGCACAAGTATCACTACCATACATCATTGTCATAAGCACAGGTGTCACTGCCATACATCGCTATCCAATCATAGAATATGGCATCTCTCTAACTAGGGCTTGATAACTATCCCACTTGATTGTTCATTGCACCCTTAGACAGTCAAGGTTTATCCACACCCAATGACAAATCTGACCTTTTTGTTCATTGTTCTAGGGCTCACTAAACCAGCTACAAAATACCCTCCAAGTCATTGTTCTTAGGTTGATTCAAACAATTGTTCAATACCAAACAACTTCTCATCACCTAGAAACTAATAAACTTGAAAGACAACCAAACTTACCTTAAAATGAAGTCTTATCTAGGTGGCTCTTGTAGCATATCTTTTTTGTTTTTTAGCCCTGTTTAGGGCACCAAAACATCCCACATCAAACCCAAATCTTGGCCTCAAAACCACCTCTTTTCCTATGCTAACCGTTCTCCTGAAGCCTTGTCCTCTTATGTTTTCTTTCCAAGACTCTCAACCCATTTGTTACCAAACATATGAACTTTGTTCAAGATTGAGCAGAGGCTCGACCTTCCTGAAAATATAGAGATATACCAACGGCCTGTGAACAAAGAATCTTCTATGTACCTATGCCCAAGATGCTCCTCAGAAACTCGGTCATCCCTTGTCCAAACCAAAACAAAGAAAAGAGATCATATTTTTTCCTTCCATCACTTGGAATTTTCTCCTCTATGATGCAGCTACCTCAGATGCTATCTCCTTTTTATTTTTTCACTTGTGATGTGTTTTCATTGAATGAGCTCCAAGGTCTCTTATTTATACTAATTAATGGAGGAGCCAAGCGGTGCCTTAGTGGCGACACGACCCTTTATTTAGTGAGGTCGACTTGAGGAAGACCCTTTTAATTTGTTCATAAGTGCCTTGATATTGAAGTTGTCATAGATGCTTTCCTTATTAAATTATGTCATAGTAAATAAAAATGAGAGGAGTGCAAAGCAGAATAGTAATTTCATTTTTATCAAATTTAAATTCTCTTTGGGGCAACATGGTTTCTCCTTGGGGTAGCTGAGATTCTCCTTAGGGTAATTAGATTTCTCTTGGGTAAATTCATCCCGAAGCTGCCCAAATTTCATCAAATATTTCCTATCTACCTTTATGTCTTGTTCTTTTCTTTGATTTGTGTAGTGCCCACTCTAGTTGACTGACAATGATATGAGATTAACATTTATTTAGCCCTAAGGCCCACACTTTATTAGTTGAGGACCTTGGGTTGAGGATTCAGACATATGACTCTAGTATTATTAGTTGTGATGTTTATGTATGATCTCCATTGATATTATGATGAAGATAGCATTAATGGTTATGCATGTTCTCTATTGATATTATGATGATTGTGGCATAAATGGTTATGTTTGTTATCTATTTGATGTTATGATGTTGATAGCTTTGATGAATATGTATGCTTCCATTGATGTTATGATGATGAGCCATGATGGATGTGTCCCTTATGTTACCTACTTGCATTAGTTCTGGTTCACAATGAACAATGATGTGAATGACTAGGTAATGGTAATAATGCTATTATGACAATGACTAACATTGAGAAACCTTGTTACTGATTATTATTGAGTATGGCAGGAAACCACCAGAGGCACTCACACATGACGAGTTGAGGACACCTGGTTTGATGAAAATTTATATTATTTTACCTTTGAAATTCTAAGTCGATTTTGAAACCTGCTATATATGTTTATCTATATTATGATGATATGTTAATGGTTGCAGGCATAGATTAGTTGCTTGGCCGAATGACTCACATAGGGGTGATGGGGTTGTACAATTGGATGGAACTACATGGGAGAGGTGGGACAGTGTCCCTGATCTCACCCACTAGCATTCTAGCCGTGACTTGGGTTAGAAAGGTTGAAACACCTTCGCCTTGAAGATCACGATGTCATGAGGGAAGGTCCCAAAGTTGGTTCGCTCATGAGGATTTTACCGGGGGGCGCACATCAAGGCATATTCCTTGATCCTCGACACCATTAGTCTCACTACAGCAGGCAACATAAGAGATTATAGTGGTCTTTGTTGTTGCACCTATACTATCCCCTCGTAGCCATTGAATGCTTGAAGGGAAATTGGCGTGGCACCCTTGGAACTTCAAGGAAATTTCTTGAAGGGCATGACCAACTTGGCACCCTTGGCATCACAAATAAATTATTAAGCGTGGCACCCTTGGAACTTCAAGGGAAGTTCTTGAAGGGAAAGACCGAACTTGGCACCCTTGGCATCACAAATAAATTGTTAGGCATGGCACCCTTGGAACTTCAAGGGAAGTTCTTGAAGGGCACAACCAAACTTGGCACCCTTGGAATCATTAAAAATAAATAAATTAATAAATATAATCACGAAACGAAAACTAGGTAAATTTACATCAAGGGTGAATGATGTTAGAAACCAAGGTAATTAAATGAAGAATAAAACTTGGGTTAAGAGGATCACAAGAAGAAATAAAATATTTTATCTTAAAAACTCTACCCTCCCCATGTTGGAAAATATTAGGTAGATTATGTAGTTCAATTAGGTAAAAAGGGAAAGAGGGACATAAATGTAAGGATAAAGATTAATCATAAACTATTTAAACCTAATTAAGAGAAGAGGAAGGTGAATTAAAATAATATTAATAAATTATATTTTAGAGAAATGTAGAGAACTTCTATGTGGCAACAACTAACATAAGAATATCCATCTAAGAGATAACTTGAGTTAAATTAGGGAGTAGATAGGGGATCAAATCTTGACTCATTAATTGACTTTAGTAATGAACACAAATTAAGGAATAAAAAGGGGGATCAAGAGACAACTAGGAGAAGAAATAGGAACCTTGTTGAGGTGAGGAAAAATATTATTTTTAAATTAAAATTTAAGTAAATAATTTTGGAGATCCTTGATGAGAGAGTGAAACATGGGTGGGTGAATAATCAAACTATTGAATTATCAAAAATAATTAATTATGCATGAAATTCCAAGTGTCACATATGAGGACTCCTATAAAAGAAGTGACAAGCCATGGGAGAAGGGACCTTTATTTACCCTATGGTTGGATGGATGAGACTATGTTAGATTAGTGACTATGAGCTATAGTGAGTTTGGTGAGGTAGAGGACTTTAGAGAGGGGACTCTTGAGCTAAGGAGTGCTCTCATCTACCAGCTAATACATTCCTCTATTGTACAACCCCATTGCAGCTCGGGGGTCCGCGGGGAAGGAGAGTACCTAAGGAGTATGTTGGGAGGTCAACCAGTGGGTCATTGCATTTGGATCAAGCACATTGAGATTCACACTCGGAGGCGACCGACAAGAAGGAAGACAAGTAGCGGCAATTCAAGTTTGAATCTCGTCTTCTAATGAACGGTACCTATGTTGTATTATATTGTTTTATGACTTCTCTATGGTTTTAGTTAAATGTATGTAAATTAGATGATATGTTCAATGAAGTGAAATTCAGGAAAGTTTTATATAATGCTTGATAAATTTTGGGTTCCCAATGCTATTTTCCTTATGGTTGTATTTTAGCATTAAAAAAAAATTAAAAGATAATAGGGTTAGTCCCTACACTTGGTATCAAGGCTATGTTGAACCCTTGAGGCCTATGGGACCATGCATGCATGGCTAGTTTTGTTAAATAATATGATGAAAATCTCTAGCTAATTTACCTCAGGGTATATCCATGACAGATGTCCTTGAGGAATTGTATAATTGTCGAATCATACCTAAAACAATGAGTTTAACAATGAGTTTTAGCATAATGTGGTAATGGTCAAAAAAAAAAATTGAGCTTTGGCCCACAACTTTCATTCTCAAAACACAACTTGGACTACTTTCATTCTCAAAACACAACTCGGGATACCCAGATATGGACTCTGGATTTGCATTGTTTAAGAATACAAATGCTTCATTAATCAAATCTAGAACGAATATGGAAGTAAAGAATTGAACCACCGATGATGCCTCATCACACCTACCTAACAAAAACAAAGACAACGTATGGATAAAATTATTGTGAAGTTTGGACATTTTGACCAATAAGAGTTTTGATGGGTTTAAATCAACTAAAATCATGTTCCAGGTAAGCGACGGCTAGGCCTATGGAAACGAATTTACTGAGTTAAATTGAAGGGAATTGTATTCCCGTATAGGCGGACCATTCTGCTAAAGAGATCACAGAAGACAGTAGTAAAGGGTAGAAAAAGGGGTTTCTAGGGTAAGACAAAGAAATCGGATCTCCTATTTTCTAGTTGTTGCATGAGAGACTGATTTTTAAAAGTAGAATGAAGTTTTCTTTTCCATATGAGTTGTGTGATGGATTGGGCAAATCAGAAATTGTGCCATGAAAATCCTACAGATAGAAAATAAATTGAATCAGTTTCAGCCTTAGAAATATATAATTATTAATTAATTATGCCAACAATGCCTTGCATCTAAGATTTGGGTGTGATTTTCGAGATCTGAGTGAAATTATTTTACATAAATTGATTGGATTGAAGATTCAAATTTCTTGGTGTTTTGGTGCTTAAGATGAGGATTGCCTCAATTATCCCAATCAGGATACACCCACTTGATAAGGTCTGGTGGAGATTATTTTTGTGGTACAATAGTGATGTCACACATCAAGATTGATTTGAACATTTTCTGTAGTCGAATTGATGTTTGTCACAGCCTTATTGTCCAATGCCCAAGAATTTTTCTCAGTGTAGTGATGTGACCCTAGCTCTACTCTCTTGGGTCATTTGCGATGTGTTGTGGGGCCAAACCATTGCTCTGCGTGCTCTGCGATGTGTCTCTTAGGTTTAGTACAAATGGTTCTTTTACCTTTCAATTGTCTTAGAGTTCGCCACGCTTAAGATGGATGGAGTTACCAGTCATTTATTTAGTTGTGGTATAGAGAGGGGTTTTGACCAAGGAAATTCAACAACTCTATTCTCAACTGCAGTTTTCCATTTTGTGGCTTTCCTCTTAAGGACAGGTGTAGTGAAATTTTTATTCGAACATCAGAACTTGAGATATTTTTGAAGGACCCACTGAACATTGAATGTTGCACCTACATAACTCGCAGGCGACATGTTTGGAATGTGTCACTAGTTTACTATAAGGTATGACTACTAAGCTTTGGGCTTTTAACATCTACATCATTGATGCATTTTTAATATTAGTTGCTATGTTTAATGGTATTTAACTATGTCAATTATTAAGTTAAAAAGTTCAAGCTTACTCTAGATTGACAGAGGAAATTAACTAGATTCAATTGATACTTAATATCATAAACGATTTTCAAATATATACACCCTAGACATTTATGTAGTAGAAAGTACCAAATTCGGATTTGAACTGCCCTTCGAGAAAAAGAAAAATTTCATGCAGTTGCCAAAACTATAACCCTACAATTCATACACTGTATAATCGGATTCCAATTTCCTACAAATGTCTTTTACTAGCTAGACAAGCTCCCTCTATTAATGCGTTTCGTTAACTACCCAATTAGGAAAGGTGCTGCGAAGTGTAACACCCATGTTCCAAAGATTATCATCCTAAATAGCCATCCAGAGAGGGCAAACCAAAGGAACACCAACATAGCAACACTTTTGCGCAAAGACATGCTTAAAAATTTGTTAAGTTCTCTTTTGTACACACACAATTCACCATACTCTGTTATGCCTAGTCTACTATACACAGATCTGCAGCAGTACGCACAAGGCATCCTATTTATTTCTACCTTCTGTACAAGATGGTTGTTTCTATCCAGTCACACCGCAATTTGTTTCGTTTTTCTAAAGGAATCCACAATTTGTTTCATTTTTCGTTTTTGTTGCTTTTCAAGGAGTTCACTACTAGGGTTGTATTGTTGGGATAGGATTATAGTTTTAAATAAATTTGACCTCTTATCTTTTCTCAATGAAATTATCTACTCGATCGATCAAATATTGAATCTTCTTATCGCGTAGTTTTGAGTCTTGGCATAAGCAATTCCGGTAATGGACTATGAGTCCTCATTGAGTCAGTTCCTTCCACCATTAGTCTGTGTCGCCATCTCTATTCAATGGAAAATTTCTCAATACTATGTGCCAAATATAGTATGACTTTCCACCATAGAATCGAAATAAGGGCATATGATGATCCGTTGTAGATTGATTATCTACTGGCCTTTGTAGATTGATTATCTGCTGGCCTGCACTAGTTTGTAGGGCATTTGAGGATGAGGGATTTACTGTTTTAATCATTCGTCATTGAAGCGAAATTCTCCTCATAGTTGATTCTTTCTTTGTAGCTACAAGTCTCTCCTTATGTCTTTTCGTGGATCCTTCAGACCTATACTATCTTCCAAATAAAGATGCATGTACGTAGGTGCAATGTTGGTGGATAAAGTTCCATATTTCGTGCACTTAATGAGAAAATCCTACTGACATATATTATCAAACGCCGCCAAATGCATAGAGACCCAATTTTTAATGGTTGGATTATTGGGTTACATGACTCGTTTAGAGTCAAAACTACTATCAGTTGCCAACAGAGTGCTACTTTATCAAGAGAGTTATTATCCATGGATAAATTGCTGCCTATATTTTTAAAATGATTTTTTTTTACTTATTTTATTTAATGATCAGGGTATTTTGAGCTACGTTTCTATAGTTATGAATTCATTAATAATGCTCCCGTACATCATCATGGACACTTGTTCTATCAATGATGTGTTAAAAGTATCCATGTGTACATGGGACCAACCTAAGAAATAGTTAACTAGGAATGCTAGGTATCAAAAGTTCAATTATATTGGTAGGATAATTTGTGTTTGGAAGTCTCTCTTGCGTGAGATCCATTTTTGGTACAGTTTGGCAATAAAGTCAATGTATCCATTAATATACTATAGAGAAAGGAAAAAAAAAAAGATACACCCAATAGAGAAACGGATAAGTATAAATTACATTTTTAAGTATGCACGCAAATTAAAATGTTGGTGTTTGGAGGATTACAATTTTTAAATTTGTGTTTTGGTATTTTGGTATATTCATATATCTTCAATGCTTAATTCTTATCTGTGACTAGTATTGTCTAGGTGTAGAATATGTCAATTCTTCCTTATATTTCTGTTTGTTTTCTTGTTAGTAGAATATTATATTTTTCCTTGTTAGTAAAATATTGTATTTTATAAGTTGTTAAAATTTGGTTATATTAATATTACGAAGAATAGAATAATTTTTAAAGGAAGAACGTAGTAGTTGTTTTGCCAATGGGGAATCAACCTAGAAAATTGCTTAGTTTAAACCCCAAAAGGTGATAGATAAACTATTAACTACCATTTAAGAGGTTGTTATATTTGTCTTTCATCCAATGTGAGAATTATTATAAGACCGATCACAATTATCTTATAGTTGAAACATATAGACCTCGGTGGCACAAAAAGTACTTGCATTAGCTCCTATTCAATTTGAACCTATAATCTCTAGAAGATTGAGGATTGAATGGGAGCTAAATTACTAGTTGAGTTAGAGGGGAAACTCAATATCTTATTATACATTTCATTTTGTTTCTTATTGATAATGTTTTAGTTTATTATTATTAGTTCCCACCATAGGAAGGGTATTATAAAAATCTAGTTCATCTTTAAATTTTCATTACCATCATGCTCTTTAATGTATGACGTTGAAGGATTAATCTTGGTCAATTCCTCATTGCCAATGCATTTACAT
Organism: Pinus tabuliformis; assembly: GCA_031772625.1. Taxonomy (NCBI): domain Eukaryota; kingdom Viridiplantae; phylum Streptophyta; class Pinopsida; order Pinales; family Pinaceae; genus Pinus; species Pinus tabuliformis. Next base: position 476,336,998 of record CM062813.1, on the reverse strand, counting down.
TATTTTAAGATTTTATTTGTCATACAAATTAATACCTTGTATTTTAAATTATATTAGATAATTTTTAATGATAAGACTAATTCGAGTCTTGTTGATGATTCAAAAGCAAAATCAAAATAATTGTGAACAATCAAGTCTTTAGGAGTTAATATTGATACAATAAATAATTGTTTGTGCACTTGGATCATTTCATTTCAAAGGTATTCATGCACTATTCTTCTTTGCTAGAGTTGTTTAAAATATTTGTGAGTGATTAAGTGGCCACAAATGCAATGTTGATTCAATAAACATAATGCTTGTGCATAGAAATCCTTCAAATACAAAGACCCCTACATGTGTTGCTTAAGGTATCTCTAATAGTATCTTATGCACTAGTAACACCTTGATGTATATGATTTCTATCTTATGTCAAGCCTTACATCTTATTCCTTACATCTTATTGAGAAAGGTGAATAGAGTTGTATTTTCTTTGAAAATTTTCATCCATCCACTAGAGACCAAACCCTAAGGTTTCTTGTTCTTTTCTTGGCTCTTACATAGGTTATTGGCCTTGGCATATTGTACTTTTCTTTCCTTGGATTTGCATATCAAAGCCATTCTTTTTTTAGGGTTCATTGAACTTGAGCCTTAAGGTTGAGAATTGATGAACCTCAAAACAAAACAAAACAAAAAATTGAGGTTCATCGAACCTCAAATATGAACTTAATAACAAACTTAAATGAAATCATACATGAAGACATATAAGGAAAATTTAATCAATTTTTTTAAAGTTTGAATGCAATTTTGATTTAGGTTTCTTTTCTTTTCTTTTCATTTGATAAAAATAAAATAAAAAAATTGAAGGGCGTGCATCATGTGTGTCATTGTTGAGCTTCATCCTCAATCTTGCACATCTTATTTTCGACCTTCATCTTCGATAGCACAATTTATCTACAGCGTTGACTCTTGTACATTCCTCACCACTGCAATGCATTATGTTTTGTGTATTTTGTAATGCTTAGGCTCTGGAATCTACTCAAACCTCCCTTTGCTTGGTTTGACCCCTCCTATACAATGCATATTGTAAACTCTCGTCTTGGTTATTACCTCCCTCCTCTCACAAAAATTATTTCTTGTAATGATAAATGGTATTTTATGTCATATTTCATTGTAAATTTTATGTATGTGCTTGTGTGTGTGCGTGTGAATCATACATGGAGGACATGTTAGAAACTAAAACATATGCATGATGATGATACAAATTCATCATGCATATGTATGATTCATCGATGATACGATTAGTACATGTAGAAATGGAAACAATTGTTTATGCACTAAAGATTTGGAGACACTACCTTCTGGGAAGGAAGTTTGATCTTAGGACTGACCATTGTGGGCTACATCATATATTCACTCAAGACCACTTAAATGCAAGACAAATACGATGATCTAAGCTGATTAGTGAATATGATTTTGATATCACTTACATAAAAGGAATGGAAAATAGGGTGGTTGATGTTTTAAGTAGGAGGCCTCAGATATTTTCAGTGATTCCCTTAAAAGACAAAGTTGAGGGAGAAACTAGTTGACTTACAATTTAAAGACACCTGGTACCAGGAGATTAGAAAAAGTTTGAGGGAGGATGAAATGAGGGTTCAAAAATATGAAGAATACTCCCTTGATAACGATGGGCTACTATAATTTCGGGGAAGGATATATGTACTACCGAATGAAGATATATGCCAGTTAGTCTTGAATGAAGCACATCGTGCAATATACATGGCACACCCTGGTGTTAAAAAGATGAGTGCGGACCTGAAACCACTCTTCTTTTGGAAAGGGATGAAGAAGGACATCGTAAACTTGGTAGCAAGATACTTAGAGTGTCAATGATGTAAAAGTTGAACATAGACATCCAGCAGGATTATTGCAACCCCATGAGATACCAAAATCTAAATGGGAAGTTATAACAATGGACTTCATTGTGGGACTACCAATGACCTCAAGGAGACATGATTCCATATTTGCAGTGTGGACATGTTGACCAAGAACGCCCATTTCATACTACTTAAGACTACATATAAGGCACCAAAAATAGGCAGAGTTCTTATTGATGAGATTACAGGACTGCATGGAGTGCCTAGGAAGATCATATCTGATAGGGGAGTAGTGTTTACAGGAAGGTTTTGTACCAGTTTCCAAGAAGCCTTAGGAACCCAGTTGAACTTCAACACTACTTATCACCCTAAGTTAGATGGGCAAACATAAAGGACTAATCAAATCCTCGAAGACATGCTTCAGATGTATGTGATGAACCAACAAAAGAGATGGGAGGAGTTCTTACCCCTCGTGGAATTTTCTTACAATAATAGTTATCAGAGTTCCATCAAGATGGTGCTGTTTGAGTTCTTATATGGAAGACCTTGCAGAACACCTCTCAATTGGGACTGACTAGAGGACCGAGTATTAATAGGACTAGAAGTAGTGCAAGATATGGAAGAACAAATGACTATGATTAGGGAGAGGTTAAAGGAAGTGCAAGATCGACAAAAGAGCTATGTTGATGCTCATCGGGTAGACCAAAGTTATGAAATGGGAGATAGGGTATTCCTGAGAGTAAGGCCCCAAAATAAGCTCTATAAAATTTGGAATGGGAGAAAATTTGTCTCCACAGTTTGTGGGACCTTTTGAAATCTTAGAAAGGAAAGGGTTGGTGGCATATATGTTTCATATTTATGTTTTGTGTCATTATATTTCAGATCCTTTGCATGTTATTGACTTTGGTCATTTGCAGGTTTCGGTCAAGGGAGCAGTAATGGCCGAACCAGTTCGCATACTAGACCAGTGAACTTTGCAGATTAGATGATGGTTAGTGGACCAAGTTAAGGTCTAGTGGGAAGATTATAGTCCTAGTTTAGCTACTTGGGAGGATGCTGAGGAGATGCGTCACCATTTTCCTTACCTATTCCAAGGAATTCGAGATGAAGTCTATTATTAAGAGGGGGTGTATGTAGTGCCTGGCTCTAGTTGACTGGTAGTGATATGAGATTAACATTTATTTAGCCCTAAGATCCACACTTTATTATTTGAGGACCTCAGGTTGAGGATCCGGACATATGACTCTAGTATTATTGGTTTTAATATTAGTGGTTGTGATGTTTATGTATGATCTCCATTGATATTATGATGAAGATAGCATTAATGGTTATGCATGTTCTCTATTGATATTATGATGATTGTGGCATAAATGGTTATGTTTGTTATCTATTTGATGTTATGATGTTGATAGCTTTGATGAATATGTATGCTTCCATTGATGTTATGATGATGATAGCCATGATGGATGTGTCCCCTATGTTACCTACTTGCATTAGTTCTGGTTCACAATGAACAATGATGTGAATGACCAGGTGATGGTAATAATGCTATTATGAAAATGACTAACACTGAGAAACCTTGTTACTGATTATTATTGAGTATGGCAGGAAACCACCAGAGGCACTCGCACATGACAAGTTGACGACACCTGGTTTGATGAAAATTTATATTATTTATCTTTGAAATTCTAAGTCGATCTTGAAACCTGCTATATATGTTTATCTATATTCTGATGATATGTTAATGGTTGCAGGCACATATTACTTTCTTGGCCGAATGACTCACATAGGGGTGATGGGGTTGTACAATTGGATCGAACTGCATGGGAGGGGTGGGACAGTGTCCCTGATCTCACCCATTAGCACTCCTACCGTGACTTGGGCTAGAAAGGTTGAAACATCTTCGCCTTGAAGATCATGATGTCATGAGGGCAGGTCCCAAAGTTGGTTCGCTCATGAGGATTTTACCGGGGGGTGCGCATCAAGGTGGATTCCTTGATCCCTAACGCCATTAGTCTCACTATAGTAGGCAACATAAGATATTATAGTGGTCTCTGTTGTTGCACCCATACTTTCCCCTCGTAGCCACTGAATGCTTTAAGGGCAACTAGTGTGGCATCCTTGGAACTTCAAGGAAATTTCTTGAAGGGCACGAACAACTTGGCACCCTTGGCATCATAAATAAATGGTTAGGCGTGGCACCCTTGGAACCTCAAGGGAAGTTCTTGAAGGGCATGACCAAACTTGGCACCCTTGGCATCACAAATAAATTATCAGGCATGGCACCCTTGGAACTTCAAGGGAAGTTCTTGAAGGGCACGACCAAACTTGGCACCCTTGGAATAATTAAAAATAAACAAATTAATAAAAATAATCAAGAAATGGAAACCAAATAAATTTACATCAAGGGTAAATGATGTTACAAATTGAGGTAATTAAATCAAGAATAAAACTTGGGTTAAGAGGATCATAGGAAGAAATAAAATATTTTATCTTAAAAACTCTACCCTCCCATGTTGGAAAATATTAGGTAGATATGTAGTTTAATTAGGTAAAAAGGGGAAAGAGGGACATAAATGTAAGGATAAAGATTAATCCTAAACTAGTTAAACCTAATTAAGAGAAGAGGAAGGTGAATTAAAATAAGATTAATAAATTAAATTTTAGAGAAATGTAGAGAACCTCCATGTGGCAACAACCAACATAAGAATATCCATCTAAGAGATAACTTGAGTTAAATTAGGGAGTAGATAGGGGATCAAAGCTTGACTCATTAATTTACTTTAGTAATGAACACAAATTAAGGAATAAAAAGGGGGATCAAGAGACAACTAGGAGAAGAAATAGGAATCTTGTTGAGGTGAGAAAAAATATTATTTTTAAATTAAAACTTAAGTAAATAATTTTGGAGATCCTTGATGAGAAAGTGACACATGGGTGGGTGAATAATCAAACTATTGAATTATCAAAATAAATTAATTATGCATGAAATTCCAAGTGTCACCTAGGAGGACTCCTATAAAAGAAGGGACAAGCCATGGGAGAAGGGACCTTTCTTTACCCTGTGGTTGGATGGATGAGACTATGTTAGATTAGTGACTACGAACTATAGTGAGTTTGGTGAGGTAGAGGACTTTAGAGAGGGGACTCTTGAGCCAAGGAGTGCTCTCCTCTAACAGCTAATACATTCCTCTATTGTACAACCCCATTGCAGCTCGGGGGTCCACGGGGAAGGAGAGTACCCAAGGAGTAGACTCGGAGGTCAACTGGTGGGTCATTGCATTCGGATCAAGCACATTGACATTCACACTTAGAGGCGACCGATAAGAAGGAAGACAAGTAGCGACAAGTAAAGTTTGAATCTCGTCTTCTGGTGAATAGTACCTATGTTGTATTATATTCTTTTATGACTTATTTATGGTTTTAGTTAAATGTATGTATATTAGATGATATGTTCAATGAAGTGAAATTTAGGAAATTTTTATATAATGCTTGATAAATTTTGGGTTCCCAATGCTATTTTCCTTATGGTTGTATTTTAGCATTAAAAAAATAAAAAAATAAAAAAATTATAGGGTTAGTCCCAACAATTTACGCTATAGAATATGTGCTAGAGAGAAGGATGCATATTCAAATATAATTTCATTCCTTAAACTCATAGTGGACTGGCGTTATATGGAGAGATATTTTTATTCCTTTATGTCCTTAACCTCTACTCATTTCTTAAAATATTCTATCAAAGATTGCCTTGCCAAATTTCTAGTAATTCCTAAAAGATTATTAACAATTATCCACTTTATTTTTTAGATTTCGCATGTTATTTGCACATAACGCATATACCCAACCCTTCCTAAGAACATCCTTGGAGTACATCCAAATTAATATTTTGTTTTATACGGATATATCCAAAAGAAAACTTTCATGTTCAAAATTTCTTTAATATTCCACATACTTTTCCACCACCAATCATGAAGAGAATCTACTTCTTCTACAAAGAAATGAGTTTCCAAGTTTGGTTCCATGCATACTATAGGTTATGCTTTTAGACTGATATATTTCATCCTCGCCTTGTCTAAATATGGTTATGATATGTACCATTACCTACACATAGAAGTCCTCTCTTTAGCTTTGATTCTAATTAAACTAAGGTCCATTCAATTCTAACTCTATCTCCAAGCATCATAGTGAACCTTGGGGAATGCATCACATAAGATATCCTTATATTCCTTCTACTAATTACATTTCATACCAAATCATTGTAATCCTCCCTTATTATCTCCTCCAGTGATAGAGGTTTGAAATACTTTTGTCCCATGATTGAATGTTGCAGACCATCCTCTCTAATAAATCCCCATAGTATTTGCAGTGAAGGCTTGCTCAAATATTTGAATGTTCTTGAAGACCCAATCCCTAAAGGATTTGAGTCTAGATAGCCTCTTTCAATTTGTTAGAGCCATTTCCCTTTCTTCCCCACTATAAAAAATAGAAACACTTGTTTCGAATATTCTTATGCTATCAAATTTCCATTAAATAAGGGTTGCCATAGTACTGATTTGATTAGGGCTAGTCCTCCACCCATTGAGAGCTACTTATTGCTTCATGCTTAGAGCCTTTTCCATTTTTTTGTATAATATTATACAATAATTATAGTTGTACTCATTTTCCTTCTGTTAACGCTTGAAATTTCACCTCAGGCTGAGAAAGGTAAACTTCAAGGCAACATCAAACCACTTAGCCTCGTAGCTAGCCCTACGGGGCAGGAGAGGGATCTCTCCGGTCTATCTCAGTAAAGATCTTCAATGGGCGAGATGTCCAATATGAAAACACTGATTTTAGGCTAGTAAACTGATCAAGAGGTTTAAATTTGGGATTTTTAAAGTTTTGGTGGAAAACTGGGGAATGGCAATTTCGGGTGCAGGGATTGGACACAGTTTTCGCAGGGAGTTCTTTGGGGCGAGGTAGGAAACAGTATTGATGCCTTTGATAGAGATGGATGGATGAGAATGACTGGTGAGGAGTTAAGGAGTGCAAGCAATAACCTTGAATTCCCCTTAAACAGTTGAAAACATTGATATTAAGCAAACTTAAAAGCAGAGCATGACAGTCATGAATTCTACTTTAACACTTCATTTGCCTAATTTGCAGAAGGAAAAGTAAGGAAATGATTCACATAACACACTTACAAGTACAAATAGAAACACACCATCAATACATGTGACCACAAGAATCCCAAAAAGGACTGCAAAACCCTGGTCTTCCTTTGCCAAAAATTGCAGAGATACAGTGAATAATACAATAAGTGCTTCTCCCTCAAGAGTCCAAACATGAAAATGAGCAAGAGAGTACATAATATAGATCATCTAACATCTTTCCTTGCCTCTAGGGGTCGAGCTCACTATCCTAGGAGCTGTTTCAACCAATTCTAAACTAAGCACTGAAAACTAGGTAGTCAAAACAACTTGCCTCTATAAACTAGGAAACCAATTCATTCATTTAATTTTCACCTATCTCATGAATGAATCTTCCAGAAGAGATACATAAGTGTAAAAGTGTCATAAATTTACAGCATTTACAACAAGAAGGATAAAAATCAACTCCAAAAAGTCAAACACAGTCAAAACTGCGTTTTGCTGAGCTGTAGGCTTGAAATCCTGAGCAATTTGCCTGACGGGTCGCGCGCCAAATCCTGACGGGTCGCGCGCCTTTGAGAGAAATTTTGGGGCACTTTCAGGTGTCCAAATGAGGCAAGAGTAAACTTGCTGGAAAGGTCTGTGAGTCTACTTTCCAACCCAACTGGAATTTCTGAATTTGGTTGTCATTTGCCCCTCCAAAATTGCAATCTTCCAAGACTGCTTTCTGTGTGTCAAAAATGTGGCAGAAAGTCATTTTTTGCTTGTTTTTTGACTTTCAGGAGGCCCAAAACTTCATAAAATCTCTTGGAAATGGGTGAGCATGTGTAAATTTTCATGCCAAATCCAGAAATGCTGAGTTTTTTGAAAATAGAGTTGCCAAGTGAAAGGGTCGCGCGGGGGGTGAGACCCGTCAAGCGGAAAAACCTGTTTTTTGCCTTAAAAACCAAAAATCACCCAAAATGCTCAAAATTTCTTGGAATTTGTGCTGGGGCTGAGCTATTTAGTGCCATGCTCCTTCAAGGAAGCCTCGGCCAAGATGTGGAGGGGATCGGGCCTTTTCTCCGTTTTTGTGCTTTGACCAACCGCTTTTGGAGCACCTTCATCTTTGCCTTGCACACGTGCATCTGTGCCCAATAATGATTCTTCATGTTTCTCAGCAATTTCTTATCTTGGTTGGCCTTAGCCAATAGCCTCTCTAAATGAGCATTGAGCCGGATAAGCATAGCCTCTCGCTCAACTGGCACTAAATCACCGGGTCTTCTTCGATTCAAGTTGCGGTCACTACGAATCCTCCACAACTCATCAAGAGTTTGCTTATCCTCCAACTGCTTGTTGCGTTGTTCTAGATATGAGATTGTCCATTGTGCCCCTTCTAATCTCTTCTGCAATGCATCATTTTCAGCTCTAAGGTGCTGAATGATCTCCTTTGACTCTAGGCTAGGAGAACTGACATCAAGATCAACAAGCTCTATATCTGGAACACCTGATGGCCCCTCATCAATCCTGGGCTGTTTGCCCCTCTCTGATACCTGTGCTGCTGTCGGAGACGAGGCCCCTTCCACCTGGAGTGGAGATAACACTCGTGGTGCTGATGAAGAAGGCGAGACCCCTTCCACCTGGTGTGGAGAAAATACTCGCCTAGCTGCTGCAAATAAGGCCCTGTGGCCTCTTTGATAAGTGACCAATGGAGAAGAGCTGACATGGCTAGTCCCGGGGATATCATGCTGCTGTGATGGTCCTCCCTCCTCATGAACAATCTCCAGATGTGGTGGTGGCGCTGTAAAGAACTCACGAGAGATGAACTCCTCCCATGTGATGCCCTGCTGAGCCAACTGATGTCTGACCACAAGCTGAATCAAACCGTAATGATAGAGGCTCCTATACTGCTGTGTTGGGCTCTTCCTCTGCATCAAGGGCACCATCCTCTCAATGTTCTGGCACATGAAAACAAGGATGTTGATCATCCGTACCCGTGTGAAATGCATCATCAGGCGAATATGGTACGAATATATCTGTGAAAATCTGCCCTCACAGGTGAAAAAGAGCATGATAAGCCTCATCATGGGAGCATACTCACTCCTCAAAAATCTGAAGGGAAATACACCCGTCAAATGTCTCATGAATGCAGGTCTAATGAAAGGCTCAAACTGAACACTGTCCAACATCCTGCGCTTGTTCCACACCTCTCCGACATTCGGTATCCCTGTGGCTTGAGCAATCATCTCGGGTTTCAATGTAAAATCCACCCCAGCAAGGTTCACATGTCCATCATGCAAATTCAAAACAAATAAGCGAGACAACTCCCTGTGATGCTGAATCCGAGAGATCCTCTCGCAAAACTCATAACAAGACATATAACGGAAACATGATACTGCCATTGGACAAGCCTGCAAATCAGTCAAAGAGGTGGGCTCCTCTCTCCTATGATGACCGCCCTTTCCACCCTTGTGAGGCCTCCTCTGTTCCTCAAACTCTGAAGCTGATGCATGGTCATCACTTTGCTCATAATTGGTTTCGGTTTCTGACATTGTTTTAGGAGCAAAGTGGCTGAAATGTACTGTTGTTTCTGCTTTGCAAACTGCTGATTAAAATGCTTGCACAATTTAGCAATTTGTGGCTCCTTGGCAAATTTGCTGGCGGTTTTGGCAGAGAGAGTGCTGACGGGTCGCGCGCCACACTCAACGGGTCGCACGCCTTCAACGGGTCGCACGCGTTATAACTTAACACTGGCACAGGGCGCCTGACGGGTCGCGCACCTCCAACGGGTCGCGCGCCTAGTTCAACGGGTCGCGCGCCTTCCCAACTCACACAATTCGCTCAAACACTCTTGGAAACAATTGCTCTATCACTTGAATGCACAATGAGGCTTGATGAAGGGAGATTAGGGCTTTTATAGCCTTGTTTGAATTAATTTCATGTCATAACCCACTTTATAATGTTTTTCCATGACACTTTATAAACTTGACTTTTTGGTTTCCTTTTGTCCTGAAACTGATTGATTTGATGCTTTTCTTTGATAATTTTTGCAGGGATAGGCTCTGAGGGATCTTGGCAAGGGAGCCAGGGTTATATGTTGTCCTTTGAATCATTTTGAATTTTTTACAATTTTCACAAAATCTTTGAGAAATGACTTTGGCTTTAAAAACAGGGTTTTTAAATCCAAGGTGAAAATTAACTGTACAAGATAGAATATTTTGAAAAAACACTTCAAAAATCATCCCTCTGGCTTGCTGGGTACTTATTGACCTTCAGAGACATGAGCTTGAAGACAAACTTGACCAAAAACCCTAGACCTAAAAATTTGATCTCAAGACAATAGAAAAGTAACCTTGACAAAGTTTAATGACTGAAACAAGCTGATCCAGCAGTGCCCAGAGGGGGACAAAGACACCAGCTCCTCCATCAGGGTTATGGCATGCCTAACGGAATGCAAAGAATGACACTGATGAGACACCTACCTATGCAAATGCAAAGAGCTTTGATCGCTGATGGAGGGCTACTAGACCGACTCTAACACCTTCATTCTCAATCCTAGACATTTTATGGTGTTTTTAGAGGAATCCTTGCAAAAGAGAGTATTGATTTAGGGATTTTCATTGCATATCAAGGATCTTATTAAAGATTAAAGAATATTTTTTGTTGTTAACTTGTATAAATGTTGCTTCCATATAAATTCCCAATATCTCTTGTATTTATTAGCATCACTTATGGATCCATACATAAACAATAAGACAACATCACCAAAATTATGTGTGAAAGGATAGTTTTCATCCCAATCTTAGTGCCATTCCACAACATTTTGACTTGGAGTGAACTTAGAAATCTACTTAGACCATATGCCACCAAAAGGAAGAGAAAGGGTGATAGGGGACAACACTACCTTATCATGTGTGATGGTTTGAAGAATGATGTCATAGATCTAGTTTTAATAGAGAAAAAGACATATAATTTAGGAAACTTTATATCCAGTTGACCATGTGGAGATTGAAACATGTATGGGTCGTAATTAACCTTATATACAACCATGAAATTCTATGTAAGATTTGGAAAGTTCCAACTTAATGATACATGCAAGTAAATTTTTGGCCTTGATAGCAGGCAATGCCTCTTGAGTTACTTCCACTACATTATGGGTCTATTTACCATTTAAAATCACAAATTGTTCTAGGGAATTTTCCTTTGATAATGTATGCTTGATCCTCCTAGATCTCACCTTTGCTATGATTTTATAGATGCATTTTCATAGGAAAATTTATCTAAAGTCATCAAAGTGTTAGGTGATTGTTTTTAAGGAATCAAAGAGATGAAGGTTGAGTTGAAAGATCCCAAAAATTTCCTTGATTTCCTTGACTCTTCCAACACTATGTCCAATCTTCTATTGTATGCTCATAAAAAAACCTAGTAGAATTCTAGACAAAATCAATCTATCCCTATGGTTTAACCCTTTGAAAGGAATAAACTATAGTCTTTAGTTATTCTTTGGTAACTTGTTCCATCATCTTAATCATTATACCTGCATTCACAATCTTGGGAAAAGATAGTATAACTCAACATTTTTTTCAATATTAGCTATTAGAGGCTCTTTAAAGGGTTTGGAAGAGTGCTCTAGCAACTTTTTCTACCTCCTTAAAGCTTGATACACTAGTCCCATTGGTTCCTTATACATCTCAAATGGTTTTTATATTTTTCCTCATATTGGCATAAGGATGGAAATTTTTAGTATTCTCCCTTCCTTGGGCCAACCAGATAGCCCTACTCTTCTCCCTCCATTTTGCATTCTTCTAGCTTACTAAGACCCTTTTTGCATCTTCTAGTCTCTTTAGTTATAACAAAATGTCTTCATTGAAAAATCCTCTCATATTTTGTTCATAAATTTGAGTGATATGACTCTCCACCACCTCTAGGTCATTGTAACACTCCCTCCCACCCCCTTGTACTATCTCAAGTTGAGGGAAGTGTTACCTATGACTTAACCCAACATCCAAAGTCTATCTTGAAGATGTTGTTGCAAAAATATCTATTTTTATAACTTCATCACATCTATAGAAAATGTGACCAGCTTGTTCAGCTCATCGAGAGCTTTCTGGTGACATAAATTTCATCTCAATCTGATTCTTGGATTGAAAGTTATGAACTACTAAAATTATACCAATTACATAAAACCATGTGGCATCCACATTTAGCTCATGTGGCCAAGTCAGATATTCACTAGTGGTTCCACATCACCTTGGGTGGGGTTCCACAATGATACCACCAATCAAATTCAAGTGGTTTTTAATGTTGGGTGGTATCCAGTTTTGGACCCCCCCGCTTGTTAACTTTCGGTAAACTAGGTGGGCTCAGGATGAACAGGGACCATTGATCAGATGTGTGCCCCATTCAAACCATATGGAAGAGGCACTTGATTAAATTGGGGACACACGCCAACAATCACCACATCATACTCCCTCCTATGTTAACCCACAACAGGCCCTAGGGTGATTGTGGGTTGTTAATCTGAGCTCCTCATGATCACACCATTCAAAGACGCTCATTCAATAATGAGGCCCAAGGTTTTAAACATTGATAGGTTCCTATGTGGCCCCCATGTCGTCCTTATCAGGCTCATATGGCATTACCACATAAACACAGGCATGCGAGTCTCACTAGACCTAATCTCTTATTGTTTTACATTATATCTGGTTCCTAGACAATCTGAGGTGTCACACAACTATTTGAGGTTGGCATGCTTTAGTCCTTGAACTTTTGGATGCTACACATAAATCACAAAAAAATCCCAACCTTATATGGGACCCTTTGAATCATACCCTCATATATATCTGAATTTCCCTAGATCCTAGATGTGTTTTCAACTTTATGAGACGAAGACCCGGTCCTCACACAAGTGAACTGCCAACATGCGGCCCACCCAAAATCTCTAGTTACAATTCACATTTACTAATAAATATTGTTTGGTCTAAATCTGAACCATTTTCAATGTGCACACGCCTTGTCCATTCAGATGCCCATATTTCCAGATGTATCTACGCATGGGGTTGAAAATTTCCCCCCTTGATATCCATATGCAGTGTACACTTAAGGGAACCACCTGGTCCTGGATAACTCTAGATACATAAATACTTAGGTGATGAAATAGATCTATCCAAGATACAAATTCCATAAAAAGGACCATCTGACCCTAGATAAGTTTGAGCACATCAACACTTGTAAAGAAGGAAACTTGAGCGAAATTTACTAGAATTTGCTGAAGATTAGGACTTCTATTGAAAACACCATATCTATGGAACATTAGCCAAATCCTGAGAGACAACCTTTACATGTGTTTTACCATTTCCACAAGAACTACAGGGCACCAACATAACTCCGCTTATAATGGATTTTAAACAAAGAAAGAAGTGGATCTAAAGGCCATATTTCACAAGAAAGCTTTGAACCGAGCTTTGATCAAGGAAATCAAAATCTCTCAACAATACACAAGTATGCATAAAATATAAAATCATTGGATGACTCTTGAACGTAGTGATTACCAACACAAGTTGAATCATCATTTAACATCCAACACATAGGTTACCTTCTCATCATGTGAGATGGTCTTAAGTGTGGCATGAGCCATTCAATTCATAAACATATCAAATGGCTAGAAAACACTTGCAATAACAAGTTCATAGAGAGACCTCATACAACTAGACATAATCATATGACATCCCTACAGTTCATGAAAATAATAACCATTACATGGTGCTAGAAGTTTAACATATCCATAAAGACATATGGTACAACTCATTCACCATGAAAATGTAATGAATTCAACAACCTTACATGAGTAATTCCAAACCATAAACTTGCCAATAATATATATGAAAATTTCATTACCCATAGTTCATTCATGCATAAGCCATTATACTTATCTGAATAACTTGAACTTCCTAGCAAGCGAAGGAGGGATTTCAAATCTCCAACCACCCATAGGGCAACTACACCATAATATTTCTTGCAGCTAACCACCCTCGAATCAGATCCAAGGTTTTAGGGGATGCTTTCTTAGAGAATTCACCCAACGCTTAGTTGGGGTATTTCTCAGTTCCAAGAGTCTGAGTCTATAATCTAAGTGGTTTATTAGTTGCATTTTCAAGGCCATTGTATGAGTCTATATACCACTTTCCAGGTGGTTTATCAAATTACTTAGCACTATGTGGTTTATCAACCTTATAGAAAGAACCCAAGTGGTTTATCAACCCATTCAACAAGAACTAAGAGGTTTATCATCTTACTCAACAATCACTTAGTGATCTATCAACTTACTTAGCAAGCACTTGTAGTAAAATCATCCACTGAGCCTCCCACTGGCCACTCAGGCTTGGACACCATAATCCAATCGCCTATCACATCAACATAGGGAAAAATATTCCAAATTAGTTTCATGTACATCTTAAGCAAAGAAATATGAAAAAAATCATGTTCTTTCATTGTGGGTGGTAAGGCTAATCTATAAGCCACTAGCCCTACTCTTTTCAAAATATGAAATGGTCTAAAAAATATAGGTGCCAAATTAGCACAATACCCCACTTTTAGTGAGCTCTTCCTTGCTCTGATACAGAGATATGCATGTTCTCCCACTTGGAATTCCTTGTGCATTCTCTGTTAGTCTTCATAACTCTTTTTCCTATCCTAGGCTTCTTTCAGTTTCTTCTCGATCTTAATTATTTCTTGCTCCATTTCTTTTGGCATGTCACTTCCAAGAACTATTATGTTCATTGGGTCATCCCGAATAATAGGAATGTTACATTTTCAACCATATAATGGTTCGAAAGGACTCATCTTTAGTGAATTTTGATACCCACAATTGTATGCAAACTCTACTAATGGTACGAAATATTCCCACTTTTTCAACTAATGCGTGACATACATTCTCAACATGTCCTCTAGAATTTTGTTCACTCTGCCCATTTGGCCATTTGTCTGAGGATGATAAGTGGTACTAAAATCTAGCTAGGTTCCAAAGCCAACGAATAATGCCTTCCAAAAATTGGAAGTGAACTTGGTATCTTGATATGAGACGATTTTCGTAGGTACACTATGTAATCTGAATATTTACTTCATGAATATCTGAGCTATAGCAATTACTTTGATAGTGGACTTGACAACTATGAAGTGAGATTCCTTACTCATCCACTACCGCCATAATGGCATCATATTGTTTGGTTGTTTTCGGTAATCCCGTAATGAAGTCCATGGATATAACTTCCTATGTCCTCTCAGGAATTGTAATTTGTTGTAGAAATCCTACTAGTTGCCTACATTCTACTTTGACTTGTTGAAATTCTAGGCACTTGGAAATGTATTCAACAACTTCCTTCTTCATCCTAGCCAATAATTCATTTTCGTTATGGTTGTTATCATTTTCAGATAACCAGGATGACCTGAGTAAGGTCTCTTATGAAATGCATCCATGATGAGCTTACTTAATTCAGTTACACAAGGCACCTAACTTATGTTATTGAAAAATAGCATACCATCATTACTAAGCGTGTATCTATTATTCATTGATCCCTATAGCTCCTTCTGTAAACATTCCTTCACATGTTGGTAATGCTCATTCTAAATCAATTCTTATTTGATTATTTCCTTGATGTCAACTTCATAAGTGCTCATAGCTTCCAAATGAGCCACTTGTATACTTCTACTAACTATGTATACTATCGTGTTTTCCTTTCCTTTAACGTGTTTTATCTCAAAATTGAATTCATTGATTAAATCCAACCATATGGCTTTTCTAACATTTAACTTGGGCTAGTTAAAAAGGTATATCAACCCTCCATGGGCTGACATCAACACATACTTTCTCCAAAGAAAGTAGTGCATCCACATTTTTAAGGCATGCAATATTGCTGCAAGTTCTAAGTCAGGAGTGGTATAGTTCTTATGATGTTCATTTAATTTCCTCGATTCATAAAAAATCACATGTCCTTATTACATTAGGAATCCACCTAATCCTTCCTTACAATCATATGTACAAACCAAAAATTCCTCTTGATTCGCTATTCTCAAAATAGGTGTACATATGAGTAATTTTAAGATGCTCGAAACTAGTTGCACACTTTGGAATCCATTGAAATTTCACTCTTTTCCTTTATGAGGCTGTGATTGGATGCCCAATCTTTGAAAATTTTGAAATGAACCACCAATAATATCCTGCCAATTCCATGAATGATCTAACCTCTATGACATTCTCAGGATTGAGCCACTCCATTATGGCCTTAATATTTTAAGGATCTACAACCACTCCTTTTGAAATGACATGCCCCAAGTATTGAACTTGTGTTTGGAAGAATTCACACTCGCTTAGTTTTGCATATAGCTTATGCTCCCTTAGAAATTTCAACACTGCTTTTAGATGCTCTAAATTCTCGTCTTTGGTTTTCAAGCAAACCATGTTGTTATCCACAAAAAAAAATGCACATTTATCCATATATGATCCAAGGACATTGTTCATCAAACACATGAATGTGGATGGTGAATTTGTGAGTCCAAATGGTACCACCACAAACTCGTAGTGCCCATATCTCAACTTGAAGGTTGTCTTAAGGATGTCTTCATCCTTAATCTAAACTAGTGGTACTTAGGCCCCAAATTATTTTAGAAAACATTGCAGCCCCTCTCAGTTGATCAAACAAGTCATCGATTCTAGAAAGTGGGTACTTGTTACTCACTGTAGCTTTATTCAGTTGTCATTAATCAATGCATAGCCATAGAGTTCCATCCTTCTTCTTTACAAACAACATTGGGGCTCCCTAGGGTGACACACTAGGTATAATGTACCCCATATCCAACATTTATTTATTTATTTATTTTTTAATTTTTATTTTAATTTTAATTTTTAATTTTTATTTTTAATTTTAATTTTAAATTTAAATTTAAATTAATTAATTAATTAATTATTATTATTATTATATATATATATTCTTTCAGTTTCATCTTCCACTCCACAAGTTCTAGAATACTCATACAATATGGAGGTTTTTAGGTTGGCATTGTCATATGAATTAACTCAATGGTAAATTCATTGTCCCTCTTGGGTGGTAATCCCAATATTCTTCTAGAAATACATTGTTGAATTGCTTCAACACTGGGTGATTTTTCATTCCAGCCTCACTGATTTCTAACACACTGGCCACTTGGATTGCATACAATGCACATCCCTTCATGCAACATCTTTTCACTTGCAACTTTGATATTTTCTTGAGCATGATAGGCTTCTTTATCCCCTGCAATGTCATTTCCTTACTCAGCGTTGAGGCACTCTAGTGACTTCTTGTAGCAATAAATTTTTGTTTTATGGGCCACTATCCAATCCATGCCAACTAGAACATCATATGAGCCCAAAAAAAATAAGGTTGAGTATTTGAAGTAGACATTTCGCTTATTTTCATAAGGCATGACTCCACCATGTCTGTCAACCATCTTTTGGTTCCCATGGTCAACTGAACCAACTATGATTTCTCATGGATTTTCTTTTTCAAAGCACAATTTTCCACAACCTTCAGGCTGATATAACTAAAATTAGAACTGAGGTCAATTAAAATTGAAATGAGTTGGTTAACCACCTTACTTTCCATATCGGTTACTGAAGCTTGATGGTCTATGTGTCTATTTTCCAATGCAGTGTAAATTTGTGGTATATTCTGAGCCACATTATTCATTATTATTGCCTCTTTCACATTGTACAATTGCATGCCATTATGGTGTTTCCGATGATAGTTCCTCCATAGATGGTTCTCTCCACATGTCCAACATTTCATGTGCCCTTTCTTGAACCCCTCAAACTCTTCTCTTGTTGGTTTAGTGGGCCAATTTTTGTTAGTAGTAGTGGATTTTTGTTGAGACTCATTCTTGGTAGGAGTCATGAACTTTTCATTCCTCCCTCCTTATTTATATCTTGAGGATTTTGTCCCTTTTCCTTGAATTTGGTCTTATATTTCTTTTTCCAGTCTATTTGAAAATCAACTTTGTGTTTGGATTGCTCATAAAAATATTTGGCATTTCACATAGTGTCCTATAATGTTCTTGGCTCATCAAATTTAACCCTATTTCGGTATGCCTGTGATAACCTACTAAGGTACCTTTGAATATTCACCTTCTCATCCTTGATATATGGCACATATCTCAATAGATCCAAAAATTTGTTAGTGTACTCAACAATAAGCTACCCTAGCTTATGCTTATGGAATTTTTTAATTTTTCTATCATAGTACCTCTTATACAAGTACTTCTCCCAAAAATATTTATCAAACTTTCTCCATGACAATTCCTTCTCCCTAAAATTTCTCAAAGCCTCCCACCATATAATAACTTTTCCTTTCAACTTGAAAATGGCTACAATGGCCTTCATGTTTTCAGAGTAGTCACACACCCTAAGTATTTCTTCATTCCCCAAAACCAAGATTTTTCCTCTTCAACCTTATTTATCTCTCCATCGAAGGTAGGGGCTTTGCTTTCTTGAACTCTTCTAGCATTAATCTATTCTCACTTCTCCTTTGATGATCATGACTTATGGTTGCAGTATCTGATGACTGGTCAGGGTTACTTGACTTTCTTTCTGGAATGTTGAGTGGAATTTCTCCTCTTATTGTGTCTTCACTTGCTTGCTTATGTATTTTCATTGACTTGGTGTCTTATACCCTATTGGTCTCCTATCCTTTCTTCTAGGTCTTCGATGGCCTTTTCTTGGATTTGTGCCTACCTAGATAGTTGGCACCTAGCTCATGTTGCTTATGCCTTTGCAAGTCTAATAAGCTCTGCAAAACTACTGCATTCACCTTTGCTTGTCTTTCTTGTGCTATGAGAATTTGTTCATTGTCTACCTTGAAACTCCTCAACTCAGCTCTCAAGCTCCTAAGAGTATCCATCCAATCTGGGGATTTTTTATTTGATTTCTTCCCAACTGAGTCTTCTTCTTGATCGTGCTAGGACCTATTTGTGCCATACTATACCATTATGCTGCTCATTTCTCAATTTCTTGCTGCAATTTTGTGCCTTCTTATATTTGTCTTTTTGTGTTGTTACACACACATGACTTTTAGTTAAAACAAACACAAATAGATATATTTACACATCACCTAGGTATATTTATAATAAGCTTGTTGATCCAAAACTAGTTGTGAAATAGAACCTCATATTAATATGCAGGTTAAAAAACATAAATCATATTATCAGATTATCAATCCAATAAGCATATTATCTATAAGTCTCAAATTAGTACATATGAGCATATAGAAATTAAACTATTAGATTAACTATTTATTTTGTGTATGTGTGTATGCATGGACCTATCAAGTTCTAGTGTTGAACCTTTGCTTTGATACCACTTTGTAACACTCCCTCCCACCTCGTACTTAACACAACCTCCAAAATTTGTCTTGAAGATGGGGTTAAAAAAATCTATTTTTACAACTTTATCAAATCTAAAAATGAATGCCACCATCTCATCCAGCTTGTCTCCAATGACATAAATTTCATCTCAATCTAATTCTTGGTTTGAGAGTTATGAACTAATGAAGTTATACCAATTACATAATGCCATTTGGCCTAGCCACATCTTTACTAGTGGTTCCACATCATGCAACATCACCTTGGGAAAGTTCCAAGGTGATACCACCAATCAAATTTGGGTGGTTTTTAATGTTGGTTGGTATTTGGTTTCAGACCCCACTTCCCTTTTTTAACTCTTGGTAGAATAGGGATCCCGAGATGAACATGGATTGTTGATTAGTCATATGGCTCAATCAAACCATCTAGATTTTTCACCCAATTAAATGGGGGACCAAGGAAGATAATCCCCATGCCAGACCCCCCTTCTATTAACCCACAATGAACAAAGGGGTCCTTGGGTTGATCATGGTTCGTTGATTTGAACTCCTCACAATCACATAGTTCAAAGATGTCTGTTTGCTAATGAGGCCCAAGGCGTTAGACATTGACAGGTTCCTACAAAAATAAAAAATAAAAAAAATATGATCCTAACCTTATTTGGGTCTCCTAAAATCATACCCTCATACATATTTGAATTTCCCCAAAACTTGAATGTGGTTTCAACTTTATGAGAGGGGAATTCGAACCTCATGCAAATAATGTTTCCATTACAAGGCCCATCCCAGATCTTTGGTTACAATTTACATTTACCAATAAATCTAGTTTGAACTAAATCCATACCATTTTTAATGTGCATGCGCCTTGTCCATTTGGATGCACGGATTGTCAAATGAATCCATGTGTGGGGTTGAAAATCTAACCCCTTGATGTCTAGATGCAAAGTACAGTTATGGGAACTATCTAATCCTGGATAACTCCATATACATCAACATTTCAACAATGAAATAGTATTTGACTTAGATACAAAGACCGTAAAAAGGACCATCTAACCCTGGATAACTTCAGACACATCAACACTTATAGAGAAGGAAACATGAGTAAAATTTACTAGAATTTCTTGAAGACTAGGATTTTTTTCATAAACACTAGATCTTTGGAACATTGGCCAAATCTTCATAGCCAACCTTCAAATATGCTACGCCATTTCCACAAGAACTACATGGCACCAACAAAATTCAACTTACAATTTATTTCAAATAAAGAAAGAAGTGGTTTTATGGCCAAATTTCACAAGAAAGCTTCAGATCAAGCTTTGATCAAAGAAATTAAGATATCTCAACAATACACAAGTACACATAAATTATAAAATTATTTCACCACTCCTTAACCAAGTGACTATCAACACAAGTTGAATCATCATTTAACATCCAACACATAGGTCACCTTCTCGTCACGTCAAATAATATTAGGTGTGGCAATGATCCATTCAATTCAGAAACATATCATATGGTTGGAAAACACCTGTAATAAAAATCTCACAGAGAGACCTCATACAACCATACATAATCATATAACATCCCTCCAGGTCATGAAAATAATAACCATCACATAGTGATAGAAGTTCAAAATATCTATAAATACATATGGGACAACTCATTCATCATGAACATGTAATGCATTTAGTAACCTTCCATGAGTAATGTCGAACCATAAACTTGCCAATAATGTATGACAAATTTCATTACCCATAGTTTATTCATGCATAAGCCATTATTCTTATCTGAATAACTTGAACTAGCTGGAAACTAAAGGAGTGACTTCAACTCTCCACCCAACCTTAGACCATTTACACCACAATATTTCTTGTAGGTGATCACCTATGATCCAAATCCAAAGACTTAGGGGATGTTTGCTCAGGGAATTCAGCCAAGGTTCAGTTGAGGTATTTCTCACTTCGATGAGTATGAATCTACAATCTAGGTGGTTTATCAACTGTATTTTCAAGGAAAGAACTATAGTTCTATGTATCCCATTGTCCAAGTGGCTTATCAACTTACTCAACAATCACAAAGTGGTTTATCAACTTCCTTAGCCTGAACTTAGTATTTTTTTAGTAGTTTTCAGCAAGCACCACAATGGCCCAACTTACTTGCCTAGTGATTTATTAGCCTTACAACAAACAATTAAGTGGTTTATCATCCCATTTAGTAAGCACTAAGTGGTTTATCAACTTATTTAGCAAGCGCTTAGTGTTTTATTAGCTTACTTAGAAAACACTCGTAGTTCAATCCTCCACTGAGCCTCCCACTAGTCATTCAAGATTGGACACCACAGTTCAATGACCTCATCACATCAATACAGGGGAAAGAAACCCAAATTTCAGAGTATAGTTCTCAACTACAACTCCAACATTTCTCTTATGCTCCTACTCAGTGTTCCCATAATTCTTTCTCTTTTGTCCTCCCTTATGTTCACTCGTTTTTGCTTCTTACCTCTTGTTTTTCCTTGATGCCCTTTGTATCTAGAGAGATTTCCAACTTCGCCTTCCCTCATGTCATGGGGCCAAATATCTACAGTTTCCTCATCCAATCACATCTTTCCATGTGTGAGGTGGTGGCCTAGTATGTTATGCCACTAGACACCAGTCTCCCACTTCTATGCTCTCCCTCGAACTTTGATCCATGTGTCCCTCTTTTTAGGATAGCCAATTAAAATTCACAATTGATTTCTTTTATGTTTACATATAATGTCAACCAACCATGGCCTCCATGTTAACATTACACAATCATAATTTTAACATTACATAAATAACAGGTAATGTGAGGGATGTTATAGTCATATTGTGGGTTATTAAAATTTTCCTTTCGTAATCCATGGTTAACCTTTTCGTTTTTGTTAATGCTTTCTAAAACTGAAACATTGTTGGTCCTTTTCTATCATATCTAAAATGCTCCCATTCATTAATTATTATGCTTTGGTACTTCTCTTGTGACCATTAAGATTCAAAGTTAACTGGCATAGTTTGAGATATTCCTTCTCTTGGGAAAATAGGTAGGTGGTTAGAACCCCGACTTGAACCCACCTATGATTGAATCTTGGTTGTATTGAACATAATTATATTCGCGATAAAAAATCAATCAAATCTTTCATATATCTCTTATTTACCTCGTTTCTCCATGTTGGATATACAGTCATTGGCACGCCATCACATAGGTTTTCCTCATCAAATCTACATAAAAAAAATTATTTTAACAAATTAGCTTTGTCATAGGATCCTCATGCTCCTCCTTATTCATAGTGAAGTTTATGTCCCCACCTATGATTACATTATGCTCTTTTATACAATCCTAAATTAGGTTTCCCATAATTCTCTTATATTTGAGTAAGGTCCATACACATTGAAAATGGAAAATGTCTTCTCCATCTCTAAGGTTTGCAAGTCACGGTAGATTAGAATTTTAGATCTCATCATTTTGTAGTGTTTGTTCCATCTAGTGATAAGTTCCCCAAACCCACCAATGAATTCCAATGTAAATTTCCTAGCATCTTAATACCTCTTGCAAAATTTCAACTTTTGCATATCCCAAAATCATAGTCTCCTGCAAATATAGGATATATAGTTTGTGAGTGGTAACTAATCAGTTGATCACACTTTTTAATTACCAACATTGAGGCCATGGAAATTTAATGAAACAATGATCATTTAAAGAGTTTTGGGGGCTTTTCCTTGCTCTAAGGGTCTTTGTTATAGTTTTTTGGTTTCCCATTTTCACTTATCTCATCGCTTCCATTTAGCCAAATAGATGATTTTTATACGGCTGAAAGACATGTTATATTGCAATCAATTTATCAAACTATATTTGACTTTTAAATAATCTGTAAATTTTTATATGGTTTTACAATAATTTTAAAATATTTAAATATTAAATCAAATATTGGATATTATAAAATTATTTTTCTATTTTTTGAAAAATATATTTCAATATTTCAATTTTCTGATTGAATAAATTATTTTATGTAATTTAAAATACGTTTACATTATTATTATTAAATAAATTATATTTTATGTATTATTTTAATGTTATTTTATGGTTGCATTTCCTGGGAAGGTAATTATTGATTTATTCCCATAATATCATAATTTTATTTATATATAAAATTAATATATTTGAAATAAACATTAAATGGAAAAATACAACCTGGAAAATTTATGTGTTACAATGCACATAAGAACGCTCGCGAAAGTGCACCACTTTTCAAGCAACCTTGTCACGTTATGCAATAAAATCGCCTTCACACGTGATAAGACTTTGGCTAAAAAAAATATAACCCACTTCAACACAAATTTTAAAAATTAAATTAATTTTTTTTATGGGTTCATATAGATAAAGTGCTTAATTTTGGAAAGACAATACAGAATTTTAAACCGACAATTTCATTTCCACATTCATTACCAATTAAACTACCCTAAACAAACTATAAAAATAATTTTTTAAACAGTTATGGTAAATATATTATTATGTCTTCTCATAATATATATTATTGTTTAAAACATTCAATTTTATGGAAATAGTCTATAACGCGACTTTTTGAAAGTCTTTCCGGTGGGTTTTTCTGGTCGAAATCCGGCAGGAATTTATTGGAATCGCATGTTTGATAGCTAGTTTCTGCACAATGAAAGCGTCCCAAGGGTTTTCGAGGGTGCTGAATCCAAATATGCAGTTAAAAAACCATTTTAACTGCAACAAATCAAGATTTAACCTCAATTTCTTCCGCCGGATTCCGTCACCGGAATCTCCAAAAAGTCGCATTATAGACAACTCCAATTTCATGTATTTAATTAAAATATTATTGTTGAATAATTTTTTTATTTTATTAAAATTAAATTTATATATAATATATAATATAATATAATATAATATTTAAACTGAAATAAATTGAATTATATAGCTCTCATAGAATCACATTATGTATAACATTAGTTCAAATACATATAATATTAAAGTATTATATATTGTGTTTTACTATTTTCCTTTGTCTTTATTAATAATCATAAATTAATAATGAATGATTATGATAAATTTTTACTTTTTAGTAATCCAAAAATTATAAGTGTCTAGCTTTCAGCGTTGTTGGACACCTAATCCTAAGTGGGTTAGTGTGGAAGTCGAATGGACAAAAGGAGTCCAAGAGACCTTGGGATCTGAAACCCAAGAGTCACATATTTGTACTATAAATGTATATCTATTGTTAATAAAAAATGTACTCACTGATTTATCTTTCCTAGTCTTTGCTGTCCATGTGTGTTTAACATGGTATCAAAGCCGCTTGTTTTTCTGTGGCCTGTTATGTGCATGTCAGTCCTCCACCTCTGCCCATAATTCTGTGTCTAAGCTGCCTTGAATAGCGCTGATGTGGTCTTCATTATCTCTGTCACTGTGTACGTTTTTGCTGGTAACGCTATCTCAGACTGACCACGCTGTTTCATAAACGGTTGAATTCTCCATACGTTGGCTGCATTGTAATAAATGTGAGACTGTGCGCTGTCTGCATTCTGTCCCTGAGGAGTCAGTCCACTGCCCCTCCACAGTCGCTACCCATTAAACGCTGCCCTCTCTCACGCTGCTGGCCTCATAGACGTTTAGATTCTCCTGCGCTAAACTAGGGACTGTGCATTTCTGCATTTCTGCTCTAATACAGTCCGGCCTGCTCTAATACAGAGATACCGTGTCAGCTATGCGTTTTAGGTGAATGAAGCAGTTGGCCTAACATGGAAAAGTTGCAACGAATATATGTTGAAGTCTCTTTTGATGCCTAAGCGAGGAGTTGATATGAGTCACTGAGTTTTTTAAAAACCATAAGTGTCCTTGTTACTCTTCCAGAGTGCTCACACGCCCAGTCTACAGTATTAACTTTGGAATCCATATATATCTATCCACAGTTCCTCCCATCAAAAACATTTCCTTCTTAGAACCTACCAGAACTGGATTCTTGAGTCTGTTTGATTACATTCAAGGGTAGAATGCGGAACAAGCCAAGATGCCGATGACGGCCCCAGTGTTCACAGAAATCTTTCCGTCAAGAGGCCCCTTCTGCGAGTCTTCCTTTGTCGTCAGTTTCTACGTGCCGGAAAAATTCCAGGAAAAGCCACCGAATGGGATGTTGTCTATGCTGCGGTGAGAAGGAGCGGGAGGCATTGTGACTGAAGGTGCTCACGGTCTTGCGCAGCGGAAGCGTGAAGAGGCATTTCCTGACACGGAGTTCTAGGACAACCTGGGGGACAATGTCAAAGACAAGTTAACGAATTTGCTCCAGGACCACCATATTTTACTTTGAGAATGTTGCCGGTACACCTAAAGGGGTTTGGACAACTATATCTCGGTTTCTATATGATATTGAGCCTGAGTTTGTAGATTCTAAATATCTTTCTGTTTCTAGCAGAAAACCAAGCTTTGAATGATGCTGTTTTAAATGCGCGTTTTTAATTATTGCTCAGTTCAGAATGATAAAATCCCTGGTAGAATGCTTTGAGGTAGATAAGGGACGAAAGTCGACCACATAACCTGTGGAAGAACAGAGAGTCCACCAATTGTAATACAATCTTCCCAAAGCCTCCATATGCTAGCATTAAGCAGATTGTAATAGTTGAGAAAATTCAAAATTAGGCCTAAACCTACAGCGACAGAAGTGGCATCCGCATGTTGAGGAGGAGGAGCGAGAAGGGGAGTTTGAAGTTTCGAGTTGCGTGCACTTTAATTCAATAACTCCAATCAGTCGGTCAATTTGTTTATTGTTTTGTGATCGAAGACGGCGGTCTATACATGTCTTCATAATATAGGACTATGCGATTTGTGTTCTTAAAAAGACTCTACAGCATCATGAGTCACCTCTTCTATTCGATTCAAATTGGCTATCAAATATGTTGCATTGTTTACTGGCTTATATGCTGCTAGCAACTCTGCCTCTTGCTTTGAGTGTACATGTGACTTATGTGTGCCATGCGTGACTTGAATTCCAGTCGGATCTCCAGATTGCGAGCTTCAAAACCGATAGTCTATAGTCCTACTCTGACCATGGCTATTTGAGGACATAAAATGCTTGTGAAGAAGAGAACCCATAAGTATAATGTGCCTTGAAAGGTGGTCTTAGTTGTCCAGAAAATCGTTGAACTGCGAGTTACACTGAGTATTGGTTGAATCTGATCTATTAGTTCTTGGTGCTAGTGGTAGAGACCTGGCAGCTCTGATATTGACAGCTGATGGCAAAGATCTTGAAAATTTGTCTTGTTCCCTTATTAGAAAACTAACTAATCTGGGTGGCACTATTTCTTCAACTTTGTGAATTAGTGATTGTGCAACTGTTGCAGATATTGATCCCAACAATGGGACTCTTTCAGCTTGAATATTTTGATGAAGAGAAGTAGGATGTTCTAACATTTTAGTGTGTTCCCTGGCTGTAGCGGCAGAAGATTCCAATCCTTCAACATCAAGCATTAATGGTGAAGTTGTCCACCTCCATCTACGTCCGGCGATGAAATTATAAACATTCTTGCTACTGGAAGCATTGAAACAATAGCCTGCAATGTACCCTCTCTGTGTTTAGCGTTGACTATGTATGAAACATTAAATTGAAGACCGTGAGCGTAACTGTGGTATGGTGCAACGTAACATGGTGCGGTGGTTGTATTGACTGGTATGTTCATATGACATGTTGTTTGAATATGTTGGATGAGTTGGATGCACTATTCATATTATATATTAGTATGGTGGGCTTATGGTGTAATTGGAAACTATATTAAAAAAAAAAAAATGAGTTTGAACTGAATTATTCTCCATGTATGTGAACCGAGAAGGGCAAGAGGCATCCTGTAGTTACACTTGAAGGAATGCTAGTAGATACAAGTTCTTTTGGCTTTTGATTATAAAGATCCTCTTTTGGCTTAGTTGTAAGCCTTTTGACATCAAGGTCACCGGTATTCTTTGCGTGTTTCCACCTTCTGTTATTGATGTAGCCGCATTAAAGGGACTGTATGTTATCTCAGAAGTTGAATGAGTATGGTTTGATGATGATACAAGGACTGTGGTGAAGAGGGAATCTATTCTTCCATTTCCTGGGCAGCGTACATCATAAATAAATGTTGAGGTGCCATTTTGGGGACTGATAATTGCATATCTACTAATTTGTATTCGCTGACATTTAATTGTCGGGTTCTATCTTCCAATCTGTTCTTTGTTTAAGTTAAGTTTTTGAATGAGAACAGTCCATTATGTAGTAGCTATCACTTAATGGTCGTTGCATTTAATCTCTGAATTTGCTACTGGATAATATAAGTTTATTTGGAGACTATTACTACATGTGGAAGCATTAAAAAACAATGGTACAGTTGTGAAATTGCTGAGATGCATGTTACTAGTCCGTTTTAAAGAACCTGGATTTTGGGAACATGTTGCTGATGTTGATTTGAAAGTGAAGGAGTACTTGAAGGATCCAAACAAGTTTGCAGTTGCTGCTGCCCCAATTGTGGCATTGTATTTAAAACTCATTATAGTGCATTGATTCCTTGATTCCACTGCTGCATAAAGATTTTGGTGAGCTGATTGTAATCTTTTTGCACACTGATCATTTGCTGACATTTATAAAGGATATTGCTGTGTTGAGTAGTAGTGATCAGTTTTTTTAAGGTGTAAATCAGACATTAAAGGAAAAATGGCCAGAACCAGTGAAGTATTACAGTTCCTTAAAACTCTGATATTATCTACTGTTGATGACACATTACAAATCAACAAAGGATCTCTCTCAGAAATTCAGACATGTTTACAAAATGCACAAGAAAAGATTGATTTTTTGCAGCTTGAATCACAGCTACAGCAAGAAGAGCTACATCAAAATAGACACCATTCTGAACCTGTTTTTGTTCAGAACATTGAGACAACCACCCATCAGCAGCATGTTAATAATGGTACAATTTATTCAAATAAAGCAGCAGTTGTATATGCAGATGCAGAAACTCAGTCTGCACTTCCCAAGCCCATCATCAGACCTTGGGAACAACTTGTCCACAACAAGCACAGAACTGGTCTTGGATATGACAAGGACTTGTCCTTTCATATTCCAGACTATGCCAAGCCCATTCAGTTTCAGAGTGTTGGATTCATTCATGACAGTTCAGCTGCTCCTCATGACAGTTCAACTTCAGCTGTTCCAGACTCTGCCCCTCTTCTACAGCAACAACAACAACAACAAAAACAACAGATCGTGAAATGCCAACATTGTGATCGAGTTGGCCATCTGAAAGATCACTGTTTTGATCTTCATCCATGTGAGCACTGTCATAAAACCAACCATTCTTCACACAGATGCTTCAGAAACAAACGTCCTGCAAGAACAAAGATTCATCTTGGATGGATCGCTTCTTGGCAATGGGCATCAACAGCCAAGAAGATATTCCAAACACATGTCAGAACTTGTTCCAGAGTATTGAACAGTCTTGTAGTTGAGTTTTCTCCATCTTCTCACCTTGTATCTGACAGGGGGGGAAATGATGGTCATCTACAAGCTTCAAAGTCACATCAAGCGAGCCTGAGCCACAACCTGCCACACCAGTTTCAGAGTTGCAGCCAGAGACAAAGATGCCCATGAACAGATTGAGAACACTTCCTCTAGCAGAAGACACCAGCTTCTTGCCAGTTTTGGAAGAGTTCCAGGAATTGCATTAAGCATTCCAGAGTTGTTGGTCATCCTTAAACCATCACAGATTAAGAACACTTCCTCTAGCAGAAGACTCCAGCTTCTTGCCAGTTTTGGAAGAGTTCCAGGAATTGCATTAAGCATTCCAGAGTTGTTGGTTATCCTTAAACCATCACAGGTTGAGACTTCCCTTTTCAGGTTGAAGTTTTACCTTTTATGCGAGGTGAGGCCTCCCTTTCATGGTTGAAGGTTTCCCTCTTCAAAACAATAGGAGCACTTCCTCTAGCAGAAGACTCCAACTTCTTGCCAGTTTTGGAAGAGTTCCAGGAACTGCACTAAGAGTTCCAGTGTTGGTGGTCATCCTTAAACCACTGCCCTTTTTACCAACATTTCATAGAGCACATTCAGCCTAGTGCTGTCATGCATTTTTTGCACATTTTGTATTACAGCTCTTTTCTTGGACTCATACATAACCCTTCGGATTAAGGGGGGGAATGTTGGACACCTAATCCTAAGTGGGTTAGTGTGGAAGTCGAATGGACAAAAGGAGTCCAAGAGACCTTGGGATCTGAAACCCAAGAGTCACATATTTGTACTATAAATGTATATCTATTGTTAATAAAAAATGTACTCACTGATTTATCTTTCCTAGTCTTTGCTGTCCATGTGTGTTTAACAAGCATTAAAGGAATTTACTCAACATTCTTTCAGTTCTCTATTAAAAAAACTCTTTTATTCATTTTGCATGGGTTTGCAGTGGGCATCATTCTTTTATTCAATTAACATGTGTCAACCTCTTGTTAAGGTTGATAGAAAAAAGGTATGCGATTAAATTTTAAAGGATTATTTACATTAATTTATGCAAAGGAAAATTGGGAGTATGTAGTTTTTATATAGATATTTCAAAATAGATTTTCAAATTGAAAATTTAATATTAGAAAAAAATAAAAAAACATAAAATTTTATGGATTTAATGATAATATCTTTGACTACGGGATATTTGAGATTTTTGTTATTTTTATTATCTTATATAGTTATGAATTTTAAAGTTATGACGTTCATGAGTATATATATTTCTACTAACCCGAAGAATTCCAACACTTTTAATATTTGAACAAAACTCTACTAATTACATAGTAAAATATGGCATTGGACAATCTCCAAAATATTGTGGATAGAAAGAAATTTTCATTTATAAAAAATTGAAATTTTTCTATAAATATCTTTACTACACTTACATTATATTATAAATTCAAAATATTTATTACAATATTAACCTACTTAACCCTTTAGCATATCAAAACTATGGTGATATGTTACTCTTTAAATTTTTAATAAAACAATTAAATTTCAAAGCAAATCAAATAATTATTTACACTTCTTAATTTCTAGTAAATCAAAATTTATTTCAATAAAACAAATTTTATATCAATACAAGTTAATCCTTATCTTAATTTATATAAAAATTCAATATACTAAATTAAATAAATAAATAATCACTTTTTTCCATATTAATTATTTAGAGTTGTTTTGTGAAGTGTGATAAGAAAAGATATTTTTCCATTGTAAATACACATATAACCTTCCTCATTGCTTTGACATTGACAACTTTTCCTTTAGATAAATTGAAAAACATATATTAATTTATATCATATTTAAATTGAAAAATATATATTAATGAGACTTATATTTAATACTAAAAGCAAAAAGTTAGGAAATACATGAAGATGTGTCTTCTTGCCTTAATTTTATGAAAAAGCATGTGAGTTACATGAACATCCAAAGTGCAAAGTTTTAAATAAAGCTACGGTGATCATGCCCATTATTATTATTACAGTCTTTGCAAAACACAATGCCATTTGACCTAAAAGAAAAAATCTACCCAAACAATTTATCTTAAACCAATAATACAATTATCAAAATCTTGAAATTCAACTATTTCATTTTCAATTCCGACCTTACTAAAAAGGAACTTTATTTAAAATTTATCTACTACCTCTTATGAATGAAATAAATAATAGAAATTATTTTGGCACATGGACAAATAAATATAGACAATTTTTTATTACTCTATAATTATTCTCACATAGATTATTTTGCTATCAAATACTATGATCATGCCCATTATTATTATTGCAGCCTTTGCAAAACACAATGTCATTTGACCTAAAAGCAAAAATCTACCAAAACAATTTATCTTAAACCAATAATACAATTATCAAAATCTTGAAATTTAACTATTTCATTTTCAATTCTCACCTTATTAAGAAGGAACTTTATTTAAAAATTTGTCTACTTCCTCCTATGAATGAAATAAATAATAAAAATCATTTTGGCACATGGACAAGTAAATATAAACAATTTTTTATTACTCTATAATTATTCATACTTTTTGAATAAGAGGAATGTACTAAGAAACGCTGCATACTAAACTTGTTTTATTATAATTTTTTTGTTGTTTAATATTCATTTAGTTTTACTTTTTTCATTTATTTATTTATTTTAATTTATTAACCATATAAGTTTAATTTATTAAAGTTCATCTAAATTAAAAATTTATTTATGTATTTTTAATACAATTATCATTTGTTCAAATATATTTATGCATACTTAGATTAAGGTATACAAGAGAATGTTTATTTTTCAAGTTCATCTTTGTTAATTAAATAATTTTTAGTTTTTATTTTTTTAATGAATCTCCCCCCTTGCAGGGGATGGTCCCAAGTGATGTCATGCTAATCATCCAACAATCTAGATTGGTAGTCCATCTCCCTGTCATGAGAATTAGTATAATCAACAATACCATCTATTAATATTTATTTCAGGTGCAGTGAGCATTAAGTCTGGCATGTGAGGACCTCTTGGTTAGTTGTTTCATGATGGCTCAGAATCATGGCATGAAATGCCCTCCTGTGTGCTTAGCAGAATTAATCATAATTCCTAAGCGTAGGCTTACCCTAGATATTCTTCTGGTACGAAAGTTAGCACAACCACCTTTGCTAAAATATTAGTTATGCAAGTTTATGTCACCCATGTTAGTGATTATCTCTGTATTTATGCACTTATTATTTGGGCTGACCATAGGTGTTCATTGGCTTTTATAGTCATGGTGAATTGAGGTTGTGTTGCACTTAACCTTGAGCCCTCTTCAATCAAGCGCTTTTCCATGGAGTTTTTGGGGTGTGACTCAACCTGGCTACTTGTTACTAATGATTCAATTAACACAGAGGCTATCTTGCACAATCTCAACAAACAAAATGTCATAGGAGAATGCTCCTAAAATAACACTCTCACCCTCAGCTCCATGTCCAATTAGGGAGGAAGGTGGTTAGTGCTTTCACACCAGGATGTTTCTCCTAAATGTTTTGCTCAAGTCTGTGCTTTGAAGCTTGGCTCTAGTCTCAATTCAGCAATGGTAATCTCCCTCGTGCTTCCTCACATCATGGTGGTTCTCTACACCAACCTTTCTCCTCTCGCTCTCAATTCATTAGAGGCTCTATTAGAATTTCACTAGCTGCTATCATGTAATGTCAATTATCTGGAAGTTACTTTCTAACCCTTGCTTGGTGTTGGCTCAAAGAAAATCTTGGTGGGGTGGTTGTTGGACAAGGCAAATTTGGATTCCAATTTCAAGGACCATTGGCAAGCCACACCTGGATTTGCTAATAAGCTTCAATGTTCGTGGCTACACAATTCATGGGTGGGTAGGCCTTGAAATTATCTACATGTGTGGTGCTAGAGAGTTGTGGTCTCGATGGAAGCGTCTCTCGGCTGGTGCATTATGGACTTATTGTGGACTAACGTCAATGTCAGAGGAATGGCTTGTGACTGGATTGACCTTACAGGAATAAATAGACCCAATGTGTTAGGCTCCAAGTATTCAATGATCTTTTGCATGCATATTTGGCTTAGTCAGTTCAAATTATATGGTGGCAGTTTATCACTCCGTACAGATTCTAAGAATGATTCCCTTGGATAATGTGGGTATACCCAAATCTTGTAGTTTTTGCTTAGATAGGATAGGTCTTCCTGATTGTTATTTGTCTCATAGTTTTTTTAATCTATTTATACTGACAGAAGCCATGATTAAAACAAGACAATATAATCTCAAGATCTTAAACTTGTGCTACCAATCTAGTTCCTTTTTAGGAAGACTAGTAACATGAAGACACTCTCTATATAATATTGCTTTGTTTTGAATAAATGAAACAACCAAACCTTCATACCATTTTTTCTAATAAATCAAAGAAATTTTTTTTTACAAAATGTAATATTTTTTCCTAAATTTCAAAAAAGTTAAATCCACAATAATTTTTTTTTTGTCATTTTTAATAAATAATATTAAAAAACAATACATTTAAAATAATAACCCAAAATCTAATACTATAAAATTTGGAATAATAACCCAAAATCTAGTATAAGATTAGAATAATAAATCAAAACCAACCATATAACATATGCACACCAAATTCTACAATCTATATGTACATGGAATAGCTTACACGCCTCCAAACCACTTTCACCATCATCATTAGTAGCAACACCTTTGAAATGTAAAATGCCAATTACCTTTTTATGTTAACCAACAACTAGCATGTTTTTTAAAATAAATAATCACCCATAAATAATTATAATTATAAAATGACACATCTTCCATATACTAATTATTTGAAACTATATAATTGGTATGAATATAATATATTATGTTATATAATTGGTATGAATATAATATATTATGTTATATAAAATATAAATGAATGGTTGGTTAGTATATATTTTTATATTTATTAAAAAAAGTTATATTGTTTTTTATTTTGGTTATAAAGTTTTGATTTTTAATTAGTTTTGAAAATTTTAAATAGATTTAATGAAATTTATTAAATTTAGAAAATATTAAAATGAATATTTTGAAAATTAAAATATAAATTTTAATTTTTTTAAATATAAATTGTTTTTTTTTTCTAGTTGGTTGATAAATATTTTTATGGAGTTTTATATTGAATGGTTAGATGTAAAAATTATGTTAAAAAATAAAAAACAACAATAAATAAAAATAAAAAAATGTTTATATTCGTGTTATTGCAGCATTTTCATAACACAATACCATGTGAACAACTATCATAGATTTTTTTTGCCATAATTTTTGGATGTAGTTGCAATCTTTATGCCATGATTTTCAGATACGTTTACATTTTCATTGTTTTTTTTAAGTAAGAAAGATTCTATTAATTCAAATGGTGGTAATTACATTCAAAGTGGGGTGTCTCGAGCATGAGGCTCTTACACTAGATACAAACATTCCTCTTACAATTCATACAATAGTTACAAAAAGAGCCCCTTCCTCTGGGTTGAAGGGAGATATGGAAGTTTTGCTTGCCAATTTTACAAAAATTACAAAAATAGCCTAATATCCTTAGCAGATGAGAATTGGAAGTGACTGGAAAATCCAAACCGCAGAGAAAATCATAAATGTGGAGAGTGCCATACACAAGTAGAGAGTTCCATAGACATCTAGAGAGTACCATAAACACAGAGAGGCATTAAACAATGTCGTTCAAGAGATCATCCTCCAGCCTTATGGGCTTCTCAGTAGAACTACCTACAAGGGTGTCCACATTGGCCTGGTGGCTAGTGGAGCCTGCACCATTGACCTGCATGGTGGCAATGCGACGTTTGAGTAAGGCGTAGTGGGGTGAATCCCTTGTAACAAAATTACTGTGGTGGACTGATTCCACATAGACTGTAAATTTGTCATTCAACATGTTAACTTGACCTCTAGTCCTTTGAAATTTTCAAATTTTTCTTGCAGTACTAGGCCGAGCATGGTTTTGAGTTCCTAGGAGAGCTCGATGGAGTGACTGTATAAATTCTCCCTAGCCCTAGTGAGGCCTGAGTCAAGTATCCATTCAAATTGAGCATACACCTCTTCAGTGGTCACCCACCTTCTGATATTGTGCACCTGGAGCTCGAGATTATGAATGTGGTCTTGTATTTTATGGGCGACGGAGACTGCATAATTGAGGGTTTCTCTCCTCGCTGAATTCTCAAATCTGGTGTGGGGCTGCATGCTGGGATTGTCCCATCTTTCATTGTTGTGGCCATGACAAGGGTTGAGCCACGATGAGAATCCATGAAAAGGATGGGAGAGGAATCAGGGGAAAAACCAGAACAAAGGTGATGAACGCAAAGGTTTGAGGGAAAAAAGAGATGTGGGGAGAATCGAGCGGTCAAGGTATTCATAAGAAGAGTGAATGACTAAGGGAGGAGGGAAGATGCAGCCATGAATGCACCATTAATTACGGCCAGAGTGAGGTACAAAGAAGTCATGAGAGAGCGAGAAATTGTACTAGTTGAGGGATCAGGTAGGTGTCGGTTTTGAAAGATCGTTTCGACCTGGGATTTTCTTACCTCATGCTGAGAATTGGGAATGTTTCTCTCTGAGGGATTAATCATGAGGGGATGTGATGATTGTACCAGTCTGGTCCTAGAGATTGATAGGTGATCTCAGTATTGAGAGTTTCCCGTACTCCTTTGTCTGTATTATTTAAGCCTTCACAATCACGATGGAGAGGTCCTTCCTCTAGGTCCCTCCATGCAAGGGAGCATATTCTTGTGCTACTAGTTATACCTTCATTGGAAAACCTATCATCCAGTGGTTAGCCTTCCATCTAACGGCTTGGAAATGAAGCCCACTCATCTCTCTGATGTGTCGGTTGATGTGATGAAGGGTCTTTCTAAGCCTCTAGTTGTCTATGACTTTGGTGACATCCGTGCCTTGTTGAAGCTTCCAACAAGCCTGGGTAGCTAGATTCGAGTCTCCTTCCACAATGAGAAGCTAAAATCCCTAGACTTTGGCAATGTCAATACCATGTTTCAAAGCTTGGATTTCAGCTGCATTGTTGGTAG
The DNA here is from genome assembly GCA_031772625.1 of Pinus tabuliformis. Taxonomy (NCBI): domain Eukaryota; kingdom Viridiplantae; phylum Streptophyta; class Pinopsida; order Pinales; family Pinaceae; genus Pinus; species Pinus tabuliformis. The sequence continues at coordinate 476,301,048 of CM062813.1, read as the reverse complement.
CGATGCCCAGGTTGCAAGCGTATATCCAAATTATCTCTCCTTTTGAGTTTTTGAAAAATCCCCCAAAACCAGCTGCTCCAAGATTTCTTTTAACAGCTCCATCATAATTCAATTTGAGGATGTCTTTTTCGGGAGGACACTAGTGATTGGGAGAATCTGGTTTTTCCATTGTCAGAGTCTTATTGTTCTGAGGGGGAGGGTGCAACTCAAGGAGTTGCAAGATTCTCTGGTCAGCAAGACGAAAGGGGTCACTGAAGTTCGGAAATTTGGAGATGGTTACCGATACATGGATTACCTATTTAATTGAGGTAAGTAGGCACTCTTCCGACTTTCTTCATCTCTAAATATTCTAGCATTTCGCTCTTTCCAAATTTCCCAACATATAGTACTCGGGATAATGTTCCAGTCCCTGTCAACCATTGGGTGTTGGGAAATTGAGGGTCTCCAATTGTCCAAAGTGTTGAGGATGGAAGCCGTGTCCTTGTTAGAAGTTCTGAAAACAACTTCAACCCAGAAGTTTGTTGGTGTAATCACAAATGTTCAAAACATGGTTAATTTTTTCCTCATTCGCTTCACCGAGAGGGCATCTTGAGGGACCCTTGAATCCTCTTCTCCATAAATTGTCCCATGTTAGAATCTTCCTCTGCATGGTTAGCCAAAGCAACAAAGTAATTTTGGGCCATAATTGTCTGCTCATAGAGTTTTCCATCTTTTTTAGGCTGCATTTGGTCATGGTTTTACATATAACATAGGGTTCTTTGAGATTGAAATGCCCTACTGAATTTTTATCCCATCTAATCTTATCTTCTCCTCTGTCAAATTGGATTTGTATTTCTTGAATGGTGTTGGAAAAGGTGTTCCAATTGAAGCCAGTGGGCATAAGTTCCCAGTCTTTGGCTTCCATCCATTCTTGTCATTTGTCCATTTTGGTACCCAGCTTCCAATAATGAGCAACCTTGTGCTTGTCTTTGTCTTTCATAATAGTGTGAAGTGAGGCAAACTGGTCCATGTTTAATTCTAGAAGATGTTGCCATGAATCCTCCCAGAAGAGGGCTTTTTCCCCATTACCAATCTCCTAAAAGTTATGCTTTTGAATGATAGATTTATTCTCCCAAGCTTGATTCCATATCGCAGAACCTTTGATGTCACCTGTGAGCCTAATGAGATTGGCATTTGAGTGAGTAGATGCATACTTTTCCCTCTAGATGAGACACCAAGGTGTTTGCAGGTTGTCTAGCCAACGCCACCATGTCTTGCCCCTAGGGCTTTCCCAAGAATATCTAGATCCCTCAAACCTAACCCTCCTGCATATTTTGGTTTGCAAACATTCTCCTAGGCTACAAGAGCCCATTTTTCTTAGTGTCTGAGCCCCTCCATAAAAAGTTCCTTTGAATGCATCTGATGGAATTTATAACTAACTTGGGGGAAGCTAGAGTAGAAAATAGATACAGAGGCATGGCTTAGAATATTGATTTAACCAGGACCAGTCTACCCACCAGATTAAGTGAGCGAAAGGTCCAATTGGAAAGTCTTTTGCGAAGTTTATTGAGAAGGTCCTCCCAATTGGATTTTTTGAAGGATTTGTCAGTTAGAGGGACACCTAGATATCTGGAGGGGAGAGAACATTTTTGAAAGCCCAGAGTTCTAGTGATGTTTCTTTGAATGGAAATGGGAGTGTTGAAGAAGAATAATTTATATTTTTCGAGGTTGATAGATATTCCCAAGGCATTCGAAAAACATCTGATAATTTCTTTGAAAGTAAGAGCTTCCTTGACTGTGGGGATGCCCATTAACATGGTATCATCTACAAATTGTTGATGGGTTGAGGAGGGGGCATTATTATGAAGCTTGAGGCCAACGAGAGAGTTATTAAGGTTGGTTTCCCTTAGGATTCTACTTAGGCCTTTGGCCATAATGAAGAATAGGAAGGGAGACAGGGGGTCTCCCTGTCTTATACCTTTGGAGGGGAAGAAAGGCTTGGAGGGGGAGCCATTGATTAGGATGGAGAAGAAGGATCCAGAAACCATGGCCATGATCCAATTTATACAGTCTTGATTGAATCCAAAGGCCTTTAGGAACTCTTGCATGTAATCCCATCTTATTTTATCAAAGGCCTTCGACATGTCAAGTTACATCATGATGTCAGGTTTCTTTTGAAATTTGAAAGAGTGAATCAATTCATGAGATAGAATAATGTTGTTCATTATCTGTCTACCCTCCACATAGCCAGATTGGTTTGAACATATAAGGAGGGGAAGGACATATTTGATTCTGTTGGCTAGGACCTTAGATATGATTTTGTAGATTACATTGCAGAGGGCGATGGGATGGAAGTGATCCCTAGAATCGACACCTTTCTCTTTACGAATGAGAGTGAGGAAGGTGGCATTAAGAGCTTTTACAATAATTTTTTTAATTATGCAGTCTTCCTCTAGAGCATGAACTTCCTCTTTTCAAAAATGCCAGCAGGGTTTATAAAAACCAATAGTGAATCCATCATGTCCCGAGGCTTTCTTGTTGGGCATGGACATTACATCCTCCTCCACTTCTTGCATAGTTACTTCCCTTAGAAGAATTTTGTTATGATCATGGTTGAGGATGGCAAGGATGTTGTGAGTGATTTCCCTGATTACTTGGGTTCCGTCAACCCTGGGCTTCTCTAGAAGTTTGTTAAAGTATTCATTTAGCTCGTCCAATATGTCCTCATGGGTATGGAAAATGATTCCTTCTTTAGATTTGAGGCCAAGGATTATGTTATGTCTCTTGTGCTGAATCATGGAGCGATGGAAGAAGGAAGAGTTGCGTTCACCACATTTGAGCCATCATTTTCGAGACTTTTGTTGCCAATTTTTTTCCTCTTGTAAGACTATGTCTTCCCACCTCTTGTGGAGGCTCATTTATTCCTATTTCGTTTGGTCAGTGATGCCCTCACGAATGATTCTTTGTTGAAGATCTTCCATTCTCTGTTCCAGTTCTTTTTTGTATTTGAATATGTCGCCAAAAACCTCTTTATTCCAGAATTTTATTTTATTTTTAATGAACTTTTTGTTAGAATTAATACATTCTTGTACCTGATTGGGGTGGTAGACCTTCCCACCAATCCTTCAAGTTTTCAACGAAGTCTGGGTGCTCAAGTTAGAATGTCTCAAATAGAAGGGATTATTTTTGGGACCAGATGAGATGTGCACTTTCAGTGCTATAGGCTAGTGATACGAACCCATTTGGGGGAGGATGTGAGCTTCAGTCTCCCAAGAGGTCATATAAATGGCTTATGAGAGAAGAAAATGATCTAGCCTAGAGGCGATTTAACTTACTCCACATCTTTTGTTGTTCCAGGCGAAGGTGCCATTTATAGTTAGGATGTCAATCAGATTAAGCTTTTCAATGGTTTCTTGGAAGAATTTTGAGTCCTTGTCTAAGTTTTGAATCCCTCCTTTATTTTCATCTAGATTTAGGACCATATTGAAATCCCATGCGATAATTTTGTAGGGAAGAGGTATGGTATCAATGATTTTCATGATCGTGTGTAGCATTTGGATTCTCTCAATAGCTTTGTGGGGAGCGTATATGTTTGTTACACATATATTATCATTGGAACCAATGATATTTAGAACTATATGGATGGATCTTCTCGTTGCAATGGATGAGGTTAGCTCATAAAGAGAGCTTTTCCATAGAATCAATTGCCCTCCTGCAGCACCAATTGTTGAATTGGCGATGTAGCTATAGTTTTTGAAGAAGTTTTTTTGAAGAGTATTAAGGTTCTCCATGGAAATCTTAGTTTCTTGAATGAAAACAATGTATAGTTTGTTTGTGATGAGTATGTGTTTTAGGAATCCTCTTTTTCCTAGACCATTTATGCCTCTTATATTCCTTGAGATACAATTCATTGATAAAGATGGGGGGTTAGAGTGATAGCTTTTACATTCCCCTAGTTGAGAAGTCTTGCTCCAATTTCCTGGAGGAGTTGGCTTGTGGTTTTCCTTCCTCTTTTTATGCTAGGTCCTTTGGGGTTGTACTACTCAACTATCATGTTTTCCAGTATTCCTTTGCATGTCAGGTCCTTTGGGAACTTCTTGAGCATACCTTGTTTTAGTTTTTCTTGTAAAACGTAAGCTCCCTCTATTCTATGTATGTGCTCATCGGGTATAATTACCAAGCCATTTTTTTCCATTCTTCTGTTATGTAGTTGAGATCAACTACTTCGAGGGATTCCTCGATTGCATGGTCTTTAGAGGTAGTTTCTATCATTACAGGTTCCATATAAGTGTCCTGTGGAATGTGGTCTTCCTTTGCTTGAAAATTCTCGGAATGATCCTCCGGTTGTGTTTGGTTTGCTGAGTTTTGGACTATCCTTTTGTTTTCTTCCTTATCTTTGCCACCTGAGATTGATTCTTCTTGGTCTTCTTGTAAGGCTTCATAGTTTTTTTTGCTGGCTACTTGATATAATTTGACCTTGTTTCCCTTGAGTATTTCCATTGTTCTTATTTTTGGGTCCCACCTTAGTGAAACCTTCTTCATATGATTTATTTTGGGCTTGAGTGTTTCTTTGTTGTGCCTTGTTCAAGGGGAAGTCTCTAAATAGGTGCCCATGTTCATGGCTTTTTTTGCATCTAAATGGTATATTCTCATAGTCAATATTTTGGAGCCAAGCTTCATATCTAAAGACTAACTTGATTGCCTCCGGTAGAGCATCTGAAACATCCATGTAAACACAAATTCTTGCGTAGGAGACATAGTAACCATTCTTGGTTCCCTATGACATTTTTATATATTCCCCTAAATCATCTCCTATTCCCTTTAGCACTGATGGTGACCAGTAGTTCATAGGCAACAAATAGAGACTTACGTAGACCAGGACTAGTGAATTCCTCCTTTTTAGGAGTAAAATTCCCCTTCCAATAACACATATAGAGCCCATCCAAGTTGAAGAAATATGGGCCCCCTTTGAATATACAGTCTCTGACTTCCGGGAGGTCAAAAAGGACTGTGAAGAATCCCTTCGATCCAAGGTGTAGATTGATCTCTCCTTCAAGTCACCATTTTGTCTAAATCCATGAATTCAATGCTTTTTTGTAGGCTAGATTCCCATGAATTTATAGATAACTGCATGCTCTTGCATGTAGCCTCTGTAGGCTACCACATCTGGGTCCTGGATTTCCAGCACTAGATTCTTTTTTGCCTTAGGTTTGCAGTTATTATTGGATTTTGACTTGGTCCCTTAGGGGATTTCCAAATGGGAATGGTTAGGTCTGACTTCTATTCCTTCTTGTGAAGTCAAATCTTCTATTGAGACATTTCAATTTCTAGACTTTCCCTCTACTGCATTTCTATTTTCTTGCTTGTTCGCTCCTGCAGATTTAGGAATACAAGAAGAGTGAAAGGTGTTGTAGGTAGTAAGCCTAGTGAAGAATGAGATTTCAAGCTCCTTGTTCTTGCCTGTGATAGTATCCCGAAAGGAGGGGGCTGCAAAGCCCCCTCCAACCTTTTCCATGCTCTGAACCATGCAGGATGATAGAAACCCTAGTGGCAAAGATCAAAGAGAAGAGAAAGTCATCGAAATATGTTCTTTACATTTTTCATTGTTAAGCATAGTAAACAACCAAGAAATAAAATCCTTGAAAATAGCTCATACTCACATAAATAACATATTCACCATCAATTACTACCCACTATAATTTAAGCAAGTATTTGCATAAAAAATGGATCATAAGATAAGTACAGTGTTACTACCCACCATTATTTATGTTTTCTTCAATACTTCAATAAATAGGAGTAAAAATGTAAATGTGCAGACTTAATTATATAGTTTTACTTAATATCAATAAAAAAATCATTAAAAAATATTAGTAATAAATTAAAATGTTTATCAATTCAAACAACAAATAACTATGTAAATAAAGAAATTCCATTTTTAATATTTATATTTTTAATTGATGAAACATTTGTCTATATGAAATTTTAGTTCTTTATTGCTTTTACTTCAATTTAACTATCAATTACTTTTTACATAAAAGACAATTACTAAGAATTTCTATGATGACTTCATATAATTCATTAGTATAGTTGTAAGTAATAAATAATATTTATTACATCCCTAATTATAAATTAGGTGATCATTTCCTAACAAGACAATGGAATCTCCTAGATATATATGACACCGTCTTATGTAATGAATGATACGCTGAAATAATAAATATGTATTATTAATTCTCATTCTCTTACCTAGGTCTCATATTATCTATAGCTTAACATGGTATCAAATCTCATGAAAAACTACACGATGGATATATTGGTGGAATTGTATGACGGATAGGCGGAACACATTTTATGACAGTTGAAAACTGAAAATTAACACTGGTTGAATAATTCATATGACTGCAGTGCATAAATTTAGTTGAATAATTCATATAGTTGCAGTGCATAACTTTGTATGGAACATGATTACAAATAAATTTGTATGAAAAATGACTATAAATCAATTCATACAATGACTCATTGGTTCATTCAAAAATCAACAACTGGTTGAAAACAATAGTTGAGTTTTTTTTTTTTTTTTTTTTTTTAAATGAGCTATAAGGGTTTGTGATATCTTGGAGTTATAAACAATTTTTTTTTAAGAAATGGTCAATTTTATCCATTTTATAATGCCTGAGTCTCATAAGCTAAATTGTTAAAACTTTCCTACTTGGAAACAAAAAATGGAGCAAATTTTCTCATACCATGACCTCTAGGAAACTGTTATGGAGACAACTTCAAAGCAAAAACTTACGAGCAATGACTATAAGAATAGAAACAAAAATGCATTACTTCCTCTTACTTATGCCTTGAAATATAATATTCTTTCTCACATTAGTAGTATTACCATTTCTTTTTAGTTTTGGAAAAAACTGAAGAATTTATATGAAACTTTGAATGAACTTCGAATTTTATTATTGAGAAACAAGTTAACTAGTATTGTTATAGCTCCATTTAGCACTCTTGGTAGATATGATGCTCTCATTATGGCCTAGGGCAACCCTTCCTTCCAGACTTGGTCCAAAATTTAAAAAACAGTGTTTTATTCCCTATATGCTACTTTCCCTGTGATAAAAGCATGTACACGTGGGTCAACATATACCCAACCCGCATACATATGTTAAAACACTTAAAAAAATTAAATTTCCTTAATTTCAAGTGTAGTTCACGGGTTTGACCTATTACTCACCTCCTATTGCCCGTGGCCCAATTGTTTCCCAATTGAAAAAAAATAAAAAATAAAATATAAAATATAAAATATAAAATAAAATAAAATAAATAATAAATAATAAATAATAAATAATAAAATAAATAAAAAAATAATAAAAACAAAAATAAAATTAAAATTAAAAGACTAATTTGGAGAAGTATAAATAAACCTCCATGGGAAGGCCTTAAGGGAGAAGATATAAAATATTGATACTATAGTGAGATTATCCTTGATTGAGTCTGACGAAATCCCTGTGCTTCCTGCACTCCCCAAAGCTTTAGGAAACCCTTGTTTCCTTGTTGGAGATATCATTCATCTTTCTTGAGATATCCTTATATTGGTGATGGAGGAAGATTACTGAGGCCGGGAAAGGACAAATCTAGAGGACGGTTCCGCTTGGAGCCGGACAAGGACTCGGGTCGTATTTCTCCACTTTACTTGTAGTTAACTTCAATAAAGGAATGTTGTTCTGTTTTCGATATTAAATGTGTTTATGCATCTATTTATATTGTAATTCGTTTATGAATCTTACATTGATGCATAATTATTCATTAATTTATATGATTTAAAGTTAATATCATGAATATGCTTTATGTTTCTATTGTTGTATATGTTTCATTTGAATAATTTTTAGGTTTCGAAGACATCAAGAGAAGTTGAGGGTTTTCTCCCTGTAGGATCTACTCAAACATAGGACTTCTAGGTAAGGACACTCTTACACAGTTCAATAGAATAAGCATTTAGGTTGATTGCCTGAGCATTTCTTGTTGTGGTTTACCCTCTGCTCTGTTGGGGTTCTCAACCCAAGACCCTATGGTGTTCTCACTCACAACAGAATTGGTGACTCGTTGGGGATAACATTCTTGTTATTCCTAGTTTTGGTTGTTTTTCTCAATCAGGGTTCAATTTCTTGATTACTTGCTTTTACATTGTTGTTTGATCCATTAGTGTCCCAGTCAAGTATGATCTTCTTGAGCAGAATTTGTTTTTTGTTTTTTTCTAATTGAGCTTTGCATATGTTGTTTTCTTGGGTTACAGTCGCGTATACATGCAGATTTCTTCAAGCAGACTCACGTATACTTGAGTTTCTTGTATTAGAAATGTCTATGCACGCTTCTGTGTCTTTACACAGTCGTGTATGCAATTTTTTGAATTGTTTTTTCAAATATTTTTGCCCAGTTAGGTTATTTCCTGGTGATTTATGTTGTTGTATGGTCATCTATTGTCTTGAGATCTCAGTTTTCCTGCAAGCTTTCTTTTTCAAAATCTCCTTCTCACTGAAAAGTCTTGATTGGCCTAGGATTGCTTCTTAAGCAAGTTTGTAGTTTGTGTTTTGGTTTCAAGGCTTCGCTTTGAATTTCTTGGATGTTCTGGTTTTCTAGAACAAGAAATTGATTTTGATTTCATTTTCAACCTAGATTTCAAGTTCCCTTGCTTTGTTTTTCCTTGTTTGTTGGCCTCGTTTATTTTCATGATTTTTTTAGAGTCTTTTTGCCAAGTTTGAAAGTATTTATTTCTTGACATTTTGTCAGTTTGCCAAAATATTTTTCTATTGTTTGGATCAATTTGTGCAAGTTTGTAGTCTTTCTTGTTTCAAGTTTCATTTATTTATGAGTTTTATAACTTGCAAGATTTAAAGACTCCTTGTGCTTATTTCTTGATCTTTCGAATTTTAGTGGTACTTTTGTGGCCTCAAAAAGTTGCTTTTGTTTCCTTAAAATAAAAAACACAAAAACATTGCTTTTGTTTTTTCTTTTTTCCAAGATTTTGGTTTACGGTTTCTTTTGTTTTTTTGTTGAGAAGCGAATTGTGATCTTTTGCAGTTTGTTCTACTTGATTTCAAGAGAGATTTGTTTTTAATTTTGCCCTCTTCATTTTCAAGTTGGCTTATTGTCTCTATGAAGAACCGCATTTGCTTATGAGTGTTGTTTAGGATCTTGCATCATCATTTTGACTTGCATTAGGTTAGTTTGCATTTTAAGCATTCTTAATCTTTTTAGATTTTGGGTGGGTGTGGATTGTTTTAGAAAAGAAAAGAAAAATATTTTCCTTATATATAGGTTTTCGTAGAACCCAAGTAGAAATCACTCTTCATCGAAGAAAATGATTGTATCCATATAGTTAGTTTTCTATTGGTTTCTTTTGCGTCATAAAAAATCATCAGTTTCACTCTCGTAATTCCCCCTAACTTAAAGAACAACTATATAAAATCAAGCGATCTAATAAAATGAACTAGAAATTTTATTGTTTTCATTAACAAACAACAATAAGTTTAGGTTCATTAGGGCCTTGGAATATGTGAGTGGAGAGTTAACTCTCAAAGGCCACTCAAATTAGAAAACTTAGAAGTTGAATAAAGAGTGAAACCCAATATCCTTAAAAAGGCTAGAAAAGCTCTGTGACTGGGAGTTAAGCACGAGGGAGAGTGAAGACAAGGAAGAGAGATACCCCCTCTCCTACTTGTTCAATCCCACCTTACAATTGTTCTACCCAACTTTTGATATGAGTTGGTATCCAAAGTTTCCTTTCCTAGGGATCGCATAGGTGGCTATGGAGGGGAATCACATGGCACCTGAGGCTGATGTTGCATCGCGTTTAACAGTACTTCTGGAGGGTACCGTTGTGAAGCTTGGGTGCTTGCACTGGCAAAGGTTGTTATCTGGAGGTTAGCGTAACTGCTTCTGATACTTTCGCTAGTAGGCCTGGGGTGTAATTAACCCAAAATATTTTTGGAAGGCTCTTGATTTTGACTTTCTTGTATTTTTGTGTCCGATCCTAATCATTTGGAGTGGAAATAATTGAAATTTGTTTGATTTCTTGTATCTTTAGGGACTTTTAGAGAGTGCTCTTTGCTCCTAGTTGGCCTAGCTTTACAATTTTTTTAGTGTTAAGTATCTCTTTAAAATAATTCAAAGTGGCTAATTGACCGGCTCAACAGTCCAAGAGACTTCATGGGCTATCACCTATGAGTCCCGAGCCTTCTCCTCGAAGGTGTAGGAGCAATTCTGCCAGTGGTTTTCAACCAGTGGTAGCAGTTGCATCGGAGATTGATCCTCCAGTTGGAGTTATTGATTTTCAAGATAGACTTGGTACAAGTAGAGAGTTAGAGAGGAACACTCTAGTTCTTTCTCGAGTCCTCTTCTAGTTGGAAGACAATATTGAGCTTGAAGATCATTTTGAGTCTATTTTGGCTCCTAATTCTCCTCTTCCTCCTAATTATCCAGAAATTTTATTATACGTCAGGACTCCGACCAATAGGCCTTCGAGCCTAGGTTTGTATCGATATTTTCCTTCGATGACCACTGCAGGAAGCATTTACAAGTGCTACGAGTATGCAAACTCTAGTATCCATATATGGAGGAGGAACCATTTCTATACCTTTCTTTATTCATAGCACTACTATATTTGGTTCTACTTCCATTCCATATTTGAGTGGAAGTTATCAAGTTGTTGCCTCTTGCATTGGTTTTTTCCCTTTTGAAATGCCAACCAGCGCAATTCCTTCGATTCCTTTAAGTATTCCATCAGCTGCCTCCACTTCCATGGCAAGTGGATCAACTTCTTTTCAGGGTTTCTTGTTTATGGGTGGTCATATACCACATTCCAATCCAACTTTGGGATCAATGCCTTTTTCCTCTATGATTCAAAGTTATAATCTGTTTCAAAGTTGGACAAACCCTGCGGTTAGTGGGTTAGAAGTTGGGAATCAATCTTATTTCAGCCAACAAGGGAATATGTCGTATTATTCTTTCAGTTCTTTCCAGAACTTTTATCGCTATGATAATGCATGGAACCTTTACCAAGGGTTCTTACTCCTTTTAACACTTCTCTAGGGGGTAACTTTACTAGTTATGTGGGTTTTTCGGCAAGAGTTGGTAAAACTCCGATTTTTTATGGACCATAAGGAGCTCCTTATGGTTCAGTTGGGTCTACGAGTTACTTCAGGCAACCTGGTGCCTTCTCAAATCCAGACCATTATTTTCATAATGTTGGGAGTTCCGCCCACACCGGGTGGAATCCTCAGGGCCCGCCACGACTCCCTTTTCTGGCAACGTTAAACTTGCCATATCTCTCTAAATTGACTAATGATCCACTTAGGTATAACCTGGTTTGGCCTCCGGTACCAGCCAAACTTCCCTTAGATATACCAAAATTCGAGGGGAAGATTGGTGAAGATCTGGGTGACCACGTAACCACTTTCCACTTATGGTGTTCATCCAACTCCCTGATAGACGATTCAATTAGGTTGAGATTATTTCAATGTGCCCTAACTGGAAATGCACCTAAGTGGTACATAGAACTGCCAGGGGGCACCTTCACATCTTTTGGTGATTTGGCTACTATCTTTTTGAACCATTTTCAATTTCTTATCTGATATGATTTTGGAACTGAGCTTTTGGCTAATTTCCATTAGGATCCGGCAACTCAAATTTCAAATCATATCCAGGAATGGAGGAGAAGGAAGAGTCTCATTAAAGCCAATATTCCACAAGAATTCCTTCTTGAATGATTTCTTAAATCGTTACATCCTGAGATCTCTAAGGACGTGTCCCTCTCCGGTGTTTTCTCCGAAGAGTAGGTTATTTTCACAGCTCAGCAGTTGGAAATTATATATTCTCAGTCTAGGGTTCATCAAAAAGTTCTACCTAACGCTCCTAGATCCAAGGTGGATATAGCCAAACCAAATCCAGGTCCCCATGTCGATGGGTTTGTCAGATCAATTGATGCCAACACAACTAACCTGTGGAATCAATTGCAACATTTGTCTTTACAAGTTGCTTCTTATATGTAGGCATCACCGTCTGTATCTACACCTTCCCAACCGACATCTATAAACGTCGTCCAAACTTCTAACCCCAAAGGAAACCAACAATCTAATGGGAAGAAGAAAGGACGAGGTAGGAAAAAGAGCCAGAATGGGAAGGGAAATTTAAACAAACCCGACAATGATGTTGGAGGGGGTAGGAAAGAGTCCAAGAAAAAAGTAAAATTTCCATGCAAGTTATGAAATGGGTATCACTTGACTCATCTTTGCCCTAAGATCCAAGATGCTCAGTGCTTGTTAGTGCAGCAGGGGTCCTCTAGCTCCCAGGTTGTCCTCACTAACCCCTTTCCCCAAGGGCAGCAATTACTTGTTGGCACAAACTCTAATGCTGGTACCACCACAGGGGGTAATCAGGAAGGGGATAATTCATCAAATGTCTACATGATGAGTTCAAATATTGACGTCTCTATGCGATCGCGTGATTACAGTGAATCAGAATCATCTAAGGCTAAGTCCGCTTCCAATGCCTTAGAGCCACTCCATATTTGGAGGCCCTCTGTCGAGTCTATACCTCAGATTCCAAAAGGCTCCGCAAAGTGCTCAACCATTAAACCCAATGATAGGGCAGCCCAGAACTACTCGATTATAGATGATCTAACTTAGAGTCCTTTTGCTATGTTAGTATTAGAGGTACTCCAGTCATGCCTAGCTTAGAGGGGTCTGTTACTCTCGGCAATCAGAGTAGTAGATCCAAAAAATTCTCTTGTGCTTACTTTTGATATGTCAAAGGTCAAAAAGAGACTCTCCCATCATATGGATTTTTAGTTAAAGTCTACATATCGAAAGACCAACATCTTTCGAACCGTTATTAATGAGGGAGCTTCCACATGTGTGATGTCCATGTCATGTTGGAAGGCCATTGGATCGCCTCAATTTGTTCCTTCACCGACTCTATTGATGGAATTTTATGGAAATTCTCATAGGCCACACGGGATTATTCCAACCTTTCCCATCTGTGTTGGGGGAAAGGTGGTAAATATTGAGGTAGAAATAGTCAATGTGAATCTAGATTGCAACCTCCTCTTAGGTAGGAATTGGATTTACGATATGGAAACCATAGCTTTATCATTATTTCACATCCTTTGTTTTCGTCATGAGGGGAGGATTGTAAAAGTTGATCAGATTGTCTATTCTTTGGGTGACTCCCATGCATCTTTTGACTCTACTATTCCATCAGTGGACAATCCTAGGCAAGCTATAGGGAATTTAGGAGTTGGGATGCGCTCCTATTTAATGGGTATTTTTTATCTTCTTGCTCCTTCAGCTATAATCAATGCTATTTCATCCTCCAAGGGATCTTCTCAAAGAGAGTTCTTTTGAACTCATTATTTTTTGAACCCTTGGCATTTACCTTCATCTACCACCACATTAGATGGAGGGCAGGTAGGTGGAATGGCATGTCCTATGTCTTCAACAAAAATTTCTTATCAGTCTCTTGTTAATTATGCAGACTCCCATCCTATTCCTTTCTCACTAGAGGAGTTAGATGGAGATGTGGCTCCAGCTTGGACCCTTGATTCAACTTCAGCTTAGGATTGCTTAGATACAGTCTTACCATCTAAGGAAGAAATTCTAGAAGCAATGATGGGTATTGATAGACCATGGGATGATCTACATCATCGTTCATGTTTCCTCCCTCATTTGCAAGAAATTGATTCAAGTTTGTTCAGTCCTTCTACTAGTGATGTTCATATAGTTTTAAACCCTTTAGTGCCAGCACAATTTTCTATCGAAGGTAACATGTCTGTTATCTCACAAACTGTACTGGTGAACATCTCTAGGAATCCTAACATAATCGAAAATATCTTCATTGGAGCTGACTGTTCCTCTGAATAAATTCAAACTTATACTGATCTCTTCAAAGAGTTCTGTGATGTGTTCACTTGGTCTTATGAGGAAATGCCTAGAATAGATCCATCTATTGTCCAACATGAGATCAAGACATACGAAAATGCTAAACCTATTCATCAAAAACTTTGACCGGTTAATCCTAGAAAAGTAGCAGCTATCAAAGCTGAAGTCGAAAAGTTGCTAAAGGCGGGTTTCATATACCTCATTCCTCTAATAGAGTGGGTCTCTAATCTAGTCCCTATAGACAAAAAGCAAGGAACGATTCGAGTATGTATTGACTTTAGGGACCTAAATAAGGCTTGTCTGAAAGACAATTACCCCACGCCCTTTATTGATCAAATTATTGACGAATGTGTGGGTAATGAAATTATTTTGGTCATGGATGGATTCTCTGGTTACAATCAAATTACTATCCGTCCAGAAGATCAACACAAGACAACCTTTATTTGTCCTTGGGGTATGTTTGCATACAAAAAGATGCCTTTTGGCCTCAAAAATGTTGGAGCCACTTTTCAGCGGGTCATGTCTTATGCTTTTCATGACATCAAGCATGCTATTAAAGCATATCTATATGATTTAGCTTCTCATTCTCGAAAGAGAATTGATCATCCTAACAACCTTCGGTTGATCTTTAAGCGGTGTCATTTTTATAAAATCCAATTGAATCTGAATAAGTGCATTTTCACAGTCACATCCGGATGGTTGTTAGGATTCTTCGTGTCAATAGATGGATTCATGTTGATCCCTTCAAGGTTGAGGAAATACTTCAATTTCCTCCCCCGTCTTCCATATGTCAACATCAAAGTCTCCAAGGAAAAGAAAATTTCTTAATGAGATTTATAGCCAATTATGTTGATATCACAAAAGGATTTATGTGTTTGCTTAAGAAAGGGGTCCTGTTATTATAGGTGACACATTATATCGTCGCAGGGTTGATTCAATCCTTAGGCATTGTTTACTACTTGTAATTCACCTTCGACAGGAAATCACAAGTACATCATAGTGGTCGTAGAATACTTTAAGAAGTGGGTTGAGGCCATGCCTACTTTTAAGAATGATAGTGAAACACAGCCTTATTTTTCTTCAATCAAGTTATTTCCTGATTTGGTATCCCTAAGAGATTGTCACTGATCATGGCAGTCATTTCCAAAATCAATTGATGTCTGAATTGGCTCTCAAGTTAGGTTTCTAGCAGGAGCATTCATCTCCTTATTATCCTCGGGCCAATGGACAGGTTAAAGTCGTGAACAAATCCCTTAAAATCATCCTACAAAGGACAATTAACAAAGCTAGATCCAATTGGCACATCAAGTTGTATTTGGCACTTTGGGCATACCAAACGTCAGTTAAGACTGCCACTGGCTTTACTCCTTTTCAACTGGTTTACAATTTAGAATCTATCTTTCTTGTTGAATGTGAAATTACTTCCCTTAAACTAGTCGTTGAACTTCTTCTAGAGACTTCTAGTCTCGAGGAGCGCCTCATTCATTTTAAGTATATTGATGAGCAATGTCGAGATGCTACCATGATAAACAAAGCCCATAAAAAAAGGGTAAAAATCAATATGATAAAGTTGTCCGTCCTAGAATTTTTCAGAAGGTGACCTTGTCCTGGACTACGATCAAGACAAAAACACCTTGGGGGTAGGCAAGTTTAAGTCTATGTGGTATGGTCCCTTTATAGTCAAGTGAGTTTTGAAAAAGCGAGCTTATGAATTAATTGAATTTGAAGGAAACAAGTTGGCAGAGCCTGAAAATGGGCTCTACCTTAAGAAGTACTTTTCTTAGGCTTCGACCAAGCACTTACTTGTTTGTATATATTGTATGTTTGTACAGATCTATCTATCGGTTTTAGTGATGTCGATATTTTTGATCTACTTTGGCAGGTATTGATGGACAATTCGATATATTTAGGATTTGCTGATGGTGCGAGTAGGCATACCCGGAACCTTGCTTCTGCGGCTTGGGTGATTTATTATCCATCTGGCCAGTTGATGGTTTTGAGAGGAGTATGTATTGGTTCTGCTTCAAATAATTTTGCCGAATATATTGTTGTTATTAATTTGCTATCTGAAGTGATATCTATTGATATTGATTTGTTAGTGGTTTATTTAGACTCACAACTGGTGGTATCTCAGCTGAATAACATTTATCGGGTACGAGATCCCTATTTGTATCACCAATTTTTGAGAGTACGATTGTTGCAACAATCATTTGTTTATATCACATTTGTTCACATTCCACGATTAGAAAATTCCTTAGCAAATTCTATTGCTAATCAAGCATTGGATTGGCATATATATCATTCATCAAATTAAAAGAAATAAAAAATAATTGAAGTATCATCTGTATATATGATCATAATAAAATTGCATGTATATAGGTAGAGTGTTTGTGTCCAAAATAACATACAAAAATCAGGACAAAATTCCCTAAAAAATCTGGGCTTATTCCCATCATCATGTCTAATCATAAAAAGGTCTACTCATCTATCTAGCTGGCTCAGGATGAGCATCTAGAAAATAAACAACGGCATTTCCCGCACACCGAAATAGTTGCACCTAGTCCCGTGGTACTCCTACCATGCGACGCTGCATCTCCTTGGGTAAGTCCTATATGGTTATCATGGGTACTTGGTGAGTCAGTCTCACCAAGTTCCTTTGAACTACATGGAGAACTCTCTCTGTCTCATCTGTAGTCCCTTTGGCATCTCTTCCATGACGCCTATGTCGGGGAAATCCGTCATGTCTCACTAGCCCCACATCTGAAACATGATCATATATTTTATAAGTGTCTTGTCTCATAAAAATATTTTTAAGTTCATTTATATTAAAAATCCAAAAAATCTTAAGAAATTCAAAAATTCAAAAATTGTTACCTATGGTGCCCCACGCTGCATCTGGTGGTAATACTAAATCTGGATCTCCCCGGAAATCAATTTTTCCATAGAGGTAGTCGTCGACTACGATGACCTATTGATCCACCATGCAAAAAACTCATCATCAAAATTCATCCTGGGGACATCACCACCCCCAGGTGTTTCATCAGGTCAGCCCATCTACCCATCGGTGGATCTCGTGGGCTGCTGATGGTTTCTAATACCTTGGGTCGAAGCCCATGTACTTTCTCAAAGAAGAACAAGCATAAGATTGTTCCGTATCTGAAATTCTTTGTCTGACCCTTCTGAATGGAAGTGAGTTGTTTTTCATGTTGGTCAATAGAGGTGTACACCAATCAAATACATTAGTGAGGCATTTCACTTCTAGGCTCATGGATACATGTGAGGCCTGATGTAAAGTAGCAGAACCGTTTACCTTGGCGATGGTAAATAGTAGGATTTTCAAGGATAAACTCTCTACATGCTTGATTGGAATCTGACTTCCAATCTTTTCAAGATGACTAGGACAGTATATGTGGACGTAGTCTTCTACACTCAGGCTACCTCTCGTCTTACCAGTACAATGCACTATCTCTCCCCTTCGAGAAAGACTAGTAATGAAGTAAATATCTTCTATCTCGATCCTTAGGGGCATCTGATCAATCATGAATGCATCATCCTCTGCACTCCAGTAATGAATCATCAACTCAAGCAATTGTTTATTTGCCTTCATGTTTGGCATTTTAAAGAATATTAGCAAGCCACAACCTCTCAAAGAATCTAAGACATTTTGATCCTCCATTACTTGGTGATCAATGGGACTATGCTCCCTTTCTCGCAAGGTGAATGTCATCCTACGCAAAAAATATGTTTCAAATCATTAGATTTATGTTTTAATTTTTTTATTCATGCACACGTGGGTTCCCTTTTTACATGGTTGCATGTAGAGCTCTCATATACACGAGTTACCTATATTCAACCCACGTGTACATAGAGTTGAAATTTTTAACATATTTTCCTATTGTCAAATTATGAAAAAAAAATCTAAAAGGTATCACAAATGATTAAAAGCATGATAAAAGGGTTACTTGGAAGTTTTGGAGCAATTTGAACGATTGGATTTAACGGAGGAATTTTGTTTGAGTTTGTCTCCACAACTCCTTGCTCAAAACACAAATGACAAAAATTTGAGTCCAAAAGTCCTTATATAGGTTGAAAACTGAAAATTATTTTTTCAAAAGTTGATTTTTATATTATGGACTTTTTGACCTTTTGGCTTGGAGTGTCGGGAATGGGTTGTCTTTACAGGAAATTTTGGAGACTTCTTAGAGAAATCGTTTTGGTCCCATGACCGCAGAACTATCATGGTAGGTATCATTTTCTTACTGGCATATAGGTTAGGGAATACCACTTTCCACTACATTTTTCGTACGAGTCTCCATACTATGATATGTTTTCCATATAGTCAACCCCATCGTGTCTTGTTTCACAAACTATTTTCACTCGCTGACTTTAAAATCATGACACTTGATGGTAGAGCCAACCTTTACATGGGCATCTTAGTTAGATCATCGCTGACATTTGTTGCCCATGTTTCTATATTGAGTAGGCTCGGGAGTCCTCTTATTCCCGCCATGACTTATGCGTTGAAGACTCATTCTTGTTCTTTTGTGCTATTTTATGACGTTATACCCTATAGGCTCCATTGTGTTAAGTTGTACTCTTGCATTACATATTGACTATTTGCACCTTTTGGCCTTGAGCTAGCGTCACTTGGACTCGTGTTTAAGAAACTTTTCGACCATGTCTTCTGTAGAATCAACCTTGCAATCACTTAGCCTCTATGAATTTATGCACCCTTTTACTCATGGAAAGAACATTCCTTTGAGTGTCCTTGACCAGTTTTTCCACCTTGCATTGAGCATAGGAAAGTTCCCCTCCCAGAAACTAGAGCATCTGTTTTTTCGACACTCGTTATTTCCACTGCACTATAGCATTATTTTATTCTTTTTCAAGCTTCATATAAAAGAAAAAGACAAAAAAATATATATATTCCAAAAAGAGCAAGAACATGGCATTATTTCCATATTTGATGGCAGCTAGAGTCAGTTGTGTTGCCCTTGAACAAAGCACTCAAAATTAAGTCTTTTACTCCATTGGGATGGGCTTTAGTTTGACTTAGGAGAGCCTTAAACTTGTTATTGAGTCAGTACTCCTCTGATTGGTTACCTCTTCCAATCATATGGAGAGTTTTCGTATGCCTCCTGCATGACAAACTTATACAAAGTTATCATATGTTGCCATGTAGTCACAATTGAGTCGTGCTTTTGTTCAAGGGAAGTAAACCTGAGTCGGCCTCTCTGCAATGTCTCTTGAACTATTTTTCAGTCAGCCATCCCTAGTTGTCAGCGTCATGTTCGTAGAACATAAACTATATTGGTTCTTTTCTCGTGCCGGTTTGAGAAGGTATCCATTAACTTCTTGGTGGCGGATCTTGCTCTTATCGACTATGACAAATTGCTTGGAGGGAAGATATAGATCCGCACCCTAGCCTTATTTTCATTATTGATAGGTCACCTTGTGCTCAGCATTGATTAGTATCATGGGTCTTTGACTAAGTAGTTTCCCTTGTGTTTGACATCAACTTTCATTATCACACATTGGGATTCGTGTAGTGCCTTGCTTTCCATTTGACCCTATTGGTGGATTCCTTGCCTCTACGTTAGCTTTCATTATTGGTTGGTTCAGAAGATTTCTATCATGCACTAGCCACATCTTGTGTACACTAGAAATGTGCTTCGGTTGGGTTACTATATCTTTGTTCATCCGATTCCTTCCACATTATTGGCCTACGGGTTACACTTGCACTAGATTGATGAAGGATGCCTTAATGCCTTCCTTATAGTGGATCTTTTCCCATCGAATTCAACTCATTGCTCTGGGAAAGAGATCTAGAGTCCATTTGGTAGTACCTTAGCGTTTGCGTCATTAGTGGCAGATTCCTTTGCTATCAACAGTGGGAAAACATCATGGTCTCCTGATTGATAAATTCTTCCAAATGTTCGACTATAGCTCATTTATTTGTACTTGTTAGACTGTACTGGGTACATTGACTCTCATCATCATTATCATTGAGTAGCCTCATGTTTGTTAATGGTATACATCAATGACTAGTAATCAAATGATTTCTCACATGGTCGACTTCAGATCATTTATTCCCATTGTGCACCACGACAATCGGTGAAGACCTCGGGTTTGCATCAGCATGTCTTGGTTCACTTGTTAGTTGCTCCTGTTTTTGCTACTTGACACCATCCACCTTATATATTGCAGTTCATTACGGCGATATCTTATATGTTGGCACCTGAGTTGCAGTGTAGTACCATTTATTCCATCATGTACACTTGGTACTATTTGGATTTGTTTCTCGACTTTAGTGATTAGCTTCATACTTCAACATCTTTGATCAACTCTTTATATGTGATATTCAAACACGTACTTATTTTATTATCATTAGATGATCCATTGTGTATTTCCATATTTGTATGCGTATTAGATCTGCTTTTTTACTTGACATGCGGACATGATTTACTATTTCTGAGCATGGGTATGCCTACCTCAGACAACAGTTTCTTTCTGATCTCTTTAATTGGCTTGGCAGGCTAAATTTTGGTGAACTCCTCCTTGGTCTCGGCATGATTCCTTCTATACACTTAATACATTTTGGTCATCATGTACCCCTTCTGACCTCATATATTATGGGGCATCTGTTATAGCACCATTTACCACTCATAGTAGATTTGATGCTCTGATTATGGCCTAGGGTAACCCTTTTGTAACGACCTATCTATAATATAGAGAACACAAGAATATTAGCATGCATATGATGCATGCATATGATGGCTACGTATGCATGTATCGCATGCACCGCACTAGTATTTATATACTAAATTATCTATATATATTAAATATCTTGACACTCCTTCAAATAGAAGTTATATTCACCCATCAACATCCATATTGCTTAATGTGTCATGATTAATGGGAAAATACCAATGATATAAATTTAAATGTATAACGTAAAAATAATTATAAAAGATAGATGTTAAAAATTAAGCTAATCTTAGAAGATGGTTATATAATTATATATCTTAGAATATTAATAAATTAATAAAATAATAAAAATAAATTAAAGATAAATTATTTAATATGAACCTAAACCTTTATATTAAAAAACAAAAAAAGGAATATTAAAGCAAAATCCATAATACAGTCACTATACCTTTTAAAAACAAATATATATTACGTGACATGGGAAGGGTGTCACAATGAGGAGAAGCGGTGGGTTGTTGTTGGAAGGGCGGCCACCACCAAGAAACGACTTATAAAGCACGAAAGAACAATTTTGGGAGGGCATCGGGAAGAAGAAGAAAGAACGAAGGAAAGAGATACGGAAGAGGGGCGGAAATTTATAAACCTGAGTTACCAACAGAAGGAGGGCTGGTTGTTTTGAGGTTTTTGGGCACGGGAAAACAGTTTGTTTCAACTGAGAAGCTTACTGGACTTAGTAGCGAGGTTTTGCTCAGTTTGGCTGGGTGGTTTTGGTCTTTTGGTAACCGAAGCAAGAACAACCTAAAGCATCATCAACCGCAGGAATACAGGTAGGTACTCTCATCAATTCTATCAATTAAATTTGTAAAATTTCAGGAAATATTATCACAAGCTCATGATGTTTTTTAAGAAACACTTTACTGTTGTTACAATGGTTATACAGTATTTACATTTGGTATCATAGGTATGGTTTAAACCCTTTGACCTTACAGGCCTTACACCCACCTGTGTTTTCTGCCCTCTTAGATTTTCAGGCAGACCAAAACTTTTTTGGCATAGTTCCACAACTGTAGAAATAGTTTGTCCTTGCCTTCATTTTCTAAATAGAGTTGTGAATTGTAGCTAGGACTCAGATGTAACAGTCTCAGCATTAAACTGAGCATCAGAGGGAGCTTGAAGCCTCTTTTTGAAGAGTTCCAACCCAACGTAAATATTCCATCGACCATTAATGAGCAAAAATATTCCGCGTATCCACATCCATGGACGGGGCATAAGGAAGCATGCACATCAATGGAGTGTCCACTAAGTCAAAATTCCCCTCTAGTATTCTCACAATTGTTCCCATTGAAGGCCTCATCATAGGGTTGTTCTGACTACACCACAACACCGTCTCTATCACCTGACATGTCTCCTCAATCTGTCATCAATCAATTCATCTATTTTTCCTTGTCTCGCCTTACGGTAAGCAATGGAAGAAAAAGAAAAGAGCGATCCGAATTCTAAGTGTCTCCACATTTTTACTACCCCTTATTATTTCCGGAAGCACCATTTCGTAACTGAACACATCGGTCTTGGATGTGATTCCCGACTCTGAAAGCCACTCAAGCACCATATATCCGAGCATTCCTCTCACCTGTGTCACCACGCGGCTTTACAGATCTTTGTTCAGAGACCTCGCCATACCGAAATAAGAGACTTTCACCTTGAAATTCTCATCCAACAGAATGTTCTGAGGTTTGACATCCTCAAATTTGTGAATTATTATGAGCCAATAGATTTCTACACTCAAACTACCTCTCGTCCTGCCAGTAGAATGCACTATCTCTCCCCTTCGAGAAAGATTAGTAATGAATTAAGTATCTTCTATCTCGATCCTTAGGGACATCTAATCAATCATGAATGCATCATCCTCTGCACTCCAATAATGAATCATCCACTCAAGCAATTGTGTATTTGCCTTCATGTTTGGCATTTTAAAGAATTTTAGCAAGCCACAACCTCTCAAAGCATCTAAGGCATTTTGATCCTCCATTACTTGGTTATCAATGGGACTATGCTCCCTTTCTTGCAAGGTGAATGTCATCCTACCCAAAAAATATGTTTCAAATCATTAGATTTATGTTTTAATTTTTTTACTGGCGCACACATGGGTTCCCTTGTTACACAGTCGCATGTAGAGCTCTCGTATACATGGGTTACCTATATTCAACCCGTGTCTACGCAGAGTTGAAATTTTTAACATATTTTCCTACAGTCAAATTATGAAAAAAACATCTAAAAAGTATCACAAATGATTAAAAGCATGATAAGAGGGTTACCTAGAAGTTTTGGAGCAATTTGAATGGTTGGATTTGATAGAGGAATTTTGTTGGAGTTTGTCTCCACAACTCCTTGCTCAAAACACAAATGACAAAAATTTGAGTCCAAAAGTCCCTATATAGGTTGAAAACTGAAAATTATTTTTTCAAAAGTTGATTTTTATATTATGGAATTTTTTACCTTTTGGCTTGGAGTGTCGGGAATGGGTTGTCTTTATAGGAAACTTTGGAGACTTCTTTGAGAAATCATTTTGGTCCCATGACCGCAAACCCGTCATGGTAGGTATCATTTTCTTACTAGCATATAGGTTAGGGAATACCACTTTCTGCTACATTTTGCATACTAGTCTCCATACTATGATATGTTTGCCATATAGTCGACCCCATCGTGTCTTGTTTCACAAACCATTTTCACTCGCCGACTTTAAAATCATGACACAATCGTAGAACCAACCTTTACATGGGCATCTTAGTTAGATCATCGCTGACATTTGTTGCCCATGTTTCTATATTGAGTAGGCTTGGGAGTCCTCTTTAGTCTCGCCATGACTTATGCGTTGAAGACTCATTCTCGTTCTTCTGTGCTATTTTCTGACGTTATACCCTAGAGGCTCCATTGTGTTGAGTTGTACTGTTGCATTGCATATTGACTATTTGCACCTTTTGGCATTGAGTCGGCTTCACTTGGACTCGTGTTTAAGAAACTTTTCAACCATGTATTCTGCAAAATCAACTTTGCAATCACTTAGCCTCTACGATTTTACGCATCCTTTTACCCATGGAAATAACATTCATTTGAGTGTCCTTGACCAGTTTCGCCACCTTGCATTGAGCATAGGAAAGTTCCCCTCCCAGGAACTAGAGCATCTACTTTTTTGACACTCGTTCTTTCCACTATACTATAACATTATTTTATTCTTTTTCAAGCTTCATATAAAAGAAAAAGACAAAAATATATATTCCAAAAAGAGCGAGAACAGGACATTACTTCCTTATTTGATGGCAGCTAGAGTCAGTTGTGTTGCCCTTGAACAAAGCACTCAAAAGTAAGTCTTTTCCTCCATTGGGATGGGCTTTAGTTTGACTTAGGAGAGCCTTAACCTTGTTATTGAGTCAGTACTCCTCTGATTGGTTACCTCTTCCAATCATATGGAGAGTTTTCGTATGCCTCCTGCATGACGAACTTATACAAAGTTATCATATGTTGCCATGTAGTCACAATTGAGTCGTGCTTTTGTTCAAGGGAAGTAAACCTGAGTCGGCCTCTCTGTAGTGTCTCTTGACCTATTTTTCAGTTAGCCATCCCTAGTTGTCAGCTTCATGTTCGTAAAACGTCAACTATATTGGTCCTTTGCTCGTGCCAATTTGAGAAGGTATCCATTGACTTCTTCCTGGTGGATCTTGCTCTTATCGACTATGACAAATTGCTAGGAGGGAAGATATAGATCTGCACCCTTGCCCTATTTTCATTATTTATAGGTCACCTTGTGCTCAACATCGATTAGTATCATGGGTCTTTGACTGAGTAGTTTCCCTTGTGTTCAACATCAGCTTTCATTATTGCACATTAGGATTTGTCCAGTGCCTTGGTTTCCATTTGACCCTATTGGTGGATTCCTCGCCTCTGTGTCAGCTTTCATTATTGGTTGGTTCAGAGGATTTCTATCATGTGCTAGCCACATCTTGTGTACACTGGAAATGTGCTTCAGTTGGTTTACTACATCTTCATTCGTCCGATTCCTTCCACATTATTGTCCTACGGGTTACACTTGCATTAGATTGATGAAGGATGCCTTAATGCCTTCCTTATAGCGGATCTTTTCCTATCAAATTCAACTCATTGCTCTGGGAAAGAGATCTAGAGTCCATTTGGTAGTACCTTAGGGTTTGCAGTCATTAGTGGCAGATTCCTTTGCTATCAACAGTGGGAAAACATCATTGTCTCCTGATTGATAGATTCTTCCAAATGTTCGACTATAGCTCATTTATTCGTACTTGTTAGACTGTACTAGGTACATTGACTCTCATCATCATTATTGTTGAGTAGCCTCGTGTTTGTTAACGGTATACATCACTGACTAGTAATCAAATGATTTCTCACATGGTCGACTTCAGATCATTTATTCCTATTGTGCACCACGGTGGTCGGTGAAGACCTTGGGTTTGCATCAGCATGTCTTGGTTCACTTGTCAGTTGCTCCTGTTTCTGCTAGTTGACACCATGCACCTTATATATTGCAGTTCATTACGGTGATATCTTATATGTTGGCAACCGAGTTGCAGTGTAGTACCATTTATTCCATCATGTCCACTTGGTACTATTTGGATCTGTTTCTCAACTTTAGTGATCAGCTTCATACTTCAACATCATTGATCAATGCTTTATATGTGATATTCAGACATGTACTTTCTTTATTATCATTAGATGATCCATTGCGTATTTCCAGTTCCTTTATATTTGTATGCATATTGGTTTTGCTTTTGTACTTGACATGCGAACAAGATTTACTATTTCTGAGCATGGGTATGCCTACGTCAGACAACAGTTTCTTTCTGATCTCTTTCATTGGCTTGGTAGGCTGAATTTTGGTGAACTCCTCCTCGGTCTCGGCATGATTCCTTCTATGCACAATACATTTCAGTCATCATGTACCACTTCTAACCTCATATATTATGGGGCATTTGTTATAGCACCATTTACCACTCTTGGTAGATTTGATGCTCTAATTATGGCCTAGGTCAACCCTTCTATAACGACCTCTCTATAATATAGAGAACACAAGAATATTAGCATGCATACGATGCATCCATATGATAGCTATGTATGCATGTATCGCATGCACCGCACTAGTATTTATATACTAAATTAACTATAAATATTAAATATCATGACACTCCTTCAAATAGAAGTTATATTCACCCATAAACATCCATATTGCTTAATGCGTCATGATTAATGGGAAAATACCAATGATATAAATTTAAATGTATAACGTAAAAATAATTATAAAAGATAGATGTTAAAAATTAAGCTAATCTTAGAAGATGGTTATATAATTATATATCTTAGAATATTTATAAATTATATTAATAAAATAATAAAAATAAATTAAAGATAAAGTATTTAATATGAACCTAAACCTTTATAATTAAAAACAAAAAAAGGAATATTAAACCAAAATTCATAATACAGTCAATATACCTTTTAATATATATATATATATATATATATATATATATATATATATATATATATATATATATATATATATACATATATATATATATATATATATATGTTGCGTGACATGGAAAGGGTGTAACAATGAGGAGAAGCGGTGGGTTGTTGTTGGAAGGGTGGCCACCACCAAGAAACAACTTATAAAGCACGAGAAAACAATTTTGGGAGAGCATCAGGAAGAAGAAGAAAGAACGAAGGAAAGAGATACGGAAGAGGGGCAGAAATTTATAAACCTGAGTTACCAACAGAAGGAGAGCTGGTTGTTTTGAGGTTTTTGGGCACGGGGAAACAGTGTGCTTCAATTGAGAAGCTTACTAGACTAAGTAGCGAGGTTCTGCTCAGTTTAGCTGGGTGGTTTTAGTCTTTTGGTAACCGAAGTAGGATCAGCTTGAGGCATCATCAACTGCAGGAATACAAGTAGGTACTCTCACCAATTCTGTCAATTAAATTTGTAAAATTTCAAGAAATTTTATCATAGGTTTATGATATTTTTTAAGAAACCCTTTATTGTTTTTACAATGGTTGTATAGTCTTTAAATTTGGTATTTGAGGTATGGTTTAAACCCTTTTACCTTACAGGCCTTACACCCACCTACATTTTCTACCCTCTTAGATTTTCCCTCTTAGATTTTCAAGCAAACCGGAATTTTGTTGGCATAGTTCCACAACTGTAGAAATAGTTTGCCCTTGCCTTCATTTTCTAAATAAAGTTGTGAACTGTAGCTAGGACTCAGATGTAACAGTATCAACGTTAAACTGAGCATCAGAGGGAGCTTGAAGCCTCTTTTCGAATAGTTCCAACCCAACGTAAATATGTCACCGACCATTAATGAGCAAAAATATTCCACATATCCACATCAATGGACGGGGCATAAGGAAGCATGCACATCAATGGAGTCTCCATTACCTCCAAATTCCCCTCCAGTATTCTCACAATTTTTCCCATTGAAGGCCTCATCGCAGGGTTTTTCTGACTACACCACAACGTCGTCTTTATCACCTGACATGTCTCCTCAATCTGTCATCAATCAATTCATCTATTTTTCCTTGTCTCGCCTTACGGCAAGCAATGGAAGAAAAAAGAAAAGTGCGATCTGAATTCTAAGTGTCTCCACATTTTTACTACCCCTTATTATTTCCGGAAGCACCATTTTCTAACTGAACACATCGGTCTTGGATGTGATTCCCGAATCTGAAAGCCACTCAGACACCATATATCCGAGCATTCCTCTCACTTGCATCACCACGTGGCTTTACAGATCTTTGTTCAGAGACCTCGCCATGCAGAAATCAGAGACTCTCTCCTTGAAATTCTCATCCAGTAGAATGTTCTGAGGTTTGACATCCTTAGATCTGCGAATTATTATCAGCCAATAGACTTCTACACTCAGACTACCTCTCATATTTCCAATAGAATTTACTATCTCTCCTCTTCGAGAAAGACTAGTAATGAAGTAAATATCTTCTATCTCGATCCTTAGGGGCATCTAATCAATCATGAATGCATCATCCTCTGCACTCCAATAATGAATCATCAACTCAAGCAATTGTGTATTTGCCTTCATGTTTGGCATTTTAAAGAATTTTAGCAAGCCACAACTCTCAAAGCATTTAAGGCATTTTCATCCTCCATTACTTGGTTATCAATGGGACTATGCTCCCTTTCTCGCAAGGTGAATGTCATCCTACCCAAAAAATATATTTCAAATCATTAGATTTATGTTTTAATTTTTTTTACTCGCGCACACGTGGGTTACCTTTTTACACAGTCGCATGTAGAGCTCTCGTATACACGGGTTACCTATATTCAACCCGCGTGTACGCAGAGTTGAATTTTTTAAATATTTTCCTACAATCAAATTATGAAAAAAACATCTAAAAAGTATCACAAATGATTAAAAGCATGATAAGAGGGTTACCTGGAAGTTTTGGAGCAATTTGAATGGTTGGATTTCACGGAGGAATTTTGTTTGAGTTTGTCTCCACAACTCCTTGCTCAAAACACAAATGACAAAAATTTGAGTCCAAAAGTCCTTATATCGGTTGAAAACTGAAAATTATTTTTTCAAAAGTTGATTTTTATATTATGGACTTTTTGACCTTTTGGCTTGGAGTGTTGGGAATGGGTTGTCTTTACAGGAAATTTTGGAGACTTCTTTGAGAAATTGTTTTGGTCCCATGACTGCAGACCCATCATGGCAAGTATCATTTCCTTACTAGCATATAGGTTAGGGAATACCACTTTCCGCTGCATTTTGCATACTAGTCTGTTGGAAATAATATTGAGAGGGGGGGGGGGGGGGGGGGGGTAAATTAGTATTATCAGGTCAATTATTTTTCATTTCACAATCAGATTTGTATACGATACTTCAATTAGTAAATACCGCGTATGTACGCAACTTCAGTTAAGGAAACAAGCCTATATGAGCAGACTTGTAATTTAAATTATTATTCAGGTGTTGATCATTAATCTGTGCATCAAACCATATGAACAGTAACCAGGAACAGTAAAACAGAACAGGAAATCACACAAAAGAACACAAGATATAAGGTGGAAACCCAGTGTGGGTGAAAACCACCTGCTATAATTTGTCTCTATCTTCTTTCAATTAGAAACTTCTTTTTACAATGTTTCTGTATTGGTGCAGTCTTATACCAGTACGCAGGCTGCTACCTGCAGAAGGCTACAACCTTCTCTCATTCTCTAGCTTCTCCTGGAAGGGAGCTACAACCCCCTTAGCTCTTGTACTAGCTGAGGTACTAGTACGTAGGTGCTGACCTACAGAAGGCTACAACCTTCTCTTTTCTTCCAGGGACCACGTTTCATAAATTTTCAGACTGGATCCATGAATATCAATCAAACATCAAGTATATCTACATTAACCAAACTCCTTTGTACAAACAAATACTAAATCAACCAATAACTTCTCAGAATGTTGTAACCAGAAAACAGTACTAGTAGCCAAACACCAATTTGAACCTAGAACACTGCAGCAATAAACAGAAGCAGCTAAAACATATTTCATGAGATATACGCTACTTCAATATGTGGAACCTGCATGCATACGCTTCTGTATCATGGCCATCTTACGTATACACTGTTTTAAGTTAGTGAACCAGCGTGTGTACGCGCCTTTGTTGTGTTGAACCTACATACAGATCTATAAAAGATAATTTATCCTTTTTACTTATTCAGACATTAGTTATACCCAGATATTTATAGATCACGTCATGCGCCAAACAGATCAAAAGTTACACAAAGATATTTCTCTTCAAACCGCCTTAAGATTTTGATCCATCAATAGAACTTATCCTTCTCCTTGCACTCAGGTTCCTCCTTGATTCAGATCTAGTTATGCACCATAACCCAATCACAGTATTCTAGATCTTGCTCTTCATTAGATATTCCATCCTTCAGTTGATACCTTGCCAAATGATCTCCTTCCCTTTTTATAGACTTAGGCCTTACTCAAACCATGGTCCAAAACCATAGAGATCCAATACTAGGGACTCAATACCTGGGTTCAACACTTTGGATGCAATACCAAGGACCAAAACCATAGGTTCAAATATTTCGGACTAAATACCATGGACCAACCATAATTTTACCCACATGTACGCACTTTTCTTTGCATGAGAGTGCGTGCATACGTATACGCGCCTTTTAATTGGTATACCCACGTGTATATGCGATTTTGTTAAGAGGAACTAGCGTATACCTCATTTTCTTTCATTCTAAGAGCCTGAATTGTGACCTGCCCTTTGAGTGAGTTTCCATCAAGGACAACACCTGTGCCATAGTGCCAAACCTGTGTCATAATGCCAACAATCTCCCCCTTTGGACTTGATGGCAACCCTAAGTCACTCAAAATCATTCTCCCCCTTTGACATCAAGGGCAAAGGGTTATGCTCTCCCTGAGTACATGTTGAAATCTCGATTTTGCTGTGTTGTCCAAGCTCCCCCTGACTATAGGCAAGGCCTGCAAGAAGATGTTCTACAAAAGAAACATGACTTTATACATTATAAATGACCTTCCTATCACCAAAGACTCATACATACATCCATCTCCCAACCAAGTGGGGATACACCAAGAATTTACATATGATAACAACAAGAACATTACTTCATCCATCCTAGGCATAGTGGGGAAACCAAGATAGGCCGTTACATGGCCTTGATAAGAAAAGAAATACATGACATAGAGACGAAATATCTACAGCAAGACTAGCATCTGTCAATCATCAATCATCATAATCCTTAATCATCATTCAGACCAGCAACCATGCTCTTCCGCATGCACCTGTTCCAAAACAACTATGAATGTAAACCAAGATCTTCTAAGATAATGCCAACAATGCATTATTAGACGAATATATGCTCCCCTTGAACCTTTGCCAAATGGTCTCTGGTAGACCCATATCAGTCTCTTTTCATCCTGAGCCTGGCCCACTATTTGTCTTTAAACCAACATATATGCGACTCTATCTTCATAAACCGGCGTATGTACGTGGATCCTCCTCATGAAACTCTTGTACAACTACTTTTCTCTGAAATAGACAAGATTCAGCAACAAGATGATGCATCAACTACCCCTAGCTTTTGTCTGAGGTATTCAAATGTCTCCCTAGGTAGTGGTTTGGTGAGTATGTCAGCAACTTGTTCCTTAGAGGGAACATACTCCAATTTAACCTTTTGTTCAAGCACTTGTTCCTAGAGAAAATGATACTTGATAGGTATGTGCTTAGTCTTTGAATGCATGACAGGATTCTTTGAAATATTGATTGCACTTGTATTATCACAAAAAATGGAGATAGGTGGAGTACAAGTGATTTGAAGGTCTTGCAATGTTTGCATCATCCAAAGGAGTTGTGTGCAGCAAGATGCAGCAGCCACATATTCTGCTTCAGCTGTCAATAATGCGATTGAACTTTTTTTTTGTTGAACCAAGATACCAATCTGGAACCCATAAAGAATGCACCACCACTAGTGCTTTTTCTATCATCCACGCTTCCTGCCCAATCTGCATCTGTATATGTATGAAGTGTGAGATCTGTATCTCTAGGATACCATAAGCCATAGTTTTGCGTTCCTTGAAGATGCTTGAAAATTCTCTTAACTGCCTGAAGATGAATTTCCTTTGGATTTGCTTGAAACCTTCCAACTATTCCCATTGCATGCATAATGTCTGGTCGGGTACCTGTTAGATAGAGCAGACTACCAATCATGGATCTATAGGTTGGTTGATGTATTGCTGTCGATTCATCATTTGCGCTGAGGCTGCATCCTGTTACCATAGGGGTACACACTGGTTTCAAATCCTCCATCCCATATTTCTTCAAGATCTGCTTGAGATACTTGGTTTGTGATAGAAAAATGTCGTCTTTTTTTTGTTGGACTTGTAAACCAAGAAAATATATGAGCTCACCAAGCATGGACATTTCAAACTCTTTCTGCATCACCAAGGCAAAATTTTGACTCATGTCTTCTTCATTGCTACCAAAGATGATATCATCAACATACACAACAAGTATTAGCAACTTATCATTGTCAATTTTTATATATAGATTGCTATCTGTTGATCCTTTTATAAAACCTTGTTGATGGAGGTACTTATCCAACCGATAATACCAAGCCCTTGGAGCTTGTTTAAGGCCATAGAGAGCCTTTTTGAGTCTGCATACAAGTTTTGGATCATTTCCAAGAATAAACCCATCTGGTTGTTCAATATATACTTCTTCATCCAAGTCTCCATTTAGGAAGGCAGACTTCACGTCCATTTGAAATACTTTGAACTTCTGAAAGCTAGAAAGAGCAAGGAACATTCTTATGGCCTCAAGTATAGCAACTGGTGCAAAAGTTTCTTCAAAGTCTATACCTTCTTGTTGAGCATGCCCTTTACAAGCAAGTCTTGCCTTGTTTCTAATCACATCTCCATTTTCATTCAGCTTATTTTTGAATATCCATTTTGTTCCTATGGCATTCTTATCTTTTGGTCTAGGAACCAACTCCCAAGTGTTATTCTTTTCAATCTGCTCAAGTTCTTCCTCCATGGCCTTTACCCAGCATTCATCCTTGCATGCCTCTCTTACATTTTTTGGTTCAGTGGAGGAGAGTAATGATAGATAACTTGAAGCATCTGAAATGGTTCTTCTTGTTTGTACACCTGCCTCCTTTTGCCCCAAAATTTGGGTTTCTGGATGATTCTTCTGAACGCACCTAGATGGAGTCTTTTCTTCTATGGTTTCTTCTTCATCATGAATATGATTTGATGTTGAAGGATAGTCTCCATCATCTTCGAAATCTTCAGATTTTACTTGCCTAGGAGTGTACCCTTCTTCATCAACCACTATATCAATACTTTCAACAATTTTTCCAAGTCTTTTATTGTAACACTTATATGCTTTGCTGTGAGGAGAGTAACCAAGGAGAATACCTTCATCTGCTCTAGGTTCAAACTTGCCAAGGCTTTCATCAGTCCTTTTGATGTAGCATTTGCTTCCAAAAATTTTGAAGTATATAACTGTGGGAGTCTTACCATACCAAAGTTCAGGAGGAGTCTGAGTGTTGTTTACCCGGACGTTTGTCTTGTTGAGAATAGTAACTGCAGCAAATGCAGCTTCACCCCAAAAGGTTGCGGGAGTTCCAGACTCATCAAACATAGCATGAGCCATTTGTTGAACCGTTCTATTCATCCTTTCCACTACTCCATTTTGCTGAGGGGTTCTTGTAGTAGAGAATTCCCTTCTTATTCCATGTTCTTCACAAAAGTCAAAAAATTCATCTGAGGTAAATTCCCCTCCTCGATCAGACCTGAGGCATTTGATTCTGCAATCTGATTCATTTTCAACCAAGGCTTTGAATGCTTTAAACTTTTCAAAGGCTTCATCTTTATGCTTCATAAGTCCTAACCAACATATCCTGGAAAAGTCATCAATGAACAATATAAAGTATTCTTCTCCTATAGGAGACCTTTTCCTAGATGGACCACATACATCAGTCTGGACAAGTTCAAGTGGCCTGCTAGCTGATCCTTCCTTCTCAGGGAAATTAGTTCTGGTTTTCTTACCAAACTGACATGATTTGCATATTGTATTGTCTGGAATTCTAATGTTAGGGAGATCACGAACCCCCTGATATTTGCATGCTTTCCTTATTTGAGAGAAGCTTAGATGCCCCAATCTTTTGTGCCATAACCAGTGTTCATCATTCATGCTTAGATAGCATTGTTGTTGTCCTCCCTTGAGTATGTATAAATTATTTGGAGTTCTTATGCCTTTGATCACTGTTTCTCCTGTATCAAGCTCACGAACAATGCATCCATTTGATTGAAATATTACTTCATTTCCTTCATCACACATTTGACTGACACTCAATAGATTATGCTTTAAGCCATCAACATACATAATATTTCCAGCCTTGACCTTTTCTTTCAAAAACATAGAACCTTTACCTTTTATGAGTGTAGGGGTGTCATTTCCAAATGAGACCTTCTTTCCCTTTTCTAAGGCACTATATGACTGAAGTTTTTCTTTATCACCTGTCATATGTTTCGAGCATCCACTGTCAATGTACCACTGATTTTCCTGTCCTTCTGCATATAAGGCTATCCCACATCTTTCTGGTTGTGATTCTTTCTTTCTCCATGTTTTAGAATTCAATGAAACTTGCTCCTTCTGAGTTGTTTGCCGAAACCTACTCCTGCATTCAGAATCTTCATGATCGAAGTTGTTACAAATAGAACATTCTACTTCATTCTCAAGAGCAGAAAAGTTATTGTAGGTCCTTTTCATGATCCCAGTCATACTCCTTTTTTTTTTAGCTTCTCTAGTCATGATGGTCTTGTAGGCAACACATTGAGCAGATTTGTGACCAAAGTTATAACAAGAGAAACATTGGCCATTGAAGAAATTTTTGCGATTATCAAACCTACCAACCAAATGATTGTAGCTTCCATTGACATCCATTCTTGAAGAAAATTGAGAATGATTTACCTATGGTTGGTTGAAGCTTTTGTTCATCCTTGAAGTAGATTGCCCCGATTTACTTTGTTCATTCTTGAAGCAAATTGTCCCTGATTTACTTGGTGATCTGCATTATGCTTTTGTTGTCGATTGTCAACCTGTTCACTTTTTCTTGCTACATCAAGATAACTTTTGGAGGTGGATGGCTTCTGTGCTTGAGACACTTATTCAGTATATCCAAGACCTGTCTTGATTAGAGGAGAACATTGCACTTTGATAATCTCATCTAAAGTTTTAGATTCCTTATCAAATCTAAGATTAAGAGTTTTTGATTTCTCAATATCTTTTCTAAGTCCCACAATTTCACATTCTAACTTTTCATTGTGTTTTTACCTTTCAGCAAGTTGGAATGTCAGAGTATCTATAATCATATTCTTTTCTTCTAAACAAATTTTGAGTTTAGAAATTTCTTCATAGATACCTTCTTCATCTATAGCATCCAAGAAATCATCATCTTCAAAAGCCATCAAAAGTATATAATCATTACGTTGTTCATATTCATCACTATTTAAATATGCATCACTGTCTTCATGTGTATAATAGCTCTTTTTACTTACACTCTGTTTTCTATTCCATCTAACTGGCTCCTTACCTTTGTTGTGTTTATCTTTATGAGGACACTTGGCAGCATAATGACCAACTCTTCCACAAGCAAAGTATTTGAAAGGCAGCTTACCTATGAATCTTCCAGTTCCCCATTGAAGGTTCTTGACAAAATTTGATTCTTCCTCTTCTTCTGACATATGTCCTGACTCATTGTAATCTCTTTTTCCTGATGCTTTGAAGGCAGCTTCTCTCCTGCCTGATGGTCTCCCTTTTCTCATTTCGTAAGCAGTTATAATTCCATGCAGCTGTGACATGGTAATGCTCTGTAGATTTTGTTTTTCTTCTATGGCAGAAAATTTTGAATCAAACTTAGGAGACAAAGATCTTAGAACCTTTTCAACCAAAACAACTTCTTTTATTTCTTCACCCATGTTTTTCATACAATTAACAATCTCATCTATACGTAGGAAATAGTTAGCCACGCTTTCATCATTGTGCATTATGAGATTTTCATATTGAATTCTGAGAGTTTGTACTTTTGCTCGTTTTACCTGTTCATCTCCTTCATAGCTTAGAACAATATTGTCCCATATTTCTTTTGCGGTTTTGAACTGCATAACCTTGACGAATTCTGATTGAGATAGGCTCCCTAATAGAGTATTGACAGCCTTTGCATTTGTTTCATATTACTTCTTACCAGCCGTATCTGTAGGAGTTGCTGATGGAAATGTGTATCCTATTTTCACAATATCCCAAACTTCTGTACCAAGAGATTGATGATAGGCAGTGATTCTTACCTTCTAATAGACGAAGTTGCTGCCATCAAAAATTGGTGGCCTGATTGATGCTTATTTTTCGTAGTTACTCATGATGATAGATCTTCCTTCAGGCGATCAAGCTTCTTCTGAAGGACCTGCTCCGATACCAATTGTTGGAAATAATGCTGAGAGGGGGGGGGTGAATCAGTATTATCAGGTCAATTATTTTTCATTTCACAATCAAATTAGTATACGCCACTTCAGTTAGTAAATACTGCGTATGTACGCAACTTCAGTTAAGGAAACAAGTGTATATGAGAAGACTTGTCATTTAAATTATTCTTCAGATGTTGATCATTAATTTGTATATCAAACCATATGAACAGTAACCAAGAACAGTAAAACAGAACATGCAATCACGCAAAAGAACACAATATATAAGGTCGAAACCCAATGTGGGTGAAAACCACCTGCTGCAATTCGTCTCTATCTTCTTTCAATTAGAAACTTCTTTTTACAATGTTTCTGTATTAGTGCAGTCCTATACCAGTACGCAGGTTGCTACCTACAGAAGGCTACAACCTTCTCTCATTCTCCAACTTCTCCTGGAAGGGAGCTACAACCCCCTTAGCTCTTGTACTAGCTGAGGTACAAGTACGTAGGTGCTGACCTACAGAAGGCTACAACCTTCTCTTTTCTTCCAGGGACCACGTTTCATAAATTTTCAGACTGGATCCATGAATATCAATCAAACATCAAGTATATCTACATTAACAAAACTCCTTTGTACAAACAAATACTGAATCAACCAATAACTTCTCAGAATGTTGTAACCATAAAACAGTACCAGTAACCAAACACCAATCTGAACCCAGAACACTGCAGCAATAAACAGAAGTAGCTAAAACATATTTCATGAGATATATGCTACTTCAATTTGTGGAACCTGCATGCATACGCTTCTGTATCCCGGCTATCTTGCATATACACTGTTTTAAGTTAGTGAACCAGCGTGTATACGCGCCTCTGCTATGCTGAACCTGCATACAGATCTATAAAAGATAATTTATCCTTTTTACTTGTTCAGACATTAGTTATACCCAGATATTTATAGATCACATCATGCGCCAAACAGATCAAAAATTACACAAAGATACTTCTCTTCAAACCGCCTTAAGGTTTTGACCCATCAATAGAACTTATCCTTCTCCTTGCACTCAGGTTCCTCCTTGATTCAGATCTAGTTATGCACCGTAACCCAATCACAGTATTCTAAATCTTGTTCTTCATTAGATATTCCATCCTTCAGTTGATACCTTGCCAAATGATCTCCTTCCCTTTTTATAGACTTAGGCCTTACTCAAACCATGGTCCAAAACCATAGAGATCCAATACTAGGGACTCAATACCTGGGTTCAACACTTTGGATGCAATACCAAGGACCAAAACCATAGGTTCAAATATGTCGGACTAAATACCATGGACCAACCATAAGTTTACCCACATGTACGCGATTTTATTTGCATGAGAGTGCGTACATACGTATATGCACCTTTTGATCGGTATACCCGTGTGTATACGCAATTTTGTTAAGAGGAACTAGCATATACCTCATTTTCTTTCATTCTGAGAGCCTGAACTGTGACCTGCCCTTTGAGTGAGTTGCCATCAAGGACAACACCTGTGCCATAGTGCCAAACCTGTGTCATAATGCCAACATAGTCTCCATACTACGATATGTTTGCCATATAGTCAACCCCATCGTGTCTTGGTTCACAAACCATTTTCACTCGCCGAATTTAAAATCATGACACGATGGTAGAGCCAACCTTTACATGGGCATCTTAGTTAGATCATCGCTGACATTTGTTGCCCATGTTTCTATATTGAGTAGGGTCGGGAGTCCTCTTTAGTCCCGCCATGACTTATGCATTGAAGACTCATTCTCGTTCTTCTGTGCTATTTTTTGACGTTATACCCTAGAGGCTCCATTGTGTTGAGTTGTATTTTTTCATTGCATATTGACTATTTGCACCTTTTGGCCTTGAGCCGGCTTCACTTGGACTCGTGTTTAAGCCACTTTTCGACCATGTCTTCTGCAAAATCAACCTTGCAATCACTTAGCCTCTATGACTTGACACACCCTTTTACCCGTGGAAAGAACATTCCTTTGAGTGTCCTTGACCAGTTTCGCCACCTTGCATTGAGCATAGGAAAGTTCCCCTCCCAGGAACTAGAGCATCTGTTTTTTCGACACTCGTTCTTTCCACTGTACTATAGCATTATTTTATTCTTTTTCAAGCTTCATATAAAAGAAAAAGACAAATATATATATATATATATATATATATATATATATATATATATATATATATATATATAGATATAGATATATTCCAAAAAGAGCAAGAACGGGACATTATTTCCATATTTGATGGTAGCTAGAGTCAGTTGTGTCGCCCTTGAACAAAGCACTCAAAAGTAAGTCTTTTCCTCCATTGGGATGGGCTTTAGTTTGACTTAGGAGAGCCTTAACCTTGTTATTGAGTCAGTACGCTTCTGATTGGTTACCTCTTCCAATCATATGGAGAGTTTTCATATGCCTCTTGCATGACAAACTTATACAAAGTTATCATATGTTGCCATGTGGTCACAATTGAGTCGTGCTTTTTTTCAAGGGAAGTAAACCTAAGTCGGACTCTCTGTGGTGTCTCTTGACCTATTTTTCAGTTAGCCATCCATAGTTGTCATCGTCATGTTTGTAAAACATTAACTATATTGGTCCTTTGCTCGTGCCAGTTTGAGAAGGTATCCATTGACTTCTTGCTGGCAGATCTTGCTCTTATCAACTACGACAAATTGCTCGGAGGGAAGATATAGATTCGCACCCTGGCCCTATTTTCATTATTGATAGGTCACCTTGTGATTAGCATCGATTAGTGTCATGGGTCTTTGACTAAGTAGTTTCCCTTGTGTTCGACATCAGCTTTCATTATCGCACATTGGGATTCGTGCAGTGCCTTGCTTTCCATTTGACCCTATTGATGGATTCCTTGCCTCTGTGTCAACTTTAATTATTGGTTGGTTTAGAGGATTTCTATCGTGCGCTAGCCACATCTTGTGTACACTGGAAATGTGCTTCGGTTGGGTTACTACATCTTCGTTTGTCTGATTCCTTTCACATTATTTGCCTACGGGTTACACTTGCACTAGATTGATGAAGGATGCCTTAATGTCTTCCTTATAGTGGATCTTTTCCCATCGAATTCAACTCATTGCTTTGGGAAAGAGATCTAGAGTCCATTTGGTAGTACCTTAGGGTTTGCAGTCATTAGTGGCAGATTCCTTCGCTATCAACATTGAGAAAACATCATTGCCTCCTGATTGATAGATTCTTCCAAATGTTTGACTATGGCTCATGTATTCATACTTGTTAGACTGTACTGGGTACATTGACTCTCATCATCATTATCGTTGAGTAGCCTCGTGTTTGTTAACAATATACATCAATGACTAGTAATCAAATGATTTCTCACATGGTCGACTTCAGATCATTTATTCCCATTGTGCACCACGGCGGTTGGTGAAGACCTCGAGTTTGCATCAGCATGTCTTGGTTCACTTGTCAATTGCTCCTGTTTTTGCTACTTGACACCATCCACCTTATATATTGCAGTTCATTACGTCGATATCTTATATGTTGGCACCCGAGTTGCAGTGTAGTACCATTTATTCCATCATGTCCACTTGGTACTATTTGGATATGTTTCTCGACTTTAGTGATTAGCTTCATACTTCAACATTATTGATCAATGCTTTATATGTGATATTCAGTCATGTACTTTTTTTATTATCATCAGATGATCCATTGTGTATTCCCAGTTCATTTATATTTGTATGCATATTGGATCCGCTTTTGTACTTGACATGCGGACGTGATTTACTATTTCTAAGCATGGGTATGCCTGCCTCAGACAATAGTTTCTTTCTGATCTCTTGCGTTGGCTTGGCAGGCTGAATTTTGGTGAACTCCTCCTCAGTCTCAGCATGATTCCTTCTATACACTTAATACATTTCGGTCATCATGTACCCCTTCTAACCTCATATATTATGGGGCATCTGTTATAGCACCATTTACCACTCTTGGTAGATTTGATGCTCTGATTATGGCCTAGGGAAACCCTTTTGTAATGACCTATCTATAATATAGAGAACACAAGAATATTAGCATGCATACGATGCATGCATATGATAGCTACGTATGCATGTATCGCATGCACCAGACTATTATCTATATACTAAATTAACTATAAATATTAAATATCATGACACTCCTTCAAATAGAAGTTATATTCACCCATCAACATCCATATTGCTTAATGTGTCATGATTAATGGGCAAATACCAATGATATAAATTTAAATGTATAACGTAAAAATAATTATGAAAGATAGATGTTAAAAATTAAGCTAATCTTAAAAGATGGTTATATAATTATATATCTTAGAATATTAATAAATTATATTAATAAAATAATAAAAATAAATTAAAGATAAAGTATTTAATATGAACCTAAACGTTTATATTAAAAAACAAAAAAATGAATATTAAACCAAAATTCATAATACAGTCAATATACCTTTTAAAAACAAATATATATTACGTGACATGAGAAGGGTGTCAGGATGAGGAGAAGCCGTGGGTTGTTGGTGGAAGGGTGGCAATCGCCAAGAAACAACTTATAAAGCACGAGAGAACAATTTTGGGAGCGCATCGGGAAGAAGAAGAAAGAACGAAGGAAAGATTACGGAAGAGGAGCAGAAATTTATAAATCTCAGTTACCAACAGAAGGAGGGCTGGTTGTTTTGAGGTTTTTGGGCACGGGGAAATAGTCAGCTTCAACTGAGGAGCTTACTGGACTGAGTAGCGAGGTTCTGCTCAGTTTGTCTGGGTGGTTTGGTAACCAAAGCAAGAGCATCTTGAAGCATCATCAACCGTAGGAATACAAGTAGGTACTCTCATCAATTCTGCCAATTAAATTTGTAAAATTTCAGGAAATTTTATCACAGACTCATGATGTTTTTAAAAAAACCCTTTACTGTTTTTATAATGGTTCTACAGTCTTTACATTTGGTATCATGATGTTTTTTAAAAAACCCTTTACTGTTTTTATAATGGTTCTACAGTCTTTACATTTGGTATCAGAGGTATGGTTTAAACCCTTTGACCTTACAGGCCTTACACCCACCTGCATTTTCTGCCCTCACCTGCGTTTTCTGCCCTCTTAGATTTTCAGGTAGACCAGAATTTTACTGTTTTTATAATGGTTATACAATCTTTACATTTGGTTTTACTGTTTTTATAATGGTTATACAGTCTTTACATTTAGTATCAGAGGTATGGTTTAAACCCTTTGATCTTACAGACCTTACACCCACCTACGTTTTCTGCCCTCTTAGATTTTCAGGTAGACCAGAATTTTGTTGGCATAGTTCCACAACTGTAGAAATAGTTTTCCCTTGCCTTCATTTTCTAAATAAAGTTGTGAACTGTAGCTAGGACTCAGATGTAACAGTCTCAGCATTAAACTGAGCATCAGAGGGAGCTTGAAGCCTCTTTTCGAATAGTTCGAACCCAATGTAAATATGCCGCCGACCATTAATGAGCAAAAATATTCCGCGTATCCACATCCATGGACAGGGCA
Organism: Pinus tabuliformis; assembly: GCA_031772625.1. NCBI lineage: Eukaryota > Viridiplantae > Streptophyta > Pinopsida > Pinales > Pinaceae > Pinus > Pinus tabuliformis. The sequence goes on along the minus strand of CM062813.1, from coordinate 476,259,847 downwards.
TAAGGAAGCGTGCACATCAATGGAGTGTCCATTACCTCCAAATTCCCCTCCAGTATTCTCACAATTGTTCCCATTGAAGGCCTCATCGCAGGGTTGTTCTGACTACACCACAACGTCGTCTTTATCACCCGACATGTCTCCTCAATCTGTCGTCAATCAATTCATCTATTTTTCCTTATCTCGCCTTACAGTAAGAAATGGAAGAAGAAAAAAAACAGCGATCCAAATTCTGAGTGTTATCCACGTTTTTACTACCCTTTATTATTTCCGGAAGCACCATTTCGTAACTGAACACATCGATCTTGGATGTGATTCCTGACTCTGAAAGCCACTCAGGCACCATATATCCAAGCTTTCCTCTCACCTGCATCACCACGCAGCTTTACAGATCTTTGTTCAGAGACCTCGCCATGCCGAAATCAGAGACTTTCGCCTTGAAATTCTCATCCAGCAGAATGTTCTGAGGTTTGACATCCTCAGATCTGTGAATTATTATGAGCCAATAGAGCGATGAATCGCAAGGAATGGTTACCCTAGGCGTTATGCATGAAAAGCGAGCTGTTGGATGCAACATCGCCAAAAGGAGAGTGGTCGACGAATTCAAAACACCCGTCCTCTGTCAGTGCCAACTGTGAAACGTCCATGAGGCAATTTAACTTTTTCATCCCTATCGGCAGAGAATATTATTTCTAATTTTGTTACTTAAAACATAATATTAGCTAACACAATATAGCTATACAATTTTTTTTATTTTTTATTTTTTTATTATTTATTAAAGGTTTTTTTAATTACCTTTGCAAAACACTATATAGGTTCTTATGGTGATTTTGTGATTTTGTTTGCACTGGATGTTCAATGCAAAACTTATGAATATTCATTCTTCATGAATTGAATCTATGGAGGGACGTGGCAATCCTTATGAAACAAGCTGGTTGGCGTGTAGTGAGGTTACTCTACAACGTTCCGGGAAGGACGCGATGGCGGCAGTAGTACCGCTAGATATGATAGACCTCACAAAGTTTAAAATTAGAATTGATATTTAAGGTTTTAATTCATTGTTTCAGTAAAATTTGTGAAAAATCATTAAAGCAAAATGGTTTTGACCTGCATTATATCATTAGATTGGCTTAAGTTGTGCGTACGACTTCCTAATCTAGATTAAACCATTAGACTTTAGATAATCTAAACTAGAATATTTAAAAGTGGGCTAGAAATGTAATTACCACAGTGAATGTAGCCTTACTCTTCAGAGAATTTCTTAACAAATGTAATTACCACATTGAATGTAACTTACAAAGCGTAGTTTCAAAATTGATTGAGTTTGAAAATTTAGTTAAGTTTTTTTTTGTTTTGAGGTTTTCAAAATGTTTAAAAACTTAAGTAGTTAAAAATATATATACATATATATATTTAATGATCTTATCGGTATTTTGAGATTTAATGGATACATATTTTGGAATATATATATATATATATATATATAAATATAAAATTTACTCTGTTATTTTAAGCATTTTAAGCTTTAGATTTATTTTAATTTTTGATATATAATTTATACGAATTACTTTGTTGTTTTAAATTTTAAGTTCTAGATTTATTTAAATTTTGATCTTTAACTTATTTTATTGTTTGAAAATTAAACGTTGTGCAAAATCAATTTACATTTGTATTAAAAATTTAAGTTAAATTTGTGATATATATATATATATATATATATATATATATATATATATATATATATATATATATATATATTGAAATACAAATAACTAAATGTTAAAAGTAATCTTAAAAAAATATAAAAAATCACTTTTCATTGGGTGGATTTGGATTATCAATGTTAGGCCATGACGACGACACAATTAATATGTAGAAAACGAATCATATAATCGATTTTCCCCTGCTCCTTTGGGTGATTTAGTTGGGTCAGTATGGATTGTCGGTGTTTAGTGTTTGACTATGATGCATGGATCTTCAAAGAATTATTAGGCATTAGGATAGAATACTTTGCATTAGGACAAGGAGGTCGGGAGACCAACCTCCTTGACCTCAGTACCAGTAAGACCTGCCTAGCAGGTAAAAATAGCAAAAAAACTATACCCGTTTATAAATGTGCAATTGCAAAAATTGTATGTTAAATCCGAATGTATACCTCAAATTCTTACAAATTTTATTATGTATACAGGAAAAATTACACTGGTAAGGACATATGAGTGACGACGACGTGATCGGGCAGCATCACCGTCATTAATGCCACCACCACCATCATCACCATCTCCTTTGCCGCCACCATCATCATCGTCACCATCGAGACCGTCATCAACACCAATCGCTCCAGCGCCGGAGTTGACCGTGATAATGAAATCATTGTAATCCTTATTGGAAACATTAAAAGGGTCAACCATGGATAAGACCAAAAAAGAACTTCAACCCTTAGCAACCAATTCAGCGGAACCAAATAATTTTGAGTATAAAAGATCAAAGGAAGATATTTCTAGGGAGCTTCAAAAAATTAAACTCCCAAAATTTTCAGGAGGTCAAGCAGGAGAACGTGCTGAGTCATGGTTAGAAGGAATGAACATATGTTTTAAATTAAGAGAATAATCTTCTTCTGCAAAAACAAAAACTGTTCTATTTCAATTAAAAGAGAGTGCCTTGATTTGGTGGGGAAATCTGGAAAAACAACTACACCTCACAACGGATAATGTCCCTCGGGAATTGTTCGAGGAAAGATTTCGCGTGAAGTATTTACCTCTATATTTTCAAGAAAAACAAGTCGGAGCCTTTCATACATTAGTTCAAGGTAATAAAATAGTGGAGGAATATGAGATAAGGTTTATGGAGCTTGTGAAATACATTCATTACTTAGATTCTGATGAACGTCATGTTGAACGCTTCATATTTGGGTTAAATCCTCGCATCAGGGCCTTGGTGAGGACGTGGAAACCATAATCAATAGATGAGGTGATAGAATGTGGCTGTTATGCAAAAGAACATCTAAGAATAAAAAAGGATGTAGGGCCAATAGAACCTTTACAATCAGGGTTTTCAGGAAAGACTCCCCAAAATTTCTTTAGGGGAGATAGCACAAGACCACCTTATGGTAATAGATTTATCGCAAGAAATGTAGGAACAAGAGCTCCCATGGCAATTAATACTATAGCCTATGAATCATCAAACACAAGTCCATGGAAATCTCGTGGAACTACTAATAGAGGAAGAAATTCGAGAGGAAGAAACATGAGAGGACGAAGCTCTTTACCTAGAAATTCACGTCCTGATTCAAGAGGACCAACACAGGTTAGTTGTTGGGGATGTGGAGGACTGCATTTTCAATGTGATTGTCCAGAAGCTTCATCAAGCATATTGCATAGGACTGGAAAGGAACCAATATCAAATAACCAATGCAATCATAGAATTCATGCATTAGTCAACAATGATCAAGCAACACATCAATCCACTATAGTGGAATCTTCAGGTATTATTAATGGTATAAAACTCAAAATCTTATTTGATATTGGTGCCACAGATAGTTTCATTTCATCATATGCATTAAACAAATGTAGGTTGGCAGCTCACAGACAAAATGATTGCAGACAAGTATAAATGGCCTCAGGAGAACTCCAATCTGTAGACTTAAGTGTGGATCAATGCAAAATTGACCTAGGGGTTTGTTCGACTAAATTGAAAGTTTATGTCACAACCTTAGGGACTTATGATCTTGTCATAGGTATGGATTGGCTAGAAACTAATCAAGCTTGGGTAGACTGTTATGGGAAAAGAATTTCAGGTATAAATGATGAAGGAGAAGTGATCCAAATTTAAGGAATTAAGAGAAAAGTATCTTCACACTACATATCAGCAATGAAAATGAAGTGTTGTTTAAAAAAAGGTTGTCAAGCATGTTGGCATTATGATGCATGTGTTGTACTTGATGGAAAACAACTCATAGAAGATCAACTCACTTATATATATCTAGATGAATCTACGGAAGAGATATCAGATGACAATTCTCAGTATGACAAGTCAAAAGGGGGAGATTGTTGGCATTATGAGACAAGTGTTGTCCTTGATGGCAAATCGCACAAATGATAAATTATAGTGCAGCAAATTTATTTGATAAATTATAGTGCAACAAAGTTTCCTTCATGTAGAGAAAAGTTCACGCACTTTTATGCAGAGAAAAGTTATTCCATGTACAGAAAAGTTCACGCACTTTTATGCAGAGAAAAGTTTATTCCATGTAGAGAAAAGTTCACGCACTTTTATGCAGAGAAAAGTTTATTCCATGTAGAGAAAAATTCACGCACTTTTATGCAGAGAAAAGTTTATTTCATGTAAAGAAAAGTTCACGCACTTTTATGCAGAGAAGAGTTTATTTCGTGTAGAGAAATGTTCACGCACTTTTATGCAGAAAAAAGTTTATTTCATGTAGAGAAAAGTTTACGCACTTTCATGCAGAGAAAAGCTCCCTTCATGCAAGAGAAAAGTTCACGCACTTTCATGGTTGGTTCATGGTATTAGTTCGACAGTTTTTGATCCAATGGTTTTGGCCCGTGGTATTGCATCCAAAAGTGTTGATCTCACGCACTTTCATGGTTGGTTCATGGTATTAGTTCGACAGTTTTTGATCCTATGGTTTTGGCCCGTGGTATTGCATCCAAAAGTGTTGATCTCACGCACTTTCATGGTTGGTTCATGGTATTAGTCCGACAGTTTTTGATCCTATGGTTTTGGTCCGTAGTATTGCATCCAAAAGTGTTGATCTCACGCACTTTCATGGTTGGTTCATGGTATTAGTCCAACAGTTTTTTGATCCTATGGTTTTGGACCGTGGTATTGAGAAAGGACTAAGGCTATAAAAGAGGAAGGAGATCATTTGGCAAAGTATCATCTGAATTATCTGAATATTTGATAAAGTGCTAGATCTGGAATACTGTGATTGGGTTATGGTGCAGCTCTGGATCTGAGCTAAAGAGGGATCTCACCGGTTGATGGAGAACAAGATCTAAGGATAGATCGGGATCAAATGGTTTGAAATGAACTATCTCTATATATTTGATTATGCTTATTCTAGATCTGTATATTGAATGATCTGAACTGGGTATAACTTAAGTTTGAAATCGTTGCAAATCATGTTTGAATATTTATAGATCTGTACGTGGGTTGGCTTTGGTGTAAGCACGTATATATGCAGGTTTGGTTCATTGTAGTAGCGTATACAATTTGAGCTATGATATTTGAAGTCACAGGTGGTTTTGGTTGTTGATGGGTTCTAATGATAGTTTAAAGGTGTCAGTATTCTGCATATCCTGTTTGGTTGATTGTGATTAGCTTCAGTATTGATGGATGAGAACTAATATTGGATCAGGATCATAATGACTCATATTTATGTGATCTGATGGACTAGATCTGGGTGCTAACACATATATTATCCTTGTATATGTATTGATTTGGTGTTTGGGTGATTCAGAAGATTGATTGATTATGTGCTTCAATGATATTAATGGGACCAGTATGAAAATTGGATGAAACGTGGCCTTTCAGATTATGTGTTGTGCTTCAGGTGTATCCAGTCTGAAAATGTATGAAACGTGGTACCCGGAGGAGAGAAGATTGTAGGCCGGCGCCTACGTACTAGTATCTTAGCTAGTACAAGAGCTACGGGGGTGGTAGCTCCCTTCCAGTAGCAGTTGAAAACTTTGGAGCATTGTAGCAGGTAGCAGCCTGCGTAATAGTAAATGGATCGGCTAGTACAAGAACTATGGGGGTTGTAGCTCTCTGCAGGTAGAAGCCTGCGTACTGGTATAAGACTGCACCAAGACATAAATATTGTAAAAGGATTTTCTTATTAAGAAGAAGATTGAGATGACTTGCAACAGGTGGTTTTCTCCCACATTGGGTTTCCACCTTATATCATGGTGTTCATATGTGTGACTTATGTGTGATGATCTGTTCCATTTTACTGCACCTGTTTACTGTTAATATGGTTGATAATGTTCTAATGCACTCATTAAGGATCAACTAACTGAATCATAAGAAGTTGTGGAAGTAGCATATATGAATCTGAATATGGAAATGAAAAAGTTTTATTGATGTGATAATACTGATTCCCCCCCCTCTCAGTATTATTTCCAACAATTGGTATCAGAGCAGGTCCTTTGGTAGAAGCTTGATCGCTTGAAGGAGATCCGTGGAACAATGGGAAAGAAGCTTAAGAAGAAAGCTCATAAGAAGAAGAAGACATCTTAGAAGAACTATGACAGTGGGAGAATCGATTGGGGATTAGGTATAAGAAGCTCTTCAGATTCAGATTCAGATTCGGAATCATTTCAAAATGAAGATGAACTACCAGATATGAATTTTCTATCCTCTGATGTTCCAGCTATCTATCCATTTGGAAAAGATGGAAGTGATAACGAAACAACTGAATGTGCTCTTATGGGTGAGGAAGAAGGATATCAAATAGAAGCAGAATTTAACAGGCTGACAAACAAAATTAGTGAACAAGAAAGACTTCTGAACATAAAGAGTGGTGCCCTCAAAGAAGTTGTTACTAGACAAAAGACTCAACGAGAGTTATTCAAGGAGAAATATCAAAAGTTGCAGGTTGAAGCAACATCTCTAAGAAATGAAGTCAATGAAAAGAACACAACCATCAAGAAACTCAGAGATAGATCCAGTTACTATGAAAGTCTTGAAGCCACGATCCGCTCTCTAAAGGAAGATCTTGAAGAATCAAAGAAGCAGAATAAAGATCTAGTCCAAGATATTGAAAAACAGGGAAACGAAGTTATCAGCTTAAAATCTCAGCTAGAATGTGCCTTCAGAATTCGTCAAATGCAACAAGATCTGAATGAAGAACAAGAAAAGGAGATTCTCAAGCTAAAGCATCAGTTGGAAGAAGAAAGGAAAGCTGAAGAAGACATGAAGAAGCAATATCTAGAAAAAGAAGAACAACTTCAGGTTGAGGTAAATATCTTGAAAAGTAAATTAGAAGAAAAGGATAAGCTCTTACATTTTCAAGATAGTACTAAAGTCTTGGATGATATTCTTAATAGTCAAAGATCTCCTGCTATCAAAACTGGTCTTGGTTTTCATGAATCTGTTGAAGGTGAATCTAGTTCACAAGGTGAGGCAAGGAACTCTAAAGAGAAATCTAAAATGATCAACAAGGAGATAAGAGAGATGAAAGGTCAATCTCATCATCAACCAAGGAAAGAAATTCTTCAAAGAAAATCTTTTACTCCTCCTATGAATAATGTTGAATGTTATGTATGTCATAACCTTGGACATGTTGCAGCCAGATGTAGAAGAAGAAGGGTTCAAGATCATCAAACAAACAGATCATCTCAGTCAAGGTACTTTAATGGATATTGCTTTGCTTGCAATATGTTTGGTCACAAAGCTGGTGATTGCTACAAAAGGAATATGAAACATGTAAGATGTTATGCATGTAACAAGCTTGGACATATAGCAAAGGAATGCAGGAACAAAGCACAGACATCACACCAAAAGGAGAAAACATCATCACACTTGAAGATATGGAAGAAAAAGGAAGTTCAGTCAGAAAGTGGTGGCACAACACATTATACAGACATAACAGAGGGAGCCGGAAGTGTAAAACTTCAATCTCCTACGCAAGCTTGATAAAGGGAAGTTGCATATATATGCGAATTTGTTACTGCACAGTCGCGTATATTATTGTTTGAAGAAAGGCAGTAGGGACAGATTCAAGAAAAGGATCAATTTTTCTCTAATTGATAATGGTTGCATTTTGCTAATGATGTGTGGATATGATGGTTAGAAGTATTTTGGTTCTAACTTGATATTGCTGATGTCTTGATACTTCTTATTAATATGCATGATCAGATCTGACAGATGGCACAGGTTTAGGGGGAGCATATGCTCTTAATGCATTGTTGGCATTATGGTTAATAGTCCTTGGTGATGATGCTTATATGGATAAATGATTCATCTTGCTATGATATGGTTATGAGTTGTTCAGATGATTCTTGGGGTTACATAGTTGATATTTAGATCAGATTTGTGGTTGATTCTCTAATGGTGCTTACATGGTGATCTTCATAAGGATAAGGAGAAGTACATAGCTTGAATTCACATCTTCTTTACTTGATGATGAGTCACTCATATGCTGTTGTCGTCATATGCATAAAGATCATATATTACAGTTATGATGCAGGATTCCTATTGTTCTTGGCACATATATGGATGAGGATTGTTGGCTGGATACATGGATGATTATTCAAAGTTGCATTATTGGAGACTTGATGATGATGAGTTCTTACCTATATGATGATAGGTTGTTTCGTACATATGTTGATTGATATTCCCAATTGATGATACTTGGTCCATGCAGATCTGGATGGCTATGGTGTTTCTCACATATGATAGAATGATTCTGTATATACAGAATTCTGTTCAAAAGGATGAGTTGATACGGACATACCTTGATGATTCATGCAAGTTGTTGGTGACAGATGCTATGGAGCAGATCATTCAGTGTCGTTTGGTCTCTGTTATAAATGTCATGTATATCATTCGATGTAAAGGTCATATCAAGACTCATGATGTAATAGTGTGTCTCTATCTATTGTAGTCATTTGATGAAATATTTCAGTCATATCAAGGTCATGTAACGGCCTATGTTTGGTTTCCCCACTATGCCTGGGATGAAGATGTAATGTATTTGGTTGTCATATTTCTGATGTATCCTCACTTGGTTGGGTGATGGATGTATGTATTGAGTCTTTTGGTGATAGGAAGGTCTTTCATGATGTATAAGTCTTGGTTCTTCTTGAAGAACATCTTTTGCAGATGTTTCCTACAGTCAGGGGGAGCATGAACAGCACAATTCAGAAAGAGTAGAGCTTTCATCATGTAGCATGAACAGATTGGTACACCTTGGCATATACAAAGGGGGAGCTCATTCAGAGATTTCAACAGGTACTCAGGGGGAGTATGAATAGCGGAATGCCTTTCTAGGAAAGAGAATATCTTGGTTCGCCCTTTGCCCTTGATGTCAAAGGGGGAGAGTGATTTGGTATTGTTGCCATCAATTCTAAAGGGGGAGATTGTTGGCATTATGATGCATATGTTGTACTTGATGGGAAACAACTCATAGAAGATCAACTCACTTATATATATCTAGATGAATCTACGGAAGAGATATCAGATGACAATTCTCAGTATGATAAGTCCAAAGGGGGAGATTGTTGGCATTATGAGACAAGTGTTGTCCTTGATGGCAAATCACACAAATGATCAATTATAGTGCAGCAAATTTATTTGATAAATTATAGTGCAACAAAGTTTCCTTCATGTAGAGAAAAGTTCACGCACTTTTATGCAGAGAAAAGTTTATTCCATGTAGAGAAAAGTTCACACACTTTTATGCAGAGAATATTTTATTCCATGTAGAGAAAAGTTCACGCACTTTTATGCAGAGAAAAGTTTATTCCATGTAGTGAAAAATTCACGCACTTTTATGCAGAGAAAAGTTTATTTCATGTAGAGAAAAGTTCACGCACTTTTATGCAGAGAAGAGTTTATTTCATGTAGAGAAATGTTCACGCACTTTTATAAAGAAAAAAGTTTATTTCATGTAGAGAAAAGTTTACGCACTTTCATGCAGAGAAAAGTTCCCTTCATGCAAGAGAAAAGTTCACGCACTTTCATGGTTGGTTCATGGTATTAGTTCGACAGTTTTTGATCCTATGGTTTTGGCCTATGGTATTGCATCCAAAAGTGTTGATCTCACGCACTTTCATGGTTGGTTCATGGTATTAGTTTGATAGTTTTTGATCCTATGGTTTTGGCCCGTGGTATTGCATCCAAAAGTGTTGATCTCACGCACTTTCATGGTTGGTTCATGGTATTAGTCCGACAGTTTTTGATCCTATGGTTTTGGTCCGTGGTATTGCATCCAAAAGTGTTGATCTCACGCACTTTCATGGTTGGTTCATGGTATTAGTCCAACAGTTTTTTGATCCTATGGTTTTGGACTGTGGTATTGAGAAAGGACTAAGGCTATAAAAGAGGAAGGAGATCATTTGGCAAAGTATCATCTGAATTATCTGAATATCTGATAAAGTGCTAGATCTGGAATACTGTGATTGGGTTATGGTGCAGATCTGGATCTGAGCTAAAGAGGGATCTCACCGGTTGATGGAGAACAAGATCTAAGGATAGATCGGGATCAAATGGTTTGAAATGAACTATCTCTATATATTTGATTATGCTTATTCTAGATCTGTATATTGAATGATCTGAACTGGGTATAACTTAAGTTTGAAATCGCTGCAAGTCATGTTTGAATATTTATAGATCTGTACGTGGGTTGGCTTTGGTGTAATCACGTATATATGCAGGTTTGGTTCATTGTAGTAGCGTATACAATTTGAGCTATGATATTTGAAGTCACAGGTGGTTTTGGTTGTTGATGGGTTCTGATGACAGTTTAAAGGTGTCAATATTCTACATATCCTGTTTGGTTGATTGTGTTTAGCTTCAGTATTGATGGATGAGAACTAATATTGGATCAGGATCATAATGACTCATATTTATGTGATCTGATGGACTAGATTTGGGTGCTAACACATATATTATCCTTGTATATGTATTGATCTGGTGTTTGGGTGATTCAGAAGATTGATTGATTATGTGCTTCAATGATATTAATGGGACCAGTATGAAAATTGGATGAAACGTGGCCTTTCAGATTATGTGTTGTGCTTCAGGTGTATCCAGTCTGAAAATGTATGAAACGTGGTACCCGGAGGAGAGAATATTGTAGGCCGGCGCCTACGTACTAGTATCTTAGCTAGTACAAGAGCTACGGGGGTGGTAGCTCCCTTCCAGTAGCAGTTGAAAACTTTGGAGCATTGTAGCAGGTAGCAGCCTGCGTACTAGTAAATGGATCGGCTAGTACAAGAACTATGGGGGTTGTAGCTCTCTGCAGGTAGAAGCCTGTGTACTGGTATAAGACTACACCAGTACATAAATATTGTAAAAGGATTTTCTTATTAAGAAGAAGATTGAGATGACTTGCAGTAGGTGGTTGTCTCCCACATTGGGTTTCCACCTTATATCATGTTGTTCATATGTGTGACTTATGTGTGATGATCTGTTCTATTTTACTGCACCTGTTTACTGTTAATATGGTTGATAATGTTCTAATGCACTCATTAAGGATCAACTAACTGAATCATAAGAAGTTGTGGAAGTAGCATATATGAATCTGAATATGGAAATGAAAAAGTTTTATTGATGTGATAATACTGATTCACCCCCCCTCTTAGTATTATTTCCAACAAAGCATATGTAATTCAAGAAGTAAGTAAAGAAAAAGGACCATCCTTAGAACAATATCTGGTGTTAGCCGAATTTTCAGATGTATTTACAAAGGAACTACCAGGATTACCCCCTGAAAGAGAGCTAGATCTCACAATAGAATTGAAACCTGGTACTCAACTAATCTCTGAAACACCCTATAGAATGACAACTCTAGAAGTTCAAGAATTACAAATTCAATTGAAGGAACTATTGGATATAGGACATATTTGATCTAGTATATCACCTTGGGGTGCTCCTGTAATTTTTTTCAAGAAGAAAGATGGATCCTTAAGATTATGCATAGATTATCGAGACTTGAATCGAGCTACAATAAAGAATCGATATCCTATGCCTCGAATTGATGATCTTTTCGATCAAATGAAAGGAGCTGTTGTCTGTTCAAAAATTGATCTTCGATCAAGCTATCATCAACTAAGTATTTCTGAAAGCGATATTTCTAAGACTGCATTTCGGACATGCTTTGGACATTATGAATTTACTGTGGTACCATTTGGGTTAACAAATGCACCAGCAGTATTCATGAATCTTATGAACAGTGCTTTCCGCAAATATCTTGATCAATTTGTACAAGTCTTTTTAGATGATATACTCATCTATACTAAGAATGAGAAAGAGCATGAAGATCATTTACAGATAGTGTTTTCCTGCCTCAGAAAACATCAGTTGTAAGGAAAATTATCCAAGTGTTCGTTCTTTTGGGAAAAGATTCATTACTTAGGTCATATCATATCAAGTGAAGGGATCTCAGTAGACCCTGAGAAGGTAAAAGCAATCATGGAATGCCCAATACCGAAAAACGCACATGAAGTAAAAATCTTTATGGGTTTAGCCTGTTACTACTGAAGATTTGTGGAAGGATTCTCCAAAATTGCAAAGCCGATTACAACCCTTCAGCGTAAAGGTGTTATGTATGAATGGACTGAGGAATGTAATAAAGCATTTTCTGAACTCAAAAGACTACTGACCAGTGCACCAATCTTAAGAGTCCTTGATATAGATAAAGCATTTACGGTATGTACTGGTGCATCCAAACATGGATTAGGTGCAGTATTAATGCAGGATAGGGGAGTAATAGCATATGTCTCCAGAAAGTTAAAGCCTCATGAAGAAATCTATGCTACTCACGATTTAGAGTTAGCCACTGTAGTACTAGCTTTAAATATTTGGAGGCATTATCTAGTGGGGTGAAGTTTTACACTTAAAAGTGACCATCAAAGTCTACAATATTTGTTCACCCAAAGAGACTTGAATGCTAGACAATGATGATGGATTGAATTCCTAAGTGAATATGACTTTGGAATATCATCTATTAAAGGAAAAGAAAATGTAGTAGCAAATGCTTTAAGCAGAAGACCATGGATATTCTCCCTCATACGTATCAAAGTAGACTTAAGGTAACGAGTACTAGAACATCTCATAAAAGATAGGTGGTATTTAAAGGTAATATCTAGTCTTGATAGTAAAAAGCTGAAAGAATCTAAGTTTGAAGGATATGAACTAGAAGATGATGGAATCTTACAATTTCATGGAAGGATGTATATTCTTGATAATAGGGATCTTTGAGACACCATCCTTAAGGAAGCCCACAAAGCAGTATATTGTGCACATCTTGGTATAAATAAAATGTATATGGATACCAAGAAAATCTTCTTCTGGTCGGGAATGAAATGTGATATCATTCAATTTGTTGCAAGATGTTTGAAATGTCAATAAGTAAAAGCAGATCATTGTCATCCAATGGATCTCTTACAACCTCACGACATTTCTATGACCAAATGGGAGATCATTTCTATGGATTTTATCACTGGACTACCTCTTACTTCTCAAAGACACAATGCCATTCTAGTAGTAATGGATAAATTAACGAAAAGCACCCATTTCATTCCCGTGAGAAATAATTATGAAGTTGCTGACATAGCTCGAGTATTCATAAATGAAATTATCAGATTTCATGGAGTACCTAAGAAGATTATATCAGATAGAGATTCACGATTTACTTCAAGATTCTGGACTTGCATGCAGTCAACCTTAGAAACTCAATTAAATTTAAGCACAACTTATCATCCTGAAACTGATGGAAAAACAGAAAGGGTAAATCAAGTACTTATGGATATGTTGAGGATGTATGTTATGGATCAGCAATCACACTAGGAAAATTACTTATCCTTAGTCGAATTTGCATATAATAACAGTTACCATAGTTCAATCGGAATGCCTCCATTTGAAGCATTATATGGGAGACCTTGTAGAACACTGTTAAGTTGGGACAAGTTAGAAGATCAAGTGATAATAGGACCAAAATTAATCCAAGAAATGGAAGCGTAGGTAGAACAAATTAGACAGCGGTTAAAAGAAGCACATGATAGACAAAAGAGTTATGTTGATGCTCAAAGAACTGATAAGAAGTATGCGGTAGGGGATCAAGTTTTCATCCACATCAAACTGAATAAAGTACTATTTGATTCAGAAAAGGGACAAAGTTATCACCCCGATTTATTGGACCATTTAAAGTCATGGAAAGAGTTGGACCTATCGCCTATCGTCTTGCACTACCACCTCTCTTGTATAAAGTTCATAATGTATTTCATGGATCTGTATTAAGGCATTACATAGCTGACTGATATCATAACCTTCAATGGAAGGAACTGCAGGTATCAGACGAAGGAACCATATTGGTCGAACCATTACGTATACTGGAACGTAAGGTTTGACAGCTCAGGAATCATCTGGTAGACCAAGTTAAGGTCCAGTGGGACAAGTATAGTCCTAGATCAGCTACTTGGGAAGATACGGAGATCATATGTCAAAAATACCCCAACTTGTGTCAACTTTGAAAAACTTTAAACCATGTTTTGTATATATTTGCTTTAATTTAAATCAGAGACTCAGAACCATTTTGAAATGATCATATATAAACGTGAATTTTTGTGACATAATATTTGTTTAATTCTGCTAGTACATGGATACCAAAACGGAATATGTTATTGATCTTACTAAATTATAGTTATCAAAGTAAATTTTAAATATTTGAGTAATCTTGCTTCTGATGGGAATTAAGATATTATAATTTTGTTTCATTTATGCATATCAATATGATTGATGAGATAGAAATCAAAGAATGATTACATTTTAATACGAAAGTTAATGATATGAATAGAATATGGCAAAGTATGTTATACTGTAGTTGACATGTATGAATTATACATAAGCTATTTGTTTTTGAATGTGTTAATGCACATTTTATAAATGCATGGACAAGTGTTTATGATTGCAGATAATATCCGTTACCAAAATGACCATGTGATGACAAAAACTTCAGAACAATTAAGGCTCAAAGAGATTCCATGATAGGGTACTAACCCTGATTCTACTAGGAGGGGTGGAGGTGTTGCCCACCATTTGTCCTCCGAAACTTGGAGTCATGGGAGGACTGTGCGAATCACGCTCCCCTAGACGTGTGATGATGACTTTCGGATGCCTACTAGGGACCAGGTCGGTATGGCTGACGCTATCATCCTTGGAGTTTATGAATGGTTAGGTCAGTATAACTGACGCCATGGCATACTCCAGTAGAGGACGGATAGGATGGGAGCGGAAGAGATTAGGAAGGATAGGTTGATTTTGTGATAGCTTAGGGAACCTGATGAAGTAAATCATGATCATTAACGTTATAAACCTAAAAGTATTCAAAACACCAATTTTATAATGCCCTCACATTGAGTAAGAATTTAACCTCAATACACAATCCTAAGAAGAATGTACTATTTGCTATTATAAATATTCATATAAGATAAAAACTCTAACTTCGGGACGAAGTTTTCTGAAGGGGGGGTGTATGTAACGACCTACCTATAATATAGAGAACACAAGAATATTAGCATGCATACGATGCATGCATATGATAGCTATGTATGCATGTATCTCATGCACTGCACTAGTATTTATATACTAAATTAACGCTAAATATTAAATATCACGACACTCCTTCAAATAGAAGTTATATTCACCCATGAACATCCATATTGTTTAATGCGTCATGATTAATGGGCAAATACCAATGATATAAATTTAAATGTATAAAGTAAAAATAATTATAAAAGATAGATGTTAAAAATTAAGCTAATCTTAGAAGATGGTTATATAATTATATATCTTAGAATATTAATAAATTATATTAATAAAATAATAAAGATAAATTAAAGATAAAGTATTTAATATGAACCTAAAAGTTTATATTAAAAAACAAAAAAAGGAATATTAAACCAAAATTCATAATACAGTCAGTATACCTTTTAAAAAGAAATATATATTATGTGACATGGGAAGGGTGTCACGATGAGGAGAAGCGATGGGTTGCTGGTGGAAGGGCGACCACTGCCAAGAAACACCTTATAAAGCACGAGAGAACAGTTTTGGGAGGGCATCGGGAAGAAGAAGAAAGAACGAAGGAAAGAGATATGGAAGAAGGGTGGAAATTTATAAACCTGAGTTACCAACAGAAGGAAGGTTGGTTGTTCTAAGGTTTCTGGGCACGGGGAAACAGTCTGCTTCAACTGAGAAGCTTACTAGTCTGCGTCATGATGCGCACATGGTTTGCGAAGCTACCATGGCTACTCACAAATGAGGTTGTAGGATGAACCGACCTGCGCTCCCACTTATCCAGGTGGATACCGACGGTTGGTGTGATCAGAAACAAGATCCGTAAGAAGGTGCAAGTAAGGCAACGACACGAACGACTCCTCTGGTTGGAGCTAGGGAGTATGGAAAGACCTAGTGTGTCGAAGGACATCCACACAAAAGCCTTTAGTGAAGTATGTGAAGCGCTGAACAAGGTCTATGGCACGAAGCGAAGTGACTGGGACTTGTGCGTACCCACGGTGCTATGGGCTTATAGGACCACGTGCAAGAACCTGACGGTGCAGGCATGTCCAAGGCTAGAATATGAGGCAACCACTCGAGCCCTCATGGAGCAGCAAGTGCCTAGTCCACGCAAGACAAAGCTAGTGGCTATGACGACCCACGACACCTTGAAGGAAGGGCTCGTGCATTTGAAAGAAGTTGAATGCTTGGGATTTGAGGAAGAAGTCCAATAGGGAAATTTTAGGCTCCAAGACCTTGAGAAGGAAAGGGTACAATTAAGGAGGAAGAGCGCACTAATAGAGGTAGAAGTCAAGAAACTGGAAAACGAGATAAAGAAATATTTTCTCGATAAGAAGACCAGGGTGCCAAAACAGGGTGCACAGGATCCCGCTGATAGGTTTGAGGACTATCGACGTGAATTGATCAGCTTGATGCCTTGTCTTGGACCACATATTACTAAGCAAATCAATCACAATAGTGCATTGTCGATGGTAAAGTGCGTGCTGCCATATGTAACAATGAAAGGTGGGTATCTCCCTGGTAAAGTGATAGATGCCAGGACGGACATTTACATAGGTGGTGCGCCCACCTGACTAGCTAAGGGAATCAAAGTCTTAGTGCTCTAGGTAGTTGAAAGGAAGCATGGGAATATAAATTACTCTTCCCAAAGATTACACGATGTAGGAGTTGTATGCAGAAGCACAGAGTCACAAGGTCCGCGACCATGCACGGAAGGTTGCACTGCCACGTGGGTTGGCTAGGGTGTGACCGTTGAAGTCACTATTCATGATGGGATACTCGACTTGAGGCCAAATGGAGTGGGCAGCAGGCATTTAAGACACGATTTATGGGCAAGATTTGGGAAAATCTACCGCCAAGGGAGCATTACTAAACTGGATTTGGGGGGGACGGTTGAATTCAAATTCAAAAGGCTCTATAAATTACAAAGGGCTGCCCAGCAAACACCACTTGGTCATTTTCAAATTGAGCTAGTGAGAAGAGCCCTATTTGATTTTTCCCAAGAGTTGATTGAGCTCATAGATTCGCGAGTGCTATATTTCAGGACAGACATAATGGCCGCATCCGAATAAATTCTAGTAACCCCAACACTAACCACCGAAGAAGCCGTGTAGACCCTGACTGTGGGGGATGCACCAGAGGGTGCAAAGACCATGGTAGAAATCCCAAAATCACTGCGTACGCCAATGCCTAAGAAGGACAAGCAAGCAATGGTTCCCATACGCATGTCCCCATGGAACTCATTGCTCACTAAGTTAACCATGGAGGAGAAGGGAAAAGTAGCTACCGTGGAATCTAATGAAGAAGAAATAGACCTAGAGGAGTTAATGGTTGCAGAAGATATGGAAGAATGCATGGGGAAAGAAACTAAGCCTACGCCACTCTCAAAAAAACTACCCGCATATATCCCTCCATGAAAAGGGAAGGAGAAAGTGCCCAAGGACCTGGACGAGACCAAGAGCTCGCTCCAGACCCCGCTCCTCCCAAATGGAATTATGTTTGAAAGTATGCACCTGGGCCGTGTGCCGAGCCTGAAATTCGAAGATTAGGACCTTGCTGACCATGAGAAGTTCCCTCATCTTACGACCGACAACCTCATGAAGAAAAACACCGTGGGGGGCGGGTGACAACATTAGAGCCACGGAAGTGGTTGTGCGGAGTGGAAAAGGCCGAGCTGCTAAACCTACTCTGGGTGCTGCATTTCCACCGTGCCCCAATAACCATTTTTGTCATCAGGAAGTTGCTCTGCCTGGTGCATGATGGATACTTATGTCTGGAGGAGCCCATTCCCATCATGGCATACTTAATCCATCGCGTCTCCTGGCTTCCATGCAAAGGGGAGGACCACGAGGCGATATTGGAAGGAAACAGCAGTGATTTGGCCATTGCGGAGGTGATGAAGAAAAAGTACAAGTTGAGAAGAAGAAAATGGACTACACCATTTCCAGCATCAAGGACAAAGTAGTACGCGTTGCAATACAAATCCTAGTAGGGAAAGTTATGCGCAAGTGTTGCGCAGACAAGGTACCTACGTCGGTGGTCGCACTAGCTGAGTAGTGCACATAGGGGGTCCAATTTAACTGGGTTGAATTCCTCTGCACAAAATTTTTAGAGAATTTCCGCGAAGCCCAGAAATAGGGTAAAATGTTCCACTATGCATGGTTGTTGTTTTCCATAGTGATCGTAGCTGTGGAATTTCCAGAGGATAGTCAATTCCCCGTAATTGATAGAGAATTATCGGAGGCCGCGAAGTATGCTTTGTTCTTGGCTATGAAGAATGCTCAAAGGGTTCGCGACTGTAAGATCTTTTGGGTGTTCATGGAGATGGAGCTCAGGATGTGGATCAACCATAAGGCTCGGTTGTCACCCACGGTATACAAGAGTGTGCAGAGCTTCGCAAAATTTAAGGCAGACATGCATAAAATATATATCAGGGTGTTGAAGGAGCCAACGAAACAATGGAAAAAGTTACCCTTTGTAGCCACTGACGATGCCATTTTCAATATCCTGGAGGCATGGCCGTCGAAGTGGTGTGCCGTAGACCTCGCAGAAATATAGAAGTCGACAGATCAGAGGAAGAAATATGAGACCAAGTTTCATATCGTACAATTTGCATAAAAGAGAAGATCGGAAGCAATAGTAGCAGAAGTGCGGACAACGCGAGATGCGACACATAAAACAATCGAACAAGAGAAGGTCGTAGCAGCAGTAGTAGCGCAGGTGGTAGCTGCGAAGGCAAACACGGACCAGACAACATAGGGACTAGAAGCAGAGGAAGCAGAGATCGCAGAGGAAGGCGCAAACCCACAAACCGTGTCGACACAGCTAATGCACCAGCACCCAACAGACCGGGCAGGGTCGTGTAAGAAGAGCAAGGCTTCGAAGTTGTCCATTGACCCAATCACCTTAACCGATGGTGACCTACATGACATTGGCGAGACAGTGCGCGATGTCACCTCTAAGGCTCTCCAAGATTTCATGTAGGAGAACCAAATTATGTTGGGGGCCCTCAGAGTGCAGCTGCAGGAATTACAGGTGTGCCCTCCTTAAGTTGGTACCCTCTTGACCAACCTCATAGCCGGTTCAAAAATAGCAAAGAAGATGTTGTGCGCATGGATGATGAACACCATAGTGCTGCCGGAAGGGGCACTAGTACCATCAAGTGCGGCCAATAGGCCTTCGGTTAGCGTGCTGAAAGGTCTCGATCTCAATCTATCTACACTTCTATGCAAGACCTTATATGTGCTACAGGATGGGATAATTGTAGATTTGTGGGCAAGGGAGGGCCACGCGCTCCAATTTCTCAGTGAACAGAAGATAAATATGGAGCAAATAAGCTTGCAGCGCAACAAATTGGTGTCGTAGAATTAACAGTTGGTACATGTGATAGACGATGCTTGCAGAAGTGCCTTGGAGCTGGCCATCCCAGGAGACATACCAGCGGAGGTGCGGATCCACAGGTTGGCTGCAAGGGTCTGTGAGGTGAAGGAAGAAACTACAAATGTTTAGTTGGAGCTAAACCTTTAGATCGCCGAGTTGCGGCTAAAGGCGCAACCATTCACTCCCTCGGAAGTTAGAGAACAACATGCTAGCGGCGGGATTGGAGGAAATTGGAGGTGCAGTGCGAGACTGTACTAGCCTGTTGGAAGAATCACTTGAGGTCCTCATTACTCTATAGGAGGACCCCAATATCCAACGCTTAGAGATAGAGGCACGAGAACTCTAACAACAATATGACAGTGTCCGGGGTACTGTGCAGATGGTGGTCCTCACTCAAAGGCTTTTGAGGATGCAGCAAGCCAAGGTGTTGAAAGAACAGGTGGACGTGGCACAACATAAGGAAGCAGTCCTAAAAGCATGCATCTAGCCTTGGATCGATGAGGCCTTCACCATCATGGCAGATATCGAAGGCAAGCTCGCACACATGCAGGGGATATACACATTGAGGCAGATGAGCACTCCTGACACAAAGGCCTCGGAAGAGCGTATGCAGCAGGTCCAACAAACAACAGTTCAGTGCGCTATAGACCTCCCTGTAGTTTGAGAACAGTTGGCAGGACTTCGCGCAAAGATCACCACAGCAATAGAGTGACTCGAGGGCAAGTCACGATGTTTGTGTTGGGGGCCTGTTGGGCATGGAATCCCCCCAAGGCATGTTTTGGGGCTTAAAGCCCAAGTTTTGATCAAATCTTGTTGTAAAGCTCTGTGAATTGCGGGTGCGAGGCGCTAAAAGTATGATAGAGTCATAGGGTTGTCTGCCCCAGTCTTGTAATGTAATGTCGGCCTACCGATGGTCCATAGACAATGGGATTGTATAAATAGAGTGTAGCTCTAAGTAGTTAGGGGGGAGATAGTGGAAGAAGAACATGATGTATGCTAGATAGATCTAAAGGGACAAGTCTAGTTTTGGGTCGTAGAGTAGGAGAAGGCTCTACAACTGAGTGCGCAGAGGCCTAGTAGTCCGCAGTTGAGTGCACGGACCCTTGCAGCTAAGTGCAGAGGTTGGAGTCGATTCTGTAATCAATAAAGGAATTAATAAAGAGAAGTTTGGTTATAATTCTGTGTATCTATTCTTGGGTTAATATTTGATTGATATAATATGCAATTATAGGTTTATTTACTGTGCGCATCTGTATGAATGGTTTATGCTGTTAAATATAACTTAAAGCACATAAATAACTAATATTGGAACATACAAGTAAGATCTTGGGTAATAACACAAATCACGACAAGTAAGGGTTGCGTGAAGGCCGAATATCAAGCTACGAAGTACGGGAAAGTGTGCGAGGCGATCGACGTGCAGGGTCAAACCTCAAACCGGTTAACCTCATCAAACATCTCTAGGGTGCAGAAACTTGGTTCTAGAACCCTCCCATACTACTTCAGGTGAGACCTTAGTCCATGCTCCATGGATTGTTGCCGAAAGGGCCAGTAGTACCAGGATTTGTTAGGCTAAATTAACTCTGAACCTAGGTCAGGCCCCAACAAGCCAATAGTAGTGATGCATCTTGATTTATCACTAGTGGAATGGTATTAATTTATTTCATTTTGGATCTCTAAAGTAGCATGGAATCATGAATAGGCTAAGGAAATCCATGGATAAGTCATGAAAGGGGGAATCCATTATTAAGCACCATTAAAGTTGGAAATGTGGGCCCATGGATCGAATTTGCTTGGAGGGGATAAAAAATGTAAGACATATATTATATAAATATTTTATGCCTCAAATATGCTAAGGAATAAATTGATCATTCATCCATCATCATTCACAAATGGTGTAAAGGAAGTTTGGTTCAAGTTTGGCAAAATAGTGTGAATTGCACTAAGTGACAAGAAGAAGATAGGGGCTGTAGGATGAAAGTGTCCTATTTCTTTAGGGGATGGATGTTTGGGTACTAGTGAAAAGGAAACATTTCCTTAAACTCATTGTAAATCTATCATAAATCTTTAGGTATAAAGCTACAAATCCCTTGTTAAATATTTGTAGCATTCTTCATTTAACAGAATTAACACAACTACCTTTGGTTCCTCCTATACATGTGTGTTATGTACTATTTATGTTGTTAGATGGTATTGTTACATGATTTTATTTGTGTTGGTTAACTATTGAAATATTAGATAAGTGTTTAAATATCGTTAGGATAGTTTAAAGTTTGTAGATGGACATGTGCCTAACACTAAAAAACTTGGTTAAATATAACTTAGTTGAATTTAACATATTATAGCTTAATAAAAATTCAAGTGAAGACCTTAAGTCAATAGGAATGGTCTAGGTGTAGTAGGCACAAGCTGGACAAACCCCTGGGCAAGCAGCAAGGGGGAACAAGTTGACATCGTACGAAAATTTGGGGGCATTAGGGACACCCCTCGTAGTAGATTTTGGGGGAATTAGGAGCCCCGCTTGTAGCAACCTATATGGGGATTTCAAAAATGCCTTGTAGCAACATGTGGGGGTGTTAGGAGCCCCCCTCATAGCCACTTACGAGGGGGTTTTAAAACCCCTTGTACCTAATTTTGGGGGTATTTAGAGCACCCCTCATAATAACTTTTGGGGGCATTTAGAGCCCCTCTCATCACAACTTATGAGGGAGCTTAGAAACTTTTGGGGGCTTTAGAATCTCCCCTCATAGTATATTTTAGGTGAGTTAGGAGCTCCCTTGGTAGTAACTTACAAGGGGGGTTTAGAACCCCCTTTATAGTAACTTTCAATGGCAATTACAGATCCCCCTTGTTGGAGGCACGTGCAAGTCCTAGGCACCTTTGATCGGATAGACACTCGTTACATGGCTCGAAAAAATAGTTTTATTGAATGCTCCAAGTTAGCTATACTAATTTAGGAAAACTTTCCACAATGGGATTAAATAAAGCTAGTAAAATACAAATAAAAATGCATGCAAGTAACTAATAGTGTTAAGAAGATTTGACTAAGTTTGTATACAATTAAGACAATGCTCAAGGAAATACATACAAATTGAAGAATTATTAGTGGCCTTAATATTATGATTCATATCTCATACAACTTAGTGACCATTACATACCTCTATATAATATCCAAGAGATAATATTCCTACCATAAGGTACCCTTATCGTACAATTAAGACAATGCTCAAGGAAATGCACAGACATTGTACCTAGGTTAGTTAGAGTAGTTTTTATAACAAAAATATGGCTGATATTTTGTGCTTTACACACATGAGTTCATCAAAGAGTATTATCTAGTAATCCTATCAAGATCTGAAGCTTACTTGGACTAGTGCAGACAAATTTATTTCTACATGGCTTACAAAGTGCATTAGAATAATTGGGCGTATATACTAGTAATTATTTATTACCAATCATTGTGGTGTCCATGATATCATTCAATGATGGCTAGATTTTATTTCCTGCCATAACAAATTTTACTCACCCTACAAAAATATTAGATATCGTTTTTGGGATTCAAATGCGTTAAGTAAGTCATGAACAGTGCTAAGTGAACAGTTCAAAAATCATGAGAAATTAGTCAGTTACGATTACCTCTCATGGAAATGGTCATACGTTAATGACTTACTTAACGCATTTGAATCCCAAAAACAATATCTAATATAATGCACTGCGTAAACCCCTAATACTTAAATTCAAAAAGAGTGAAGGGATCTTTACTTGAATGGTTCATGAGGCACAATACTTGCTAAGGTTTTGCAAATGGGGTAGCAAGCTAAGTGGGCTTGATTGTGGGGAAAACTCCACAGTTAAGAGCGCTTGAGCCAGAGGAGATCTGGGATGGGTGACCTCTCGGGAAGTCCTGGTTACCGGGTGCAAGCCCCGGAAGTGACGATTGATGCTATGTGATTCATGTCACTAGTTTCAATCCCACTTCTTCACCCCTGTGAGCATCACCCGATGCAATGAGTGCTAAGTGAATAGTTCAAAAATCATGAGAAATTAGTCAGTTATGACTACCTCTCATGGAAATGGTCATACGTTAATGACTTACTTAACGCATTTGAATCCCAAAAACAATATCTAATATAATGCACTGCGTAAACCCCTAATACTTAAATTCAAAAAGAGTGAAGGGATCTTTACTTGAATGGTTCATGAGGCACAATACTTGCTAAGGTTTTGCAAATGGGGTAGCAAGCTAAGTGGGCTTGATTGTGGGGAAAACTCCACAGTTAAGAGCGCTTGAGCCAGAGGAGATCTGGGATGGGTGACCTCCCGGGAAGTCTTGGTTACCGGGTGCAAGCCCCGGAAGTGACGATTGATGCTATGTGATTCATGTCACTAGTTTCAATCCCACTTCTTCACCCCTGTGAGCATCACCCGATGCAATGAGTGCTAAGTGAATAGTTCAAAAATCATGAGAAATTAGTCAGTTATGACTACCTCTCATGGAAATGGTCATACGTTAATGACTTACTTAATGCATTTGAATCCCAAAAACAATATCTAATATAATGCACTGCGTAAACCCCTAATACTTAAATTCAAAAAGAGTGAAGGGATCTTTACTTGAATGGTTCATGAGGCACAATACTTGCTAAGGTTTTGCAAATGGGGTAGCAAGCTAAGTGGGCTTGATTGTGGGGAAAACTCCACAGTTAAGCGCGCTTGAGCCAGCGGAGATCTGGGATGGGTGACCTCCCGGGAAGTCCTAGTTACCGGGTGCAAGCCCCGGAAGTGACGATTGATGCTATGTGATTCATTTCACTAGTTTCAATCCCACTTCTTCACCCCTGTGAGCATCACCCGATGCAATGAGTGCTAAGTGAACAGTTCAAAAATCATGAGAAATTAGTCAGTTACGACTACCTCTCATGGAAATGGTCATACGTTAATGACTTACTTAACGCATTTGAATCCCAAAAACAATATCTAATATAATGCACTGCGTAAACCCCTACCAAAATAGTCTGATGAACTAGATTCCCTCAATATCTTAGCAAGAATACACTCTTTCATGCTAGAAATCATGGTTTCAAGTGGGAGAGCCTTTTTCACATTTCATAGGCTTAGAATGTGTTGACGGTGATGGAGCCACAAACATTCAAGGGACCTCCCCAGTATGAAGTCCCAACAAGACCTCACACTGTTTGGTGTAGGAGACATATCCAGTATGATGGCCCAGTTGCCATTATCTTAAATATTTTCCTTAGCCCTTGCTTGTCAACACATGAGAGTGGTCTTCTTTGTCTAAGAACAATGAGGTTTGCGTGCTTGGTGAGTGCTAGTGTTACTTGTGTCAAGGTTCTTTCGTAGCAGAGAGAGAGGCTAGGAGTAAGTCTCTAGTCAGAAGGGAGGAAGTCCCAACTCTGTCAGAGATTAACAACACAACAGGACATGCAGAACTTCCGGAGGAGCAATCCACATGGATGCAGAAGTCACAACACACAAGGGAATATAGCATGCACAACAGCTAGCGGGATAGTACACAAGAGTGCGACGGTCGTTATAACAAGTTTATGTGAAAGGTTTTGTTTCATGTCCGGGGAGGTAACCAACATGGGTAGGACAACGTTAACAACTTATACAACACGTTTTCATAATTATATGTATTATAACAACTGAATGAGTTCAACTGTTTAACATAGGTTAAAGAAACATGTATTACAAGTGTTCAAGATTAATCTTACAAACAGTTACAACACATGTGTGAAAACGTGATGGCCTGTTATCAGGCTTCTGAATTAAGTGAAAGTTCCAAGACACATTGATACACCATACATCACTAACCCCATGGGTGGGGCGTTGGAGCCACTACTTGCTCCTGAAAGAAAATATTATATACTCTTAAGGCTATGTGATAGGAGCCAAGGTGAAATGTTATTTTCATGTACAAATGAGGGCTATTTATAGCCAAGGGTAAGACTGGCCCTTGTGACTGTTTTACTTCCCTCATGACTATTTGACTTATCAACTCTACATGACTCTTCAGATTACAAGTGGGTCTCTTGGACTTCCACGTTACATTACATTGATTGACAACAGTATGGCCCACAACAGTGATGTGGCCCACATGACCCATGACATGACTCGAAATGACAATGCTGGTATGTTCATGCTACTGGTGGTGTGCATGTCAAGATGGAGTGCTGCTAAGTCATGGAATTACTCTTTATGTATGACACCTTCACCTCCACATGGTAAGATGTGCAGAGTCTTTGATGGTCATTGTGGTTTTCTCTATGTAGCATTGCATGTTTCTCCCTTTCTTTTACTTTGGCATGCTTGACATGTTCGTCTGTTTGCAAAAAATTCTCCTCGCATGTTCATTCGTTCGCGAAGAATTATCCTTGCGTGCATCATCCATTTGTGAAGAATTCTCCTTGCATGCATCGTTCGTTCAATTGTTCATGAAGACATCTCCTTGCATGCACTCTCCTTATTCATCCCATCTATCGCCGCATCATCTCTTATCCATATACCTGTATCTGCAGTCACTCATGATGAGACGACATCATATCCATAAACCACCTAGTCTACCATGATACATTGTTATTCACTTTCGGATGTAGGTGATTGAGAGACGAAAATGCTATGAAACTGCACAAGTTTCAAGTTGGGATGTGGGCTTCGGGCACTGCTGGTGAAAATTACGCAGAGGACACTAGGAGACTCAGATGGACAATCTGGATTAGTAGTGACTGTCTGCGAGATATGGCTCGGCTGGAGGGAAGATATGCATAATTTCTACGCAGCTTTTGAGGGGAGTGATTCCCGAGGTCACTGTTCGGTCAAACGCTCTTGTTGACCAGCTGGAGGGTTGGTTAATCAGCTTGCGGGCAGGGCAGATTGAAATGGATTGTTGGACACTTTTACGCTATTCTGGGTGACAGTTGGTTGATTTAATTGTAGGGTGGAGGTATGGCTATTAAAGGGTGATCCAGTCGTCATAATTTCAAAAAAATGACTAAGTGTGTGAGCGAGTGAATTTGTGCATACGTGACCTTGCGAAAACACACTCAACATAACTTAACGAGAAGATGCCTCAAACCATCAAGACAACATATGCTCAACATGATTGACCGTGCGAGCAATATGCGCGATGCTTGTGATAGATCGTTGAACAACTGTGACGATCCTTGCACAAAAATGCATACGACTTCATGTGTGAGTGCGACAAATGTTTACATAGCGAACGTAACATGTACACACGAAGTGAAAACCTTATGAACGACCAGAACATGGTTGTAAGGGTGACATTGTGACCAACATGTAACAAGTTTTCCATTGAACGGTAAAGCAAAGAGGGTGAAAAGGCTCAACACAAGCCCATGGGGTGAGCCCGAGTGATTGTAAACATCAAGTAAAAACTCAAGGGAGGCTCCAAAATTGGATGTGGGCCAAAATTTTAGAGGGTGTTGCAGCCGCTACGAAACTTGGCGATACAATGGTAGAATTCCAGTTTCTCTGTTTTTTGGTTCATTGACAGCACCAAGCCTTGGTCTTTCAGGGAGTATTGAATCGATGTGCAAGTTTCTTCAGCTTTCCCAATTACCCCATTGATAGACATGGTTCACCTTTTGCCAATTCATTCAAACACAATAAAAGTTTCAGCTTGATCATAGTGTTTCAAAATCAGGAAGGGTAGTTTAGCTCACGAGTTAAAAAATTTCAGAGTATAATTTTTCATCTTTGGTGTTGCTCCGCTGCCAACAGGCCTAGACAATACCCCAGCGGAGTCATGTAGGAACACACACATTTCTCCATTGTCAGTGAGCCTGTTCAGTACCCTGGTGGAGTTGCATGCTACAACTCTCTGCGCAAGAAGCCTTTCTCTTCTTTTTCCTTTGTATTTTTTTATTTTGTTAAAGAGGACTGTGCATAGGCACTTATTTATTTTTGGGGCGGAATAGGGATCCCGACTTATTGAGAGCATAAGAGCTTGTTCCTTTAGAGAATCATGTAAGACCTTTGACATTTAGATTTTCCCCTTCTTCATTTCTACTAGTTGGATGAGCTTGATCACACAAAGCAGAAGACTGAGTATAAGCATGGGGTTTCTCAGTGTGGATATAGGTTCATGTTTGGACCCAATATTTCCTTACAGACAACTCATATTTTCCATTAATACTTCATCAGTCAAAGGTTATAACCAAGCATAGAGAATATGGACACAAGACCAGCCAAGTGTTGTAGTGTCACAAATCTCTTCAGATCTCGGCCACATACTCATTCAAAAGCCAGAAATCACTAGAGGGTAGCACTTATTTCTGGAAAAAAAAATAGCAGGGTACCAAGCAAACAAAACAAAATGAAATAAAATAGTAAGCATAGCAAACAAAGAAAAAGCAACAAGCAATAAGAAGACTATGTACATGGCGCAGGGCACGACCCGACTTATTGAAAACAATGCTTGAGATCTTGGCCATTGACAGGAAGGTTGTTAATCCTCCCGTCAAGTGATTGTAGATAGTATGTGTGTGGGCCAATCTTCTCATGGACTATTTATGGACCAATCCACAGGGATTGGAACTTTGCATGCTTGCCTTTGTCTTCGTAGGGTTTATCCCATTTCAAGACTAAGTCACCAACTTCGAAGTTAGCTTTCCCTGTAGACTTCTTATCGAATCATCTCTTGATACAGTTCTGGTGGAGTGTAAACTTTTCTTTTGCTTTCATCCTTTCTTCCTGAAGTTTGTGAAGTGTGTCCATCCTACACTGAACTATTTGGCAAGGCTTGCCTTGGGATTCTTGAGACAACTGAAGTGCAGGAAAGTAGATGTTGGGTGGTAGGATGGCTTATTTACCATAGAATAGGAAGTATGGTGAGGTATTCAGGGAGGGTTTTGGTGTTACGCGATCATCCCATAAAGCATTCGTCAAGGTAGAGTTCCAGTTATGCTGCTTAGAATAAACAATATTTTTTATTATACGGATAAGCTTTTTGTTGGTGGATTATGTGAGATCGTTTCCCTGTAGATAGTAGTTAGATGAGAGTTTAAGCACAATACCATTTTATAATGAAAGATAATAAAGCTTCAAATATGAAAAGTACATTGCATTATCAAACACAAGTGATACCGGAATGCCAAATCATGAGATGATGTTCTGTTGGAGGAAGCTGATGATCTCCTGGTCGTTCATTTTCTTGAGTGGAACTATTTCTGTTAACCCTGTGAAGTAATCAAGTGTTGTTAGAATGTATTGGTGTTGTTTTGACGATTGTGGGAAAATTTCTCCGATGATGTCCAAGCCCCATTGTTGGAATGGTTCAATCACTACAACAAGGTGTAGTGGGGTTGTTGACCTTCGCGTTCTGCCAACACATCGCTGACAAACCAGGCACTTGCGGGTGTAAGCGTGTGAATCCTCGAACAATGTGGGCCAGCAGAAACCAACTCACATAACTTTGTGCATAGTTGTATTTCCCACTAAGTGACCCCTGACTGGTCCATCATTTAGGTCCTGCAAAACCTTCTCTGAGTCATGTGCCTCCAGGCACCTGAGCAGCATCTTGTTACTGTGCTTTTTGTAAAGCAATTCGTGCACCAAATGATAAGCTAAATCTTTGAGACATAATTCCCTCTTTTGTGTGATGGAAAAGTGAGAGGGTATGGTGCCCATCTACGTAGCAAGAGTTTTCATTTCCAGTGGGTGGTGCTCACACTACATCATACATTTCATTTTCTTGCTCCCAATTGATGAGCTCTTCTTCTTCCTCTAGCCCGTGTACTGCCTCAGTTGTGAGTCTGCAGAGACCATGACCATTGACAATGTGAATTGGCTTGATGTAAAGATCATATTCTTGCAATCCTGTCATCTATTTCACCCAACTCTTTTTGTACAAGCAGTGAGCGGATTGCTGGGTGAGGCACATAAACTATGCAATGGTTTTTCAGCAAGTAGGGTCTGAATTGTTTCACCACCTTATATATTGCATATTATTTTTTGTCAATGGTGGGGTAGTTGAGTTCAAGTCCCTACATGCTTGCACTCATGAAGGAGATGGGACATCTGTTGTTCATTTCATCCTTCTGAGTGAGTACTTCAGCGAGTGAGTCGTCGGAAGTGAAGGTGTATAGCAGGAAGTCTTTGTTGAAATCTGGGTTGTAGAGTGCAGGAGCTTATGTAATATCCTGCTTGATATGGGTGAATGCATACTTTTCCCTCTTTCGGTAGTTGTAGACTGTACCCTTCTTGATCATGGATTGCATTGGTTTTACTATCTGCGCATAGTCTGAGATGAAATTCTGGAGGAATTTTATCTTTCCTAATAAGGACTGCTTTGCTTTCTTGTTGGTTGGGTGAGGGATCTATGTGATAGTTCGGACCCGGTTTGGATCAACCTTGATCCCACTCTTGGCAACGTTGTGTCCAAGGAGGTTCCCCTCAGACACTGCAAATATGCTCATTTTGGGATTTAAGGAATTCTTGTATTTCCGACATCGCTCAAAAATTTTCTTCAGATAGCATATGTGGTCTTCTTGTTTTCATGAAAACATAGTCACATCATCAAGGTACACCACTATGCTCTATCCGATGAGTTCGTGGAAGGCAATGTCCATGGTGCACTAAAAAGTTGTGCCTACATTCACAAGCTCAAATGGCATTTGTCTATATGTGAACATACCCCACTTTGTACGGAAAGTAGTCTTGAGTCTATTAGGTTCAACTACCAGAACTTGATTATATCCTGAAAACCTGTAAAGTAGAGAAAACATATGTGCCCTAGATACTATTTGTAAAATGTGCTCCATAAATGGCACATGGTAGTTGTCTTTGCCCGAGACATGGTTCAAGCTCCAGAAATCAATACACAAGCAGATTTCCCTAGACTTCTTTCGTACAGGAACAAGTTTTGAAACCCAAGTAGAATGACAAACTTTGTATATGATCCATGCATCCAACAACTTGGTGATATCTTTTTGTATGAGGGGTTCAAGTGACGGGTGTACTTTCCTCAGCTTTTGCTGATATGGCGTGACCCGTTCTTTGATCAAAAAGATGTGTTGGATTATTCACGTGTCGTAAGTTTTCATGTCATCATATGTCCATGGGAATGCATCCCACTATTTGAAGAAGCGGACAAAGGCTTGCCACTCCTACTGTGTGCAACACATACCAAGATTGATGAACTTTGGATATTGTTCTGTTCCTAAGTTAATCAGTTCATGCATCATGGTCGAGTTGTGGGTTTTATTGTTCCTCAGCCCCTGAAAGTTTTCTTGCAAGTCATAGAGATTTTCCAAAGATGCCACACCCCTAGGGACGAGGTAGCCTTTCTTGATATCTGCACTGGCTTGCAAAGATTGCTCGTGCTTGTCTTCATCTATCATTGCATCCTTGAAGGTATCAATGTTGGCCATGAAATGCAATATCTGTTGATCATCATCAAATATGCATAAATTAGTTTTTTTATCTAGGATAAACAATCTATAAAAAATTTCAACATTAATTCTATCCCTAAGGATTGACATTCTAGAAGCTGCGTTTGCCAAAGAATTGGTAGTTGCATTATGCGTTCTTGGTACAATAGTGATATTAAATGCTTGGAAGTTAGAGATCAGTCACCATACCTCTTGCTGGTAACTTTTGAGATGCAGTGATAAACAATGAATGGTGTTATGTACCTTTCGTACCACTATTTCTGAATCACTTACCACCTTAAGCATGACCATGTTAAGGCTAATGGAGTTTTGCAAGCCCAACACAAGTGCTTCGTATTCAACAATGTTGTTCATGCACTCGAACTCCAAGCGGCTTGAAATCAAATGTTTTTTATTGTTTGGGTCAATCAAGACACACCCAGCTTTTGAGCCATCTTGTGTCTTTGATTCGTTAAAGTACATGGTCCACAACTTATCTGTACATGGACCATTCAACGCGCTTACACCACTGCTACTGCTACTAATGTTACAATTTGTTGTACATGTTTCATTTCCATTAGTTGGGTAATGAAGGAGACCCAACTGCATGTCTGGTGGGGTTTTAGCCGGCCATATGGGATAACACCCCAACATTGTTTCAAAGAGGAAGTTGCTAAACATGAGCTCCGCAAAGGCCAACGGTTCGTTTTCTCCATTGATGGGAATTGAATTGTGCCTCATATATCTCTCAGATAACACTTAGATTTGATTTTTTCCCCTTGTACAAAAGCCACATGTGCGACCAGTCTGTAGCAAAGTATTCGTTCAGCTTACTGGACCAGTCTTTGCTGAGTAGTAAGCCATACGCTTCCCATATGTCCACAACAATAATTTTTATGCACTGGTGAACTCAGCCATCATGAGATAGTTGAATGATCACATCTCGAAGTTCACCAATGATTGGTACAGATGTTCAATCAAGTTGGATGATCTCCACAGATGTCTTGCTGCACTACGCATTGATCTTTTTGGCATTGGAGAGCAGCACGATGTTGGCTTCTGCACCAGAATTAATCAAACAGTTGTGAACATTACAGTTGAAGATTTCAGATAAGCGTAGGAATGGAGGGAAAATAAAGTTTACTTCTTCCATTCAGAGTGTGTTTATCACAGTTGAAAGTGATCTGGGAGGTGTGCTTTCTCCCTTGCTGGTAGAGGTTGTGTTTTCTGTTGATGTATGTTCTAGTGCGTGCAACAGCATGTCCTGCTGACTCTAGGTCTTAGCCAACTTGAACAAACTAATTTTTGCACGAGTTTTCTTCATGTAATCCACAATGTTGTAATACATAAGGGGTAGACTCACTGAGATGTCCAGGGTGAGACTAGTATTCGTGTTGTCCGGCATAGTGTTCTGCAATTTTCTACTCATGGACGTACTCTTTCCCACCGCTGTCTTCTCGGGCTTTGCATTTTATTCTTTTGGACGGCTGGTGGATCAACCTTCCTCAACAGTTCAAGATTTTGTTCACTTCCCCAAGTGTAGGGGGGCCCCCTTACTTCTAATATTGTAACGGTCATTTTACTTTTGGGGCTACTTCTTGGTGTTCATCTTTTGTGCTTCTTGCGAGCACTAATACATGTTTACCACATGCCTAGAGCTTAATGCCTCATCAGGTGCAACATCTTCATCATTGTCTATATCTCTTGGTTGTCCCTACGCATTTCTCGCTACGTTAAGTGCACAATTGCATATTGAGTCTCCAACTCTCTTCCAGTCCGAACAAGACCCTTTCGAGTGATCATCTTCATGAAATGAATAGAATTCATTCTTCATTCACTATTCGAGCTAAAACACTAAGACCTGTGCATTATGAGTCAGGAGATGATTGCTGCCTAATGACATGGTCCCTTGTCTCCGCCTGGGCAGTCGTCTGCTTGCATATGTGTGAATGGTTCGTCACTTGAGCTCAGATAGTTATGTTGTCAAGTTTTTGACAAGACGAGTAAGTGTTTCAATATCAGTTGTTTCATTGTCCTTACCCTTGCTCACTGCAGCCTATGGCTTCCTGATCACATCTCTTGAGTCCTTTTTTGGTTCATCATCCTTGATGACTCCAATCACATGTAAGTCCTTTTCAACATTGATTGCCTCTTCGCAATTTTCTAATAGTGTTGGTTTCACAGCTCGTTTGACGAACTGTAGAATGTTGGCCAGTAGTGTGGACATGTAGTAATTGACACTGATGGACTCATGAGGTTTTCTGTCCGCTGAAAACTTATTCAATATGTGCAAAAGCCTTTGATTGAAATCTTTGACCTTTTCTTTCCCTTCCATCTTCAGGCTTCCCAATTCTTTCAGTAATATGGATGGGGTCTTGTCATCAGCAAACTTTTCCAGAAACATACGTTTGAACATACCCTAGTTATGGATGGAGTTAACAGGAAGGGTGTGATGCCATGCTGCTACATGACCATCTAAGGTAAATGGAAACAATATACATGCAACACCGTCGTACCATGCCTCAAGGGTCTACAACTCTAGGTAGAAGTTGTCTAAGTGATCTTCTACCTTCACTGTGATGTCAGGGTCAACCTTTGTGATAATTCTCTCCGACCACTTCGACATCTTGTACAAAGAACCCGGGAGAGCCAATGGTCCTTGAGTCATCCATTCCAGATTTTGGTCAGCCATGTATTCTTGCTCTTCATCCTCCTCCTCTTCTCTAGAATCTGACGGTTCCCACTCTGAGTCTATTGGTTTTTCTCAGCCTCTACCTCCTCCATTTCCTTCCCCTCCACCTCCTATACCAGAGTTTAAGCCCAATATCACGAGGGTATCTCATTCTCCCTGTTGGAAGACCTAAGTTTCCTCTCCATTCTCAACATCTTCTGCCAAACATTTAAGTGTGGCAAAAACTTCTTCTTCCACTAATGATACAACAACCCCTGTGGGAGTGGTTTTTGGCTTTATTGACACGTATGGAAGATGTTGTACTTCAGGGATCAGTCCAACTGCAGATGAGAGTGGTCTGCTTTGTTTAAGAACAATGATGTTCATGTGCCTAGTGAGTGCTAGTGTTACTTGTGTCAAGGCTCTTTCATAGTAAGAGAGAGGGTGGGAGTGAGTCTCCAGTTGGAAGGGAGGAAGTCTCAACTCTGTTAGAGACGCATAACACAACAAGACATGCACAACTTTCAAAGGAGCAATCCACATGGATGCAGCAGTCACAACACACAAGGGAAGATAGCACGTACAACACCCATTGGGATAGTTCGCGCAAGTGCGACGGTCATTATAACAAGTTTACGTGAAAGGTTTTGTCTGATGTCCGGGGTAATAACCAACACGGGGAGGACAACATTAACAACTTATACAACTCATTTTCATAATTATATGTATTAGAACAACTGAATGAGTTCAATTGTTTAACATAGTTAAACCAACATGTATTACAAGTGTTCAATATTAATCTTACAAACAGTTACAACACATGCGAAAACATGTTGGCTTGTTATCAGGATTCTGAATTAAGCAAAAGTTCCAAGACACATCGATAAACCATACATCACTAATCCCATGGGTGGGGAACTGGAACCACTACTCGCTCCTCAAAGAAAATATTACATGCTCTCAAGGCTATGCGGGAGGAGGCAAGGTGAAAAGTCTTTTGCATGTAAAAATGAGGGCTATTTATAGCCAAGGTTAAGACTGACCCTTGTGACTGTTCAACTTCACTCATGACTATTTGACTTCTCAACTCTACATGACTCTTTAGATTACAAGTGGGTCTCTTGGACTTTCACATTACATTACATTGATTGCCAACAGTATGGCCCACAGTAGTGATGTGCCTAACATGACCCATGACACGACTCGACATGACATTGCTGGTATGTTCATGTTGTTTGTGGTGTGCATGTCAAGCTGCAGTGTCGCTGAGTGATGGATGTACTTTTGGTGTATCACATCTTCACCTCCACATGGAAAGGTGTGCGAAGTATTCGGTGGTCATTGGGGTTCGCTTGATGTACCATGTGCATGTTGCTCCTTTGGTTGTACTTTGGCATTCTTGACATGCTTGTTCGTTCGTGAAAAATTCTCCTCACATGTTCGTCCGTTCGCGAAGAATTCTCGTTGCATGCATCGTCGGTTCGATCGTTCACAAACACATCTCCTTGCATACACTCTCCTTTTTTATCCCATCAGTAGTTACATCATGTCTTATCCATATACTTGTATCTACAATTACTCATGATGAGACAACATCAAATCCATAAACCTCGTAGTCTACCATGATGCATTGTTATTCACTTTTAGATGCAGGTGACTGGGAGATAGAACAAGGCTATGAAATTGCGCAAGGCAAGTTTCAAGCTGGGATGCGGGCTCCAGGCACTGTTGGTGAAAATTGCGCATAGGTCACTCGGAGACTGAGATGGAAAATCCGTAGCAGTAGTGATTGTCATTGGGATTTGGCTCATCTGGAGGGCAGATCTACGCAATTTTTGGAGGGAGGCAATGTGGGTAGTTGAGGGGCTTGGCAGCAAAACTACACAATTCCTGGAGGGAGTTGGTTGCAGACTTCAGGAGGCTTGGTAGCAAAAATTGTGCAATTCTTGGAGATTGCTATCAGTGGGTTGTGGGGTTGCTAGAGACAAAAAATGTGCAATTCCTGAGAGGTTGACCTGCTGAACACCTCTTCATAGTTTTTGAGTTGGGCAGGATGCTAGACTGCTGAGGGGCTTGCTCAGAAATCTGCGTAGTGTTCTGGGTGAGCAGCCAATCGACTGTCTTGGTGGCTAGCTGGAAAATCTACACAATTCCTGGAGGGAGACAAGAATGGGCACTGGGTGTCTGTCCAACCTATCTGCACAATTTCACCAGTCAGCGGATCGGGCAAGGCCTGCAACTTCTGCGCAATTTTTTAGGGGAGTGAATCCCAGGGTCACTACCCAGTCAAACTCTCTTGTTGACTAACTAGTGGGTTGGTTAATGAGCTTGCGGGAAACGCATATTGAAATGACTTGTTGGACACTTCTATGCTGTTATGGGTGACAGTTGGTTGAGTCAACTGCAAGGTGGAGGTCCGATTTTTAGAGGGTGATTTGGTCCTCAAAATTTAAGCAAAATGACTAAGTGTGTGAGTGAGTGAATTAGTCATATGCTCAACATGATTGATCACGCGAGCGACAAGCACGACACGTTTGATAGATCGTTGAATGGTTGCAACGATGCTTGCACAACAATGTGTACAACTTCGTGTGTGAGCGCGACAGATGTTTACATAGTGAACATAACATGTACACATGAAGCGAAGACCTTGGGCATGACTAGAACATGGTTGCAAGGGTGACATTGTGACCAACATGCAACAAGCTGTCCGTTGAATGGTCAAGCAAAGAGGGTGCAAAGACTCAACACGAGCCCACGGGGTAAGCCCGAGTGATTGAAAACATTGAGTAAAAACTCAATGGAAGCTCTGAAATTGGATGTGGGCCAAAATTTTGGAGGTTGTTGCAGCCACTACAACATAATGCTTGTCTATATTGTTCCATTTAATTCCCATTGTTCCTTGGTCTATGATTTCTTTTTCCCTTACACGTAGTACAAGACTTTGAATGACACTATTACCTTAGGAAGAATTATGAAATGTATGCAATCGATCTAGAGCACGCTGAAGCATGGAAACTATCAATCATGTTGTTCTATCATTTGATTATAATCACTATAAGGTTAATATTCTTTGAGGTTTTTAAGAGAATGAAATATAGTCATCCCCTCAAATCCCCAAGTTTCTTGCAAAGAAGGTTTCCAAGTAACTATATAAACCACTAGATTTCTAAAAAGGTACTTGGTCTCATAGGGGTAGGAATTAGTCATTGAAATCCCAATGAGGAAAAAAAACGTTACACTTGCAAGAACTACATAACTTCTAACTTCAACAACTATCTACATACAACTTAACCAATTTTAATCTGATTAGTTTTTTACATATACCTTTACATTTACATTTAGTTCCTATAATTAGCATTAGAGAAATTGCCATAAAATACATTTACATTTAGTTCCTATAATTAGCGTTAGAGAAATTGCCATAAAAAAAAGTAACATATAAATTCTAACAGTTATCTACATACAACTTAACAAATTAAATTTTAATCTCATATTAGTTTTTTACGTATATCTTTACCTTTAGTTAATATAATTAGCGTTAGGAAAACTGTCATAAAAGCAACAACATATAACTTCAACAGTTATCTACATACGACATAAAAGGAATTGCATACGAGCAAATGATGACTTGACTAATGACATTAACAATTATTTGCCATATTAACTTAAACAACACTAATATGAAATTGTTTTTTCTCTCACATCTTTTTCTACACTAATTCCTACTGTTAGGCGTAACATAAATGCCATAAAATCAAGGTTTATAGATTAAATAGCATTTAGTCGTGATGATTCAAATATATCCGTTTTAAAACAAGACATGATTCCAAAGGTTTATAGATTCATTATCTGTGTTGATTAAATAGCATTTAGTCGTGATGATTAAAAAATATATGTTTCAATACTAGTGTGAATAGCTATGAAATTAGAAATATACTTGCCACAGTGGCATTAATGATTAAAAACTAATAGCATTTAGTCGTGATGATTAAAAATATTCCGTTTCAATAATAGTATGAATAGCTATGAAATTAGACACATACTTAAAAACTTCAATTTTAATTGAAACAAATAATTGAAATCCCAAACTCCAAGGTGTTGATGAAGATAAAGATGTGTAATGTTTTCAATATTTCAAATCATTTGAATGCAGAGTTTAAAAAAATTATAAATATTTGATTTTTCATGTTAAATTAATATTTCAATATCTCACACATATTTTAAACCATAAATTTTATTTAGATGCAAATTTTATGTTAAATAATTTTATCAATTTTATAGAGAAAAGTAATAAACTATCAACCATGTAGTTACTTTATGGAAACTTTTCTTGAATGCACACATCAATTAGGATGGACTTTCAGGTTAACAGTCATCACAAAACAACTCAAATTTTCTATGAAACGGTGCTCATCATCACTGATATGAATTTTTATTATTTTGTACCATGAGAGAGACATCGTTCAAAGGCCTACACTACTTATTAGTCCTTGCCGTCTCGGCATGGGACTATATTAATTGGAAATGAGCACTTTAGCATTATATGACTTTCTTTTATTAGTCTTTTATCAACTTTAAACAAAATTTGCAAACACATATTGATTTATGATATTATTTGGCTACCAAAGCTAATTTGAAATTAAAACAATAGGTTATAAATTTTTGTTTGCTCCATATTTAGAAACTCCTAAAAATACTACCTAATCTAATGTTGGCATTAGTCGTCGACATTAAATGTTATCTCAGCTGAGCTATGGAACATGCTTAAGGCAACATATAAGGCAAGGCAATAGGTCGCTAGCTACACCACCACTGCATGTACTACTTGTCAGCCAGATATTAAGGCTTCCTTGCAGGCAAGCCATGTATATTCTAGTCTGGGGCGAAATTGGTTTCTCTGGGCACAATATTCCGAGAGGGAGTATTCTGATTCCGGAAAGCAACTCAGGGTCATATCAAGGTTGATGTGACAGGTTATCAATTAATTTCGAGTACCAAATTTACATTGCTTCCAATTTTGGTTTAAAGGAAGCACGACTATTTTTTATTTATTTTATAGACTGCAAATAAGATGGATGTTTCATTTAATGGCATGGGTGATATATGTTAATTTCATTTTCCAGTGAATGTAATTTTTCGGGGTTTGTCAGATCAGAGTTTCGGGGTTTGTCAGATTAGAGAAATGCGGACACCAATTCGTAGAATGTTATACTCATTAGGTAATTGATTTTACACCGGTAGTAATCAAGAATTTTTTAACAAAATAAACCAATAACATGAAACCATTTTAAAATGCAGTTGTGCGATTTTTTGGAAGCCTTTCCAGTGGGTTTTTCTAGTCAAAATCCGGCAACAATTTATTGGGATCACAAGTTAGCTAGTTTTTGCACAATCAAAGCGTCTCAGGGGTTTTCCAGGTTTTCCAGGGTGTTGAATCCAAATATGCAGTTAAAAAACCATTTTAACTGCAACAAATCAAGATTTAACCTCAATTTCTTGGACCGGATTGCGTCACCGGAATCTCCAAAAAATCGCATTATAAACAACTCCTTTTAAAATTTTGTAAGTGTATCAGGTTATTTAATTCTTTGATTTTAAAGCTTTTGTTTATTATAAAATATCTCATTATTGTTATTTTTTTTTTCTTTAAAATGGAATGGCACTCACTTTCTTTCTTTTTTCCTGAACATTTTAATTGCCCATCAAATTGAATTACACTTTCTTTCATTATTTTTCTTGAAAATTTAATATGCACATCTTTATCTTAAATATTATTAAATAAACTTTTCCCAACTTGATTTTTCAATAACCCATTTCCTTTTACCTGTAGACTTTTACCCTCTTTTAAGGCAGTGTGTTTTCGTTCCCAAGGCGTATATAAAACTCTAATTATTATGCAAGCTTACAACGTACACCTCTATTCCTTTTAAAACTTTAACTATTATGTAAAATTGCAACGTGCTTTTATGGATGACAATGGTAGAAAAAAGCGTAGAAAAAAGCGCTTGACGATGCTCCTCTTCCCTCTATAGTTCTGCAGGCTAACTGTAACTCAATTAATTGAGATCAAGTTAATTTAATTGTCATGCCCGGCTTCTTAAAGTTGAATCAGCCTGAGATTTGTGTTCCACTGTTAGATGAGCCAACCTTTCTGTCTACCTGCTTAGGTCAATTGAGTTTTTCATGCAATGTGAGTGCTATTATTGTTGATTTGATCCAATATCTTTAACTTTTACTTTTATTGTTTGGATTTACAAGTAATTGATTTATGCAAAAAAAAAAAAAAATATTTGGTTATTTTTAACAGGACCAGCTCTCACAATTTGCAGGTATGTATGCAGATCATGCAGAGGGACGTTCAGTTGTTCCAGATTAATGTAATGATCAGTTGTTCAAGACTAATGTACGAAAAGCTTGTAGCCCAGCATTAGGAGGATCAATCTACGAATCAATTGGTTAAAGTACGCATAGAAATAGCTTCCTTCCCGGTATGCACCCTACCCATCGTTTTTTCTACAGGCTCTGTATTATCGTACATTGCGCTCTACCATGCCGTGAATTTTTTAATTAAAACTTGGAAATTATTTAGAGCTTTGCTAGGGTTTACTATTTAAAAAATTCAGTGGTTGGAATCTATTATTATTTTTATTTTAGCAAAAAGTAGGATTAGTTTAACTTTGGCTAAGAATATATACCATGTGCAATGTGTAGCTTCTGAGGTGACTTAGTGTGTAGAGCTTGAAGTGGTGACGGAATTCCACTACCACCTTTGTAGGCTTCTTTTCATTATGTTTCTATTGGTGATCCACAACTTTTTCTTCCTCTGTACCTTGCTCAGATTACTGCTAATGAAGGGCTAGGAAAACCAGTCTGTTTCTTATTATTCCTTTCAGACGAGGAATGGTCTGTTTCTTATTATTCCTTTCAGACGAGGAATGGTCTGTCTGAAAGGAATAATTTCAGACAAATAGACCATTCCTTGTCTGAAATTATTCCTACTATTTAAGAGAATCTCAAAAATTCCTAATCCTTATAATAAAAGAGAATATAACCTAATTCACAAATGTTGTTTAATGGAACAAATTAGGGTCACTTTTCATAGATCTATTGGGCCTATAACATGTCGCATGGGGTATACGCTCAGATGGATTAAGCCTTCGGAATAAGTCGTGGACAGAATGCCAAGTTCGTAGCCTTTTCTTTTTACTATGCTGAAACAATAGCTCTTTATCCTTGATCATTGCTACCCGGACGAGGAGGTCCTAAACGGCATAAGAGCTCCCTAGACGACAAGTTCCAGGCTGCTCAATTGCTCCCCTACAAGTAGTTCCTGAACCAGTCACAAATTCCATATAACATATATAAAGGTAAGAAAGAAGAGCCTTAGTCTTAAACTTAGTTCCATGGACACTATAGTTCAAGCTAGATGCAGTAGAGACTATTAGCCATAGAGTTGCTAACCTTATTAGGGTTATGATTTCTCCTACCAAGGTTATAAATCTTGATGAACTATAAGTATTATTTTTATCTAGGATCTTCTCTTGTGCTTATTAATTTAGTTTAATTTCTAGTCCTTTCTAATATAGACTTGGTATAAAACATTTCCTTGTAATAGACCTTTTTCTATGTCTAAATTACATAAAATAAATTATTTTCCTTTTCTCAAATTATGTGAGCCATGTGATGATGATGGCTCTAACGATAATGGCTGCCATTAACTACGTTTCCTTTAAGTTTCATATAATAATTCTATTTAACTAGGATGGAATCTATGACAATATTTTTATACCAAACATACGACTTAAAATGACAAGTTGTCCTTAAAGTTTCAGGATAAAAGGCATATTTTCTCGATGAATAAGTAGAACTATGGAAACCTATGGAATTAAGTTATTATGTAAGTTGGCATAACATTATTATGTAAGTTTTTGATCCTCGCAACTTTTGTTCCTATTCTTTAAATGCAGGTTTTGATCCAGAGCCTCAATTCCTTAACGAAATAGAAGTTCTAATATGTGAGTAGACATAATGATTACAATTCTTTAATCATCCATCAGAGGTTGATGCTCTGCCTTGAGTTTTTATTCTTTTCTTTTATGCTACCATATGCTTCTTGCAGTCCTCTCACATTATTTCAAGCCCACCTAGTTTATCCAGCTCTCTTTGCATTTGTTCAATTCATAGAACAGTAACTGCAGGTTTTTAATTTCACACGTTTAGGATTCAACCTTGGAATTGATAACTATAGTTTTTGTTCTGAGGCTATTTTATCCTTTTCAGGTCTTTCACTTCGTTTTTCATGGAATGATATTCTTTGACCACACTTTTAGATTCTACCTTCAAGGGCAGGGACTAGCTGCCATGCAACCCCCCTTGTTTATTATCTAAACTATTTGTAGCATGCACACATTAAAATTCATAGTGATTTACCTTTAAAAAAAATTGATTAAAATTCGAAACAATTAAAAAAAAATGCAATAACATAATATCATAAACATGCGAAAATTTTATAATAACGAGATTGACAACCGAAGTGGAGTTCAACACATGGGGCATGAAAGATCTTTGTGAAACATGTGGGAACATGGTAAATGATGCACCGTACCATTACTGCCATTTTCATTTTGATTATCATCGACCTCAACATAATTCAAGGCTTCTAAAACAAAATGATTTATCTCCTTCTTCTTCATTCATCACTTCATCTTATTCAATCTTTTGACACACTTTCTTCACTATATATGTTGAAATTTTGATATGCTAATATGAACCATTTATAATAAAATTTCTTCTCACATAAACACATAATTTTTCTACTAGGTGTAGTGAAATAAGAATATAATTAAAAGCATAGTCACACAATTCAAATAATTGTCTAGGAAACCTAACTCAGAAAATGTTGTGCTTGTTATTGATAATTTTATTGATAGAGAAAAACTAAGAAAATGACCTTTTAAAAAATAATTGTTTCAGTATGAAAACAACCTAGTTTGTATGCCTTGAACTAGGCTTGAAACTCTTGCAAGATTGTTGATATCTGCTACCCTCTACCAATCTGCACACAATCTTCTCTTGCACACTCTTCCACTCACAAGCTTCACGCACAAACTTGTGATTCCTATTGCTTGGTCTTACCAACTTGTGCTCATCAAAACAATGATTAAACTTGTGCCTTTGTTCCTCCTTTTAAATACAATTTGAATAGTTAAAAGTAGTGAGTTTTCTAATTGAGGAATAATTTTGTGTAGAAAGTTCACCATAGATTAAACTGATTATGCAATGTACTAAAGCAAAATACTGAATCTACTTCTACCATCAAAATTGAAGAAGCTTAATCGATTTTGAGCAAGATCAAATAGAACACATATAATAGAGAAGAAGATTCAATCACACATGAAACACAGAAGAATACTCTGGGCAAAGCCTCAGCTAAAAACACCGGTATCTGTATTATCATACAAGTGGAAATATCTCAGGATAACACAAAGATTTAGCTCTCAAGCTATCCAGCTCTCAGTACAATCCCTCACTG
This sequence comes from Pinus tabuliformis, assembly GCA_031772625.1. Classification (NCBI taxonomy): domain Eukaryota; kingdom Viridiplantae; phylum Streptophyta; class Pinopsida; order Pinales; family Pinaceae; genus Pinus; species Pinus tabuliformis. The sequence continues at coordinate 476,216,595 of CM062813.1, read as the reverse complement.
CTGCTCATAGATAGAATAAACAACACATATGCCTTCCTTCAATCCTCCAAGCCTCCTATTTCCTTGCGTAGTTTCTTCTGGCTCATCTAGCTAAATCATGTGTGTAATAATCCCTCACAAACTGCTTCGAGCTCTGAAATAACTGCGCAACCCTGAAGAAGATAATTCTTTCTGCATGGATGAGTTTCCTATATAGGAAAAATATTCCAACTGATAGTACACTATCCCTTCCTTTAATCTCAACTGGGTCTCTGTCTGAACTAACATACATGAGTTATTTATGAGAGAATATTCAGTTATCTGAAGTACACTAGTTGCATATGCATTAACTATCTGAACTCACAATTAGTTCCACAAATTGTTGGAACTAATCTAACTGGACTTAACTCAGTTAACTGAGCTAACTAATTACAACTCAAAGTACAACTCATCCTAATCTCCTTAATTAAGGGATAACTTCCTCAATTAAAGGGCTAATTGTTGCATGTCTTCACATAGACTTCATGTTTGATTTTCTCTGACTAATTAACTCAAGATGAATTAATTAATTATTTTACAAACAGTTGCTGAGATCAAATTCGAATTTTAATTCTCATTTGGACTAATTAAAATTGGAATCTATGCTGAAATGCTATTTATAACAATTCTATTTTTAGCATTTCTATTTTATCATTCCTTGTTGTTATTTCTAACACTGGTACCTAAAATACTATTTATAGTATTTCTATTTTTAGCATTTCTTGTTGCTATTTTCAATACTTCCTCTCAATAAGAAAGACATTCAATTCAAACCCGATCGTGAACCTTCGGAATGTTCTGCATGCAACACTTCTCTCAAGTGTTGTTGTTCTAGAAACTGTAGAAACACAAAAAATATCCAACCTGAATCAGAATGATGCCTCTGTTATCAAAGTCTCCAACTGCTATTGCCTTTGTCGACTGAAAACTCTGCACCTCTGTGCTCTTCAGTATCTGACTGCTCTAGCCTCTGTCACTTTCATCTCTGACTGCATCAATCACATTAATTCGTCCTGCTGCATCCGTGCTGTTGTTGATCCTATCTTTTAGCACTACATCTGCACTGCACCTTCTCTCATCATGTTGCATAGTGCTGCCCACTGCTGCACTACAACTCAGTTATTGAGAAGTAAGTAATTAATCTCCCAACTGACCTCCATGTTGCACTAGAAACACCCTCTGATGCTGAAGCTCCCTCTACTGTTGACAAGTGCTCCCTCTCTAACCTATGCTCTACTGCAACAACTCCCTGCATCTCGCACCATTGCACACTTCTTTGTGCCATCCTGCACTGGTGCAACATTCCTGTGCCTTTCACATTTTTGTAGCCCACTAGCTCGGCACTGTCATGGGACTCCTGCAATGTAGCTCTCTCTGTCGCTCCTTTCACATCCGTCTCTACTCACTCAGCCAGTCCTGCTACTCCTCGTCAGGGCTCCCATAGGAAGGTCTAATCAAAGAGGCTGGGTACCTCAAGAATCCTCCCCTTATTTCAACTTTCTTAGGGCTATCACTACACATCGCCCCACCTCACACTTGGAGGTATGGATGCTTGTAATCCCTCTGCCCACTTGGCTTGAAATTTCCCCTACTAGAGGTCTCTACATGAGTGGATACCTCCACTCGGTCTCCTCTCGGCTTCTCCAGTTGTGGCTACTCCACAACCTCCTGAAGCTGCTTCACCAATTGTGGTTCCTCCACAATTGTTTGAGACTTCTTCTAGTGCTACATGTTGAGAGGTAATGTACTCTCCCTCTCAACCACCAAGTCTCCAACAGTTTCCTTGATCCTCAAAGCTTTGCATGCATCTTGAACCTCAACAGCATACAAGTTCTTGGCTATCACACCAAACTGTTTCATCTTTCCCGCTGTTGCGATTTTTTTTTGGAAAAAGATTTGATTTTGAATTAGCAATATCTCCCTCATCCGAACTCCAATTCAGCCGTTTTTTTTTTTTTTTTAATTTGGGTATTTTTTCACAAATAATCCAGATCTGCTATTCGTTTCTGAAAATTTTGTGTAAAAATTTTCAAATCTGCTCGGCAAACTCGCGGCCCTTTTTTTTTACTTCGATTTCTCTTATTTGTATACCATTCATAGCTCCGATAAACTCAACTCTGATACCATGTAGAAATTTCACCATAGATTAAGCTGATTATGCAATGTACTAAAGCAAAATACTTAATCTACTTCTACCATGAAACTTGCGAAAGCTTAATCGATTTTTAGCAAGATCAAATAGAACACATATAACAGAGAAGAATATTCAATCACACATGAAACACAGAAGAATACTCTGGGGAAAGCCTCAGCTAAAAACCCCACTATCTGTATTATCATACAAGTGGAAATATATCAGGATTACACAAAGCTTTAGCTCTCAAGTTATCCAACTCTCAGTACAATCCCTCATTGTTGCTCATAGACAAAATAGACAACACATATGTCTTCCATCAGTCCTCCAAGCCTCCTATTTCCTTGCACAGTTTCTCTTAGGTCCTCTAGTTATATCCTGTGTGTAATAATCCCTCACACACAACTCTGACCTCTGAAATAATTGCGCAATCCTGAAGGAGATAATTCCTTTTGCATGGATGAGTTCCCTATATAGGAAAAATCCTTCAACTGATAGTACACTGTCCCTTCCTTTAATCTCAACTGGGTCTCTATCTGAACTGACATGCATGAGTTATTTATGAGAGAATATTTAGTTATCTAAAGTACACTAGTTGCATGCATGCATTAACTAACTAAACTCACAATTAGTTCCACAAACTATTGGAACTAATCTAACTGGACTTAACTCAATTAACTGAGCTAACTAATTACAACTCAAAGTACAACTCATCCTGAACTCCTTAATTAAGGGATAACTTTCTCAATCAAAGGGATAATTGTTGCATGTCTTCACATAGACTTAATGTTTGATTTTCTCTAACTAATTAACTCAAGATGAATTAATTAATTATTTTACAAGCAACTGCTGAGATCAAATTCGAATTTTAATTCTCAATTTTAATTTAGGGAGTAATTAAAATTCAAATCTATCCCAAAATGCTATTTATAAAAATGTTATTTTTAGAATTTCTATTTTATCATTCCGTGTTGCTATTTCCAACTTGGTACCTGAAATGCTATTTATAACAATGCTATTTATAGCATTTCTTGTTGCTATTTTCAACACTCCCTCTCAACAAGAAAGGCATTCAACTCGAACCCGATCCTAAACCTTTGGAATGTTCTGCATGAAACACTTCTCTCAAGTGTTGTTGCTCCAACAACTCTAGGAACACAAAAAATATCCAACCTGAATCATAATGATGCCTCTGTCATCAAAGTCTTTGATTGTTACTTCCTCTATCGACTGAAAACTCTACACCTCTGTGCTATTTAGTATCTGACTACTCTAGTATTTGTCACTTTGATCTCTGACTGCATCAATCATACTGATTCCTCCTACTGCATCTATGTTGTTGTTGGTCCTATCTCCTAGCACTGCACCTCCTCTCATCATGTTGCATCATGTTTCCCACTACTGCACTGCAACTCAGTTACTGAAAAGTAAGTAATTGATCTCCCAACTGACCTCCCTATTGGGCTAGAAACATCCTCTGACGTTGAAGCTCCCTCTGCTGCTGAAAAGTTCTCCCTCTCTGACCTTTGTGCTTCTGCAACAACTCCCTGCATCTCACACCATTGCACACTTCTATGTGTCATCCTGCACTGGTGCAACACTCTTGTGCCTCTCACATTGTTGTAGCCTGCTAGCTCTGTGTTGTCTTGGAACTCCTGCACTTTAGCTCTCTCTGTCGCTCCATTTGCATCCATCTCTATCCACTCAGCCAGTCCTACTACTCATCGTCAGGGCTCCCGTAGCAAGGTCTAATCAAAGAGGCTAGGTACCTCAAGGATCCTACCCCTATTTCAACCTTCTTGGGACTATCACTACACATCACCCCACCTCACACTTGGAGGTATGGATGCATGTGATCCCTCTGCCCACTTTGCTCGAAATTTCCTCCTACTGGAGGTCTCTGCATGAGTGGATGCCTCCACTCAGTCTCCTCTCGGTTTCTCCAATTGTGGCTGCTCCACAACCTCCTGAAGTTGCTTCACCAATTGTGGCTCCTCCACAATTGTCTGAGAGTTATTTTGGCGCTAAATATTGAGAGGTAATGTACTCTCCCTCTCAACCACCAAGTCTCCAACAGTTGCCTTGCTCCTCAAGGCTTTGCATGTATATTGAACCTCAAGAGCATACAGGTTCTTGGCTAGCACACGAATTTGTTTCATCTTTCATTCCATCACATTTTTTTTTTTGGAAAAAGAGCTGATATTAAATCAGCGATATCTCCCACGTCTAAACTTCGATTTAGCCGACGTTTTTTTTTTAATTTGGGTATTTTTTTCGCAAAGAATCTAGATCTACTATTTGTTTATGAAAATTTTGCTCAAAATTTTTCAGATCTGCTCAGCAAACTCGCGGCCCTTTTTTTACTTTGATTTCTCTTCTTCGTATATCGTTCACAACTACGATAAACTCAGCTCTGATACCATGTAGAAATTTCACCATAGATTAAATTGATTATGCAATGTACAAAAGCAAAATACTTAATCTACTTCTACCATGAAACTTGCAGAATATTAATCGATTTTTAGCAAGATCAAATAGAACACATATAACAGAGAAGAAGATTCAATCACACATGAAACATAGAAGAATACTTTGGGGAAAGCCTTAGCTAAAAACCCCGCTATTTGTATTATCATACAAGTGGAAATATCTCAGGATTACGCAAATATTTTGCTCTTAAGCTATCCAGCTCTTAGTATAATCCCTCATTGCTACTCATAAACAGAATAGACAACACATATGCCTTCCTTTAGTTCTCCAAACCTCCTATTTCCTTGCGCAGTTTCTCCTGGGTCCTCTAGCTATATCCTGTGTGTAATAATCCCTCACACACTGCTTTCACCTCTAAAATAACTATGCAATCCTGAAGGAGATAATTCCTTCGGCATGGATGAGTTTCCTATATAGGAAAAATCCTTCAACTGATAGTACACTACCCCTTCCTTTAATGTCAATTGGGTCTTTGTCTGAACTGACATGCATGAATTATTTATGACAAAATATTCAGTTATTTGAAGTAAACTAGTTGCATGCATGCATGCATTAACTGACTGAACTCATAATTAGTTCCACAAAATATTGGAACTAATCTAACTGGACTTAACTCAGTTAACTGAGCTAACTAATTACAACTTGAAGTACAACTCATCTTGATCTCCTTAATTAAGGGATAACTTTCTCAATCAAAGGGATAACTGTTGCATATCTTCACATAGACTTCATGTTTGATTTTCTCTAACTAATTAACTCAAGATGAATTAATTAATTATTTTACAAACAGTTGCTGAGATCAAATTCAAATTTTAATTTTCAATTTTAATTTAGGGACTAATTAAAATTAGAATCTATCCCAAAATGTTATTTATAGAAATGTTATTTTTAGCATTTCTATTTTATAGTTCCTTGTTACTATTTCCAACACTGGTACCTGAAATGTTATTTATAGCAATGCTATTTATAGAATTTCTATTTTTAGAATTTCTTGTTGCTATTTTCAACACTCCCTCTCAACAAAAAAGGCATTCAACTCGAACCCGATCCTGAACCTTTGGGATGTTTTGCATGCAACACTTATCTCAAGTGTTGTTGCTCCAACAACTCTAGGAACACAAAAAAATCCAACTTGAATCAGAATGACACCTCTGTCATCAAAGTCTCTGACTACTATTGCCTCTGTCGATTGAAAACTCTGCACCTCTGTGCTCTTTAATATCTGACTTCTCTAGCCTCTTTAATTTTTATCTCTGACTGCATCAATCACACTAATTCCTCCTATTGCGTTTGTGTTGTTGTTAGTCCTATCTCCCAGCACTGCATCTGCACTGCACCTCCTCTTATAATGTTGCATCGTGCTGCTCACTGCTACACTGCAACTCAGTTATTGAGAAGTAAGTAACTGATCTCCCAACTAACCTCCCTGTTGCACTAAAAACACCCTCTGATGCTGAAGCTCCCTCTGCCACTGACAAGTGCTCCCTCTCTGACCTCTACATTGCTGCAACAACTCCCTGCATCTCGCACCATTTCACACTTCTCTATGCCATCCTGCACTGGTGCAACACTCATGTGCCTCTCGCATTGTTGCAGCCTGCTAGCTCTGCGCTGTTTTGGGACTCCTGCACTATAGCTCTCTCTGCCGCTCCATCTGCATCCATCTCTACCCACTCAGTCAATCCTACTACTCCTCATTGGGGCTCCCATAGCAAGGTCTAATCAAAGAGACTGGGTACCTCAAGGATCCTACCCTTATTTCAGCCTTCTTGGGACTATCACTATACATCGCCTCACTTCACACCTGGAGGTATGGATGCATGTGATCGCTCTGCCCACTTATCTCAAAATTCCCCCTATTGGAGGTCTCTGCATGAGTGGATGCCTCCACAAGGTCTTCTCTTGACTTCTCCATTTTTGGCTGCTCCGCAACCTCCCGAAGCTGCTTCACCAATTGTGGGTCCTCCACAATTGTCTGAGACTTATTCTAGCACTGCATGTTGAGAGGTAATGCACTCTCCTTCTCAACCACCAAGTCTCCAATAGTTGCCTTGCTCCTCAAGGCTTTGCATGCATCTTGAACCTCAAGAGCATACAGGTTCTTGGCTAGCACACCAATCTGTTTCATCTTTCCTGTCGTCATGATTTTTTTTGTTGGAAAAAGAACTGATTTTAAATCAGTGATATCTCGCCATCCTGATTTTTTTTTTGGAAAAAGCGCTGATTTTAAATCAATGATATCTCCCTCATTCAAACTCCAATTCAGCCAATTTTTTTTTTTGAATTTGGGTATTTTTTTCGCAAAGAATCCAGATCTGCTATTTGTTTTTAAAAATTTTGCGCAAAAACTTTCAGATCTACTGTGAAAATTCGCGGCCCATTATTATTATTATTATTATTTTACTTTGATTTCTCTTCTTTGTATACCATTCACAGCTCTGATAAGCACAACTCTAATACCATGTAGAAATTTCACCGTAGATTAAACTGATTATGCAATGTACTAAAGCAAAATACTTAATCTACTTCTACCATCAAACTTGCAAAATTTTAATCGATTTTTAGCATGATCAAATTGAACACATATAACAGAGAAGAAGATTCAATCAGACATGAAACACAAAAGAATACTCTGGGGAATACCTCAGCTAAAAATCCCGCTATCTGTATTATCATACAAGTGGACATATCCCAGGATTACACAAAGCTTTAGCTCTCAAGCTATCCAGTTCTCAGTACAATACCTCACTGTTTCTCATAGACAGAATAGACAACACATATGCCTTCCATCAGTCCTCCAAGCCTCCTATTTCCTTGCGCAGTTTCTCTTGGGTCCTCTAGCTATATCCTGTGTGTAATAATCCCTCACATACTGCTCTAACCTCTGAAATAACTACGCAATCTTGAAGGAGATAATTCCTTCTGCATGGATGAGTTTCCTAGATAGGAAAAATCCTCCAACTGATAGTACATTGTCCCTTCCTTTAATATCAACTCGGTCTCTTTCTGAATTGACATGCATGAGTTATTTATGAGGGAATATTCAGTTATCTGAAGTACACTAGTTGCATGCATGCATGCATTAACTGACTGAACTCACAATTAGTTCCACAAACTATTGGAACTAATCTAACTGGACTTAACTCAGTTAACTGAGCTCACTAATTACAACTAAAAGTACAACTCATCTTGATCTCCTTAATTAAGGGATAACTTCCTCAATCAAAGGGATAATTGTTGCATGTCTTCACATAGACTTCATGTTTGATTTTCTCTAACTAATTAACTCAAGATGAATTAATCAATTATTTTACAAATATCTGGTGAGATCAAATTCAAATTTTAATTCTCAATTTTAATTTAGGGACTAATTAAAATTGGAATCTATCCCGAAATGCTATTTATAGCAATGCTATTTTTTGCATTTCTATTTTTTCATTCATTGTTGCTATTTCCAACACTGGTACCTGAAATTCTATTTATAGCAATGTTATTTATAGAATTTCTATTTTTATCATTTCTTGTTGCTATTTTCAACACTCCCTCTCAACAAGAAATGCATTCAACTTGAACCTGATCCTGAACCTTTGGAATGTTCTGCATGCAACACTTCTCTCAAGTGTTGTTGCTCCAACAACTCTAGGAACACAAAAAATATCCAACATGAATCAGAATGATGCCTCTGTCATCAAATTCTCTGACTGCTATTGCCTCTGTCAACTTAAAACTTTGCACCTCTGCACTCTTCAGTATCTAACTGCTCCAGCCTCTGTCACTTTAATCACTGACTGCATCAATCACACTGATTCCTCTTGCTGCATCTGTGCTGTTGTTGGTCCTATCTCCAAGCACTGCATCTGCACTGCACCTCCTCTCATCATGTTGCATCGTGCTACCCACTACTGCACTAGAACTCGGTTACTGAGAAGTAAGTAACGGATCTCCCAACTAACCTCCCCGTTGGGCTAGAAACACCCTCTAATGCTGAAGCTCCCTCTGCCGCTGAAAGTGCTCCCTCTCTGACCTCTGAGATGCTGCAACAATTCCCCGCATCTCGCACCATTACACACTTCTTTGTGCCATCCTGCACTGATACAACACTCTTGTGCCTCTCACATTGTTGCAGCCTACTAGCTCTGTGCTGTCTTGGGACTCATACACTGTAGCTCTCTTTGCCACTCCATCCACATCTGTCTCTACCCACTTAGCCAGTCCTAATACTCCTCGTCGGGGCTCCCATAGCAAGGTCTAATCAAAGAGGCTGAGTAACTCAAGGATCCTACCCCGATTTTAACTTTCTTGGGACTATCAATACACATGGCCCCACCTCACACTTGGAGGTATGGATGCATGTGATCCCTCTACCCACTTGGCTCAAAATTCCCCCCTATTGGATGTCTCTGGATGAGTGGATGCCTCCACTCGATCTCCTCATGGCTTCTCCAGTTGTGGCTGCTCCACAACCTCCTAAAGCTGCTTCATTGTGGCTCCTCCATAATTGTCTGATACTTCTTCTGGCACTGCATATTGAGAGGTAATGTACTCTCTCTCTCAACAACAAAGTCTCCAACAGTTGCCTTGCACCTCAAGGCTTTGCATGCATCTTGAACCTCAAGAGCATATAGGGTCTTGGCTAGCACACAAATCTGTTTCATCTTTCCTGCTGTCACGATTTTTTTTTTGGGAAAAAGAGTTGATTTTAAATCAGTGATATCTCCCTCATATGAACTCCGATTCAACAGATTTTTTCTTTTTTAATTTGGGTATTTTTTGTAAAGAATCCAGATTTGTTATTTGTTTCTGAAAATTTTGCACAAAAAATTTCAAATCTTCTCTGCAAACTCGCAGCCCTTTTTTTTTACTTCGATTTTTCTTCTTCGTATACCATTCACAGCTCTGATAAACTCAGCTCTGATACCATGTAGAAATTTCACTGTAGATTAAACTGATTATGCAATGTACTAAAGCAAAATACTTAATCTACTTCTACCATCAAACTTGCAGAATCTTAATCGATTTTTAGCAAGATCAAATAGAACAAATATAATAGAGAAGAAGATTCAATCACACATGAAACACAGAAGAATACTATGGGGAAAGCCTCAGCTAAAAACCCTGCTATCTGTATTATCATACAAGCAAAAATATCTCAAGATTACACAAAGCTTTAGCTCTCAAGCTATCCAACTCTTAGTACAATCCCTCACTACTGCTCATAGACAAAATAGACAAAACATATTCCTTCCTTCAGTCCTCCAAGCCTCTTATTTCCTTCCACAGTTTCTCCTGGGTCCTCTAGCTATATCCTATGTGTAATAATCCCTCACACACTGCTCTCACCTCTAAAATAAGTGCACAATCTTGAAGGAGATAATTCCTTCTGCATGGATGAGTTTCCTAAATAGGAAAAATCCTACAACCAATAGTACACTGTCCCTTCCTGTAATCTCAATTGGGTCTCTGTCTGAACTAACATTCAAGAGTTATTTATGAGAGAATATTCAGTTATCTAAAGTACACTAGTTGCATGCATGCATGCATTAACTGATTACACTCACAATTAGTTCCACACTGGACTTAACTCAGTTAATTGAGCTAACTAATTACAACTCAAAGTACAACTAATGTTGATCTCCTTAATTAAGGGATAACTTTCTCAATCAAAGGGATAACTGTTGCATGTCTTCACATAGACTTCATGTTTGATTTTCTCTAACCCATTAACTCAAGATGAATTAATTAATTATTTTACAGACAAATGCTGAGATCAAATTTGAATTTTAATTCTCAATTTTAATTTAGGGACTAATTAAAATTCGAATCTATCCCGAAATTCTATTTTTAAAATTTTTATTTTATCATTTCTTGTTGCTATTTCCAACACTGGTACCTGAAATGTTATTTATAGCATTTCTATTTTTAACATTTCTTGTTGTTATTTTCAACACTCCCTCTTAACAAGAAAGACATTCAACTGGAAACCAATCCTGAACTTTTGGAATGTTCTGCATGCAACACTTCTCTCAAGTTTTGTCACTCCAGCAACTCTAGGAACACAAAAAATATCCAACCTGAATCAGAATGATGCTTTTTTCATCAAAGTCTTCAACTACTATTGCTTATGTCGACTGAAAACTCTGCATCTCTATGCTCTTTAGTATCTGACTGCTCTAGCCTTTGTCACTTTGATCTCTGACTGCAACAATCACACTGATTCCTCCTGCTACATCCGTGCTGTTGTTGGTCCTATCTCTGAGCATTGCATCTGCACTGCACCTCCTCTGATAATGTTGCATCGTGCTGCCCACTGCTGCACTGCAACTCAGTTATTGAGAAGTAAGTAACTGATCTCCCAACTGACCTCCTTGTTGCGCTAGAAACACCCTCTGATGCTAAAGCTCCCTCTACCACTAACAAGTGCTCCCTCTTTGACCTCTACTTGTTGCAACAACTCCCTACATCTCACACCGTTGCACACTTCCTTGTGCCATCCTACACTGGTGCAACACTCCTATGCCTCTCGCATTGTTGCAGCCTGCTAGCTCTTTATTGTCTTCGGACTCCTACAGTGTAGCTCTCTTTGTTGCTCGATCCAAATCCATCTCTACCCACTCATCCAGTCTTGTTACTCCTCATCGGGGCTCCCGTAGCAAGGTATAATCAAAGAGGCTAGGTACCTCAAGGATCCTACCCCTATTTTAGCCTTCTTGGGACTACCACTACACATCGCCCCACCTCAGACCTGAAGGTATGGATGCATGTGATCCCTTATCCCACTTGGCTCAAAATTCCCCCCTACTAGAGGTCTCTGCATGAGTGGATGCCTCCACTCATTCTCCTCTCAGCTTCTCTAGTTGTGGCTACTCCACAACCTCCTGAAGCTGCTTCACCAATTGTGGGTCCTCCATAATTGTTTGAGACTTCTTCTGGTGCTGCATGTTGAGAGGTGATGTACTCTCCCTCTCAACCACCAAGTCTCCAACAGTTGTCTTTCTCCTCAAGGCTTTGCATACATCTTGAACCTCAAGAGCATACAGGTTCTTGCCTAGTATACCAATTTGTTTCATCTTTCCCGCCGTCATGATTTTTTTTTGGAAAAAGAGCTGATTTTAAATCAACCATATCTCCCTCATCTGAACTCTGCTTCAACTGACTCTTTTTCGAATTTGGGTATTTTTTCGCAAAGAACCCAGATCTGCTATTTTCTTCTGAATATTTTGCACAAAAAGTTTCAGATCTGTTCTGCAAACTCGCCGCCCATTTTTTTTTTACTTCGATTTCTCTTCTTCGTATAATGTTCATAGCTCTGATACCATGTAGAAATTTCACCGTAGATTGAACTGATTATGAAATGTACTAAAGAAAAATACTTAGTCTACTTCTACCATCAAACTTGCAGAAGCTTAATCGATTTTTAGCAAGATTAAATAGAACACATATAACAAAGAAGAAGATTCAATCACATACGAAACACAGAAGAATACTCTGGGGAAAGCCTCAGCTAAAAACCCTGCTATCTGTATTATCATACAAGTGGAAATATCTCTGGATTACACAAAGCTTTAACTCTCAAGCTATCCAGCTCTAAGTACAATCCCTCACTGCTGCTCATAGACAGAATAGAAAACACATATGCCTTCTTTCAGTCCTCCAAGCCTCCTATTTCCTTGTGCAGTTTCTTCTGGGTCCTCTAGCTATATCCTGTGTATAATAATCCCTCACACACTGCTTTGACCTCTGAAATAATTGCGCAATCCTAAAGGAGATAATTCCTTATGCATGGATGAGTTTCCTATATAGGAAAAATCCTCCAACTGATAGTGCACTTCCCCTTCCTTTAATCTCAATTGGGTCTCTGTCTAAACTGACATGCATGAGTTATTTATTAGAGAATATTCAATTATCTGAAGTACACTAGCTTCATGCACGCATGCATTAACTGACTGCACTCACAATTAGTTCCACAAACTGTTGGAACTAATCTAACTGGACTTAACTCAGTTAACTGAGCTAACTAATTACAACTCAAATTACAACTCATCCTAATCTCCTTAGTTAAGGGATAAATTCCTCAATTAAAGGGATAACTATTGCATGTCTTCACATAGACTTCATGTTTGATTTTCTCTAACTAATTAATTCAAGATGAATTAATTAATTATTTTACAAACAGTTGCTGAGATCAAATTTGAATTTTAATTCTCAATTTTAATTTAGGGACTAATTAAAATTGGAATCTATCCCGAAATGCTATTTATAGCAATGCTATTTTTAGCATTTCTATTTTATCATTCATTGTTGCTATTTCCAACGCTGGTACCTGAAATGTTAGTTATAGAATTTCTATTTTTAGCATTTCTTGTTGCTATTTTCAACATTGTGATTAATTGAGTTAGCATGAGTTAACTACTCATGCAACTTGTCTTATTTCAAGTCAACCGCTTGAAACTCAATCACTTGTGTTTTTGCTCAATTAACTCACACTAGAAAATCAAGAACTCGACTTTCAATTTCAACACGTCATCCTAGTTTGTCCTAATTTTTAGTGACTGATTCCTAAATTGTAGGAACTCATACTATTTTATAGGGAACCTCCTAATTTTTAGAAACTCAATTCATGCAAAAAAAAGGAACTTGACTTTGACTCCTTGAATTAAGGCACAAATCAACAAATCACCTTTCTCACTAATTCTCAACACTCCCTCTTAGTGGGGGAGGTGTTCCTAGAAGAACCTTGTCCACTTTTTCCTTTCTCCAACACCACAAATTTCTTCATTGTTGCAACTACTCCCTCTAAACTATAATTTTCATCGCCTTCTTTTGTAGAACCTTCTTTCAAGACCTATTCTTTCCCATCATACTTTGTGATTCCACCTCTTTAGTCATAAGGGCGATGTATCCTATGTACCTCTATGTATGATTCTTGATGCTAGAAGACTCAACTCTCTTATGATATTCCTTAACCAAATCCTCTGCCCATTTGTCTCTAACTCTCCATATACTGGAAGTCTCTAAGTCATTGGTTTCCTCCAACTGCCATGGGATATGCTTCTCATCATCCTGTTGTTCAGCCCAACTGCCAACTAGCTTAGAGCAAAATTGAGATACTGGATGAGCCTCCATCTTAAGAGGTCTATCTTTCTCTTGCTTAACCACAAGGTCTCTACTTTGTGCACTCCCTACCTTTTTGTTGAAGGTTGCACCTATCTCTACCTGCAACTTGTAGAGATTATTCACCCTCACACCTATTTGCTTCTTACATCCAGAAGCTAAGTACTGGAGGTATGCCTTATCTCTATTGAATATGACATCATATCCCTTTCCATCAAAGGTAGCTACAGAAATAAGATTTTTTCTCAATCCTAGAACATAAAGAACATCTATGAGATGAAGGGAATTACCTGACTCCCTCTAAAAGGTGACAATACCAACTCCTGTAGTTGCATACTGATCATCATCTGCTATATCAATATCAACTTGCATGTCCTTCCCTTTTAGGCGGCTGAAACTCTTCATGTTCCCGGTCATGTGGAAGGAAGACCTTGAATTAATATACCACATTCTTCTATTTATTGATCTTTCCATGCAAGCTATTAACGAGAAATCCTTATTGAACCGGGAAAAAAAATTATTTACCCCTACTAATGCAATAACATGATCATTAGTATCATTGTGTCCAAACTCATGGCAATGGAATCACTTGAACATACTTAGATCCTTATTATTTCCCTTCTCATTGGACCCAACCTCTCCTTGGCTCTTCTTTCCCTCAGCCTTGCTACTCTTCCCTGCTAGGGCATAGTTCTCTTCGTCCTCTACATAACTAATCTCCCTTATATGGTTCCTGTTCAAATATCTTCATGTATGTAGTCAATCCAAAATTTTCCCAATTTCAAAAGTTATATCTCCCACTAATGGCATACTGGAACCCTTTCCATGACTTGCGAAATAAAAATAAGGAAAAACTCACAATATCATGATCAGATACAACCATGCCCATCCCACCTAGTTCATCCAATACCTAAGTGAACCTTAACAAATATGGGATGATGGGTTCATCCTTTCTCATCTAGATACTCCTCAACTTCTCCTTAAGAGAAAGCTTACCAGTATCACTGGTACTCTTACACAACTATAGGATTGTATCATACATATCAAACGATGTCTTCTTCTCATGGATATGAGGCACTATATGATATTTGACCCCTTGTAGAATTATTGCCTTTGCCTTGATATTATTTTGATTATGTTGGGCCAATCATTTGGCATCTTGTGGTGGTGGGATAATCTGCTTCATGAATTATCCCACACCATTATCTTCCAACACTATAATAATCCTCCCTTTCCAAGCTATGAGGTTCGATGCTCCCTCTAGGAAATGTTCTTCTCTCAACCCTTGGCAAGTCATCCTACTTGCTATGAGAGATCTCCAAAAAATTTCCTACTAACAATCTTGTAGTCCTTCATAAGAATTGTAGCTAGGGCCTCTAAAATTGTGTCTCCTAGTAGACCTCATAGTCCTTCATAGCTCTACACTTAGGGCTCCTTTTGACACCTACAAGCATCCCTCCTCACTTCTCTTGGGATTCCAAACACACATTTTCCAACCTTAACAATATCCACTTATAAAAAAATCAACATGAAACACCAATAAACTTGGTTTGTTCTTTCCTTATGTGATTTTTTTCCCTAGTTAGTTCTACCTGTAGCTACTACTACAATGCTATTCTTGGCCAAAATTTCCTCACATACACTATGAATTCCTCTTCTAGGAAGGCTACTGTACTCGCTAATATTTCTTCCCTCTTATAGCCACCTTTAATGTCTTTCCAGCCCTCAAAACTATCCCTACAAGACTGGGTCTAAACTAGGGAACACACAAAATAGATCATACATGTTTACATTCGAAAACCAATCTCCAACTAGGCACAAAATTACTCCTTCTAGCCTCAACCTTGTTCTTCTTCTTGAATATGCCCAAACAATGACATGAAACCAACCTAAACCAAGTCACCTTCTCTTCTTCACTGAGCTCCAAGAGTCTGTGGCCTATTTCATATGTCTCCTTGATGAGTTTTTGACTTTGGATGTGTTATATTTATTCTAATATGGCTCTGATACCATGTAGAAAATCCACAAAATTTTAATCCGCTAATATGAGCAATATGAAATAAAATTTCTTATCATATAAACACATAATTTCTCTACTAGATGTAGCAGAATAAGAACATAAATAAAATCATTGTCACACAATTCAAAAACATATAATTATCTAGGGAATCCAACTGGGAAAACCTTCTTCTTGTTATTGAGAATTTTATTGATAGAAAAAAACTAAGAAAATGATCTCTTACAAAATAATTGTTTCAATCTAAAACAACCTAATTTTTTTTCCCTTAAACCACACTTGAAACCCTTGCAAGACTGTTGATATCTATTGCCCTCTACCAATCTCTGTGCAATATTCTCTTGCACACTCTTCCTCTCACAATATCCACACACAAACTTGTGCTTCATATTGTTTGGTCTCACCAAATCATTCTTGCCAAAACAATGATTAAACTCATGCTTTCATTTGTCCTTTTAAAGGAAATTTGAATGGTTAAAATTAATGAGTTTTATAATTAAGGAATGATTTTTTGATTGATTGAATTAGCATGAGTTAAATTCTCATGCAACTCATCCTATTTCAAGTCAACCACTTTAAACTCAATCACTTGTGATTTTCCTCAATCAACACCCGCTAGAAAATGAAGAACTCTACTTTCAATTTTAACACATCATTTAACTGCATCCTAGCTCGTCCTAATTTTTAGGGACCGATTCCTAAATTATATGAACTTATCCTAATTTATAAAGATATCCTAATTTTCAGGAATGTGAGCCATGCAAAACAAGCAACTCGACTTTAACTCCTTGAATTAAGGCACAAACCAAGGAATCGTTTTTCTAATTAATTTTCAACAAAATCTTTGTCTCCATTTATCAAAATAAGGGAGGAAAATACCATATCTTGAAGTTTTTCTAGATATCAAAATAAAAAGGCTTCCTTGTGGTAATCTACTCCATTTTCCATATGAATGTGATTGTGGTGAGAGGAGGACCATAGACGGGGAGTATAGAAGGTGTGCCAATGTATCAACTAGTATTGGTATAATATAATCATCTATTCTTTTCCCCACTATGTCATTCTCTTGTGTTGCTTTTCATGCTAATATGTTGATTATGATCATGTACTAATGCTAACATTGTTTTGCAAATTATATGGTTTTTAACTTGTTTTTTTGTGTGCAATTATTGATCATAAGAGAGAGAGAAAAGAAAAGATATTTGTTGATCCCTAATTAGGGGAATTTTGAGGTGAAAGTTGGCCTCAAAACATAAAACATACTAACAAAATTAACTTTAAAGTACCAATTGTTGAGAAATGTAACTAGTTTTGGTTTTCATGATTGTTGTACTCATTTCAATATATATCCTAAGTAACAAAAAAGAAAAAGAAAAATAAAATATTATTACTATTAAAGCTTGGGTTTCATTCTCATTAATGATGATCTTCGAGGTAAAAACATGTTCTTCGTGCTTCTAGGGTTTGTTAGGTCTTAGCATTTATTGTCATGAATAAAAGGAGTCAACATCATGTTTATTAGACCCTTCCGGTAAATTTGTAATTGAAAAAAAAAACTTTTTAGTCTAGAAAGGTTTGGAATCTGGAAGAGTAAAATTCAACCCTGCGAGCATCAATTCGGCCTAAATAAGGGAATTCAACCCCTTAAGAAGACTATAAAAGGAATCATTTCAACCTCATTTAGAGACACACTCACTTACAAGTTTGATATCTCAAGAAAGAGTTCAATCTTTAGCTTTGAAGCTAGGAAAAGAGAGAGAAGGACAAGGAGAAAGGAAACGGATGAAGTTTCTTGGTTTTTGGGCTTTATCTCTCTCACACATGCAAAATTATATGGTTTTTAGGTTGTAGAAAGAATTCAAAGTTGCAGGACCAAGTTGCAGTAGAACAGAGTGTAGCATCTTGTAGCTGGGAGGAAGGAAACTCTATCTAGACCTTGTTGGCCTTAGGAAGATTTGTGTTTCTCTTGGAAGGTCTCAAGAGGAGGATGAATTAGACTGTCCTTTGAAGCTGTAAGACCAAAATTGCAAGGTCGGAGTTGCAGGTGGAGTTGTAGTATTAAAGTTGTCACGTCAAAGTTGCAGTGTGTAGCACTTTTGTGCAAAATCAAAGAAGGACTTGAGGAAGGGTTCACTTGGTACTGGGAGAAGGACATGGTTTGGGGATATGGTATTTCTATCTCATTTGAAGAAGATTCTAAGAAGAGAATATTTTATGGTTTTTCCCCTTGGATGGGTTTTTCCCTGTCTGAGAGCTTATATCTGTGTCCTCCATTGTTGTTGTTGTTCTTGATATTGTTTGATAAAATTATCTAACTAAATAAAAAAATAATATAATTGGATTCATAAGAAAATATCAAGGTTAAAAAAAATAAGATTAATAATCTACCACTTTACATTTTCTAACATGGTATCGGAGCTAAGGTGAGCAAGGAAGGTAGCTAGAAGGACACTATAAGGAATTTATTATTGAGGAAGGAAAGAGGAAACTCTCAAGTAAGAATCTCAAGAAGAAGAAGGATCAAGGAAGATGACCTACTGATCAAGAAAGAAGAATTTATACATAGAAAGAATATCGAGACTAATCAATCTGGAAAGAAGGGTATTGATATCGCAAGAAGAATTATATTTGCAAGATATCAATATTGGAAGTTATTAGTGGAAGAATCCTATGGAACATATTTAAAGGAAGTCTCTTCAAGGATCTTGAAGGCATCAATAAGGTTGGAGACCTCATCAAGAATAATATTGGTCTTCAAGTAAGTATAATACTATTACATAAGGTTGAACCTTCAAGACATGTGAGTTCTTTCTCCAAAGAGAGAAATAAGCTCATTAGGTCATCAAAATTACTGAACGTAGAAAAGAAATGACACAAGAACTAGCGAATTACAAGAAAGGGGAAGTAAGGGCAAAAAGGATCATAGTCTAATGGATTAAGGATTCTCTTGTTCCATTTATTGCAAACTTGAAGACTTCCAAGTTAATGTATGACAAGCTAGTGAATTTGCACTCTATAACTACAATAGGTTAGAATATGCCTTTGAGGAATAAGCTGTATAGAATGAAGAAATAAAAGTATGAGGATATGGCATCCTTTCTCATGACAATCTCTTAGCTAAGAGACCATTTACAAGGACTTGGGGAACCAATCACTGATTCAGAAGTGACCATATGTGTTCTAAATGTATTTACACCAGAATGGAGAATCTTTGCAATAAGTATCTAATGCAAGAAGGACTCAATTCCCTTCGATGAGTTCTGGGAACAATTCATACTGTAAGAATCAATGAAGGTTAAGGATGACATTGGAACATATGAGAAATCTCAAGCCTTTCTAGCCCGAGTCAAGAAGATGAGGAAAGGAAAGGTTGAAAAGTCTAAGAGGAAAGATATTTCCAATGTTTAATGCTTTAAGAGCAATGAGTTTGGACACTACAAGATGGACTATCCAAACCAACAGAACAATAAGAGAAAGGATATGAGTGAAGCTCATGTAGCCAAAGCAGTGGGAGAAACTGAGAAGAATACAAAGAAGGAAGACGTGAAGGATATTAACTACTGAAGAAGGTTCACTAAATTATAGGTTCTTTATAAATATACGTTACAGCCAAAACCACCTGCTCCTCAAAAGAGATATACTAGCTCTACACAGTGGAGAAGCCAAGGCTCATTACAATATCGTCCAAGCTCTTTCTAAGATACTCCTATCGGAAGCTTGGCTGACCAAAAGCCTTTACAATGAGTTATGAGGTTCTATTTATAGAAAAGGGTGGGGTGACCCTTGAAATTCCCCTTTGTGATAGTTCATCTACCCTCATGACTCTTCATCTACTCTGTGATTGTTACATCCAACTATTGACACTTGAACTTCCACTTGATAAGACGTTACATTATAATGCACATGTGCCCATGTGAAACAAAATGGCTTGAGCAAGCCATGAAAGACATCACTGACACTCGGTCTATTGTGATGAGACCAACTCTTTGACATGCTTGTGTGAAGGTGGTGAGTTGATTCCAAGCTTGGTCGTCTGTGATGGTGTGCATGCGCTCCATGGTGACATCTTGCTGAAGAGAACTCTTGCCTCTGTTGCATCTAGGTGCATTGGTGTGGCTCCTCCATCCAAATCGTCTGCTAGCATGTGTGTGGTCTTCTTGAGTGCGCCTAAGTCGGCAACACACTAATGCATAGTGTCCATGCCGATCTTCCAGTGTGTGCTGGTGGTCATGCGCATCAACTATCAATTGCATGTTCAATTCTAATCGAAATTTCTTCTTGTCTTTGCCTTGGTGAGTGTGCCAAATGGGTTAGATCGCATGCATGAGCACAATGACATGTATGTTGTTGAATTCCCTTACATGCGATCAACAACACTGCTCACCATGTCTGCTCTGTGCTAGCTCTTGGGATGAATCTATAAATTTCAGGGGTGCAGTTTCATCCGTTTGTGCATGTTGTGCCCTCTACTGTAACTCATTCTCTTGTCTATGCAGCCCATGTTCTTCCTTTAGTTGTTGCTTCATCACATGCAACTCCTTCTTGGTTCCTTTCTCTACCCTTGTGCATCCGCCTTGTCGCTCATCACCTCATAGCCTCAATCTCCAAAGCTTCATTCAACATGAGTGAATCTACTTTGGACTTGTAGCTTTGCTTCGCCTCTATGTTGTCAACAACGTTCCTCTTACATCCGTTGCATGCAGGTGTGCTGCCTTCTCCTGCTGCAATGGTGTTGCTCACTGTGATGCTGCTACCATATTATCTTGGTGTCCTTGTCTATGAACAACTTGATGTCTTCACAGGTAGGCAAGCTCATAGACACTTGCTTGACTGCAACCCCAGTTATGCTCTCAATAGTGTCTTTTAACTCTACTCTCCTGAAGGCCATTGTACTTGTGATTCTGAGAGATAGATAAACACCTGTGATGCCTGGAGGCATAACAACACTCATGGAAAGCAATATGTCAGTTGAAAACCAAAACAAACTTGAGAACTAACTAGCAACATACCTGTGTGTCTGATCATGAAGGTTACACAATTTCTGCCGGGAGGTCGGGAGACTGACTACCAAAACTGCGTAGGGAAAAGTCTCGGTTGTTGGGAGGTTGACTAACTGCTAGAAATGTGCAATGCACAGTCTAGCCTGACCTACTAAGGACTGAAACTGCGAAATGCACAATTTCAGTCAGCAGTGAAATGCAACTAGAAAACTGCATTGCATAGTTTCTAGGGCCAACAGGACACTGCCTCCAAGAATTGCGCAATGCAATCCTAGAGATTAGTGCATGGCTATGCTTGCACAATTTCTAGAGGGAAGTAAAAGCCTTCACTTCTGAAAATGAACAGTGCTAGCCAGACAAGGCACGGTCCGGGCCAAGGTAGCCCAGTCTGACTGACAAGTGACTGAAAACATGAAAAGTCTGAATGCATGGTGAGATGAGTGCAAACAAGAGTGAATGATCATTCATGCAAATAGCAAGTGCAAGATTCAGAATATGGGAAAGCATGCATGTGTGTTAAGCGAGTCTCCGCAATGACAACCATCCGTGCAAAATAGTGTCATGGATGCGACAGTAGTGAGATGAAAATGAAAACTGAAATGGTGCTAGTACAAGCTAGTATGCATGTAAATGATAGCAAGCGCTCACTGAAATCAAGCAGACAACACTCACACAAAGCAAAACACAAAAGGTGACAGAAACGTAGCACAAGTCCTGAGCAATATGATTGCCCTAAACAACTGAACTAAATGTGCCGACGACTCCTAGATGCAATGTGGGATGTCAAAGCTGCAAGTTCGATGTGAGGAATGAGCTCTGCAGCATCTATTTGATTAGTTTTGATAAGATCGAGGTTGTGATGCGCATGCCACAAATCTAGAAAAAACAACACTTAGCGGGAGGTTTTTGAGATGATCCTTGCATGTAACCTCCAGCTGCTAAAAATAGATCCCTGAATCAAGGAATGCCTTTGCACGCTGCCTTGGGAGGAGCAGTCCATGCATGAAAATCAGTTTTTATCGGTCCCAGAGGGAACCGATCAACTCAACTGCACATGCAACAATTTGCTCAGCTGGGAGGAAAAAATGTGCATTTCTCAGAGGGAGCTAGGTTGGCTACCTAGAGGGATTGCACAATTTCTAGGGAGAGCAGTTGACTGCTACCCATAATTGTGTAATTTTCTCAGTGAACAGAGACAGGCATATTTGCGCAATTCTGGAGCCCAGTAGGCTACCAGACATAATTACACAATTTATGGAGGGAAGGTTGGTTGCCCTCCAGAATTGCGCAATTTATTGAGGGAGCTGCTCAGACCGCAGCTGGACCAAGTCTGGTGAAACACCCTTTGAGGGGGGATGAAACAAACTTTGGTGGATAGGATGTCATTCTAAAAGAAAATCATTGAATCTTGTGTACTTGACAAGACAAGACATGCTGTTGTGAAAGGTTGGTAGGGAGGCTCCAAAACAAAAGTAAGGAAAAATTTTGGAGGGTGGTTGTAGCCGCTACAACAAATTCACAAGAAAATATCAAGGTTAAAGAAATTAAGATTAATAAATTAGTCTACCACTATAGATGAAATATCTCCTTAAATAGAATGGGTGACTCTAAGAGGGACATCCAAATGGGTGATTCCTTTTGGTCTTTGTCTGATTTTGTAACAACATTTATTTAATTTCCTCAACATTGTATAGTGTCTAGGAGTCACAAGATACATTTAGATATATAGACATAGTGCCAGAAAATTCATGATCTAAATTTCTCCCTACTAGTTTTCCTTTGCATTATAAGCCAAAGCCTTATTTACCTCCATATTTCCCTTCCTTCTTAGTGGCAGAGTGTTGTTGGCTCATTACTGCTCAGTTACTTCTGTGACAAAGCATTGAAGCCTCCAACTAGGGTTTTTGGTAGGGTTTCTCCTACAAATTCTTTAATGTTCTTGCACATATTTTTTCTCAGTTGGTGTTTCTCTTAAGATTTCTTTCCTTGTGTCTCCCTTTTTGTGTAAAACACTTAGATTTATGTCCAATAAGTGGATTTGTTTTCCTTTTAAGGTCTTAAATCCTCTTGGCTTTGATTCCTAGCAGACATAGTGGTGGATAGGTACCTCTCTATCAACCTTGTCTTGCTAGCCCTGTTCTTTTCTTCTTGTTTGTGAGTGTGTGAATTATTGGATTTCTCCTATTAGTTCTTGTTGCTAAGGTTTTGGTTTTGAGTAGGTTTTTTACTTTATTTCATTTTCTTTCTTTTGTTATTTCTTTGCATATGTGGTTTTGATTTTCATTGTATGTGTAAGTGATCAATGAGAGGGTGTAAGTATTTTATTCATCTCTACATTTAAAAAATATCTTTTCTTTCTTTAATTATGTTTCATTGAAAATAAGAGCTTGCATGAGAATTATTATGCACAATTTTCCTTGAAGACAAGTCACAAACACCTTAGATGTTTCATGCAATAAACCTGTTATGAAACCAGCTATAAAAAAGATAGAATGGATAGATCAACGCCATAGAATTCAGCCTCTTCGAGGGGGAAACCTCCTTTACATTACATAAATGAACAATTCTTGATGATTCAAATGACAAAACCTCCTTTCTATATATAGGAGTCTAAGGAGTCACAATATAACCCAGCCGACCTAACAATAATAATATAAAGCCACAAAAATACCAATAGAGGGATTCTATGGGGCACAGTAATAACAATATGGGGACAATAGGGGCACAACAATATTAATAAGGGGTACAACTACAATAGTAATGGGGTAATCACTAGTATTATAGGGGCCCAACATGGCTCTCTCCTTCAAAAAAAGTGTTGTCCTCAACGCTTGAGTAGTTCTGGATGCTTCTGTATAAAATTCTCATCCTCCCATGTGGAATCTTTAGCAGATAAGTTCTTCCACTTGATAAGATACTCTGAAATTGATTGATTTTGTAGCTATCGAGTTCTTATTTCTGTGACTGCTTCTGGTTCCAATATAATTTTTCCTTCCTCATCAAGTTCTGGCAATATTGTTTGAACTGGGAGCTTGTCGCCTATAACCTTCTTTAAACATGAAACATGTAAAACTAGGTGCGCTCGAGAAGCTGCAGGAACCTCCAATTTGTATGCCATAGTACCAATCTTTTGCAACACCTTGTACAGACCATAATACTTTGGTGATAATTTATTATCCTTCTTAGCTTGCTTGAGGGACATTTGCTTATATGGTTGTAGCCGTAGGAATACCCAATCACCTACACCAAAACTTCTTTCGCTGCGATGTTGATCTGCCTATTGTTTCATTCTATTCTATGCCAACACGAGGTTATCCTTTAAGAGTTGGAGGACTTGTTGTTGATGTTCGATGTGATGTTCCAGTTCTTGAACCTTAGAATTTTCTCTTAAATATGATGTGATGGATGGTGGCTGATACCCATAAAGTGCCATAAATGGGATCATTTTTGTTGCTATATGGAAGGAAGTGTTATACCACCATTTAGCCAAAGGAAACCATTTGACCCATTGTGTCTATTTATCAGATACAAAGCAGCGAATATATCCTTCCAAACATTTTTTTACTCTCTCAGTTTGCCCATCAGATTGAGGATGATAAGATGAGCTATGAGCTAACTGAGTACCAAGACAAGAAAATACTTCTGTCCAAAAATTTCCAGTGAAAATGGGATCTCTGTCACTTACAATAATCTTTGGGTTTCCATGTAGCTTTTGAATTGTTTACATAAATGCAGTAGAAATTGTACTAGCTTTAAATGGATGTGATAATGCACAAAAGTGTGCATACTTGGTAAGTCTGTCAACTACCACCATGATGACACTCTTTCCCTCAGACATGGGTAAACCTGTGATAAAATCCATTGAAACCTCCTCCCAACGTTGGCTTGGAAAGGATAAAGGTTGTAATAGTCCTGGGGTCTTAATTGTTTCAACTTTATTTTGTTGGCAAAGGAAACATTCCGCCACAAACTTTTGAATATGCGATTTAAGGCCATCCAAAAAAAAATCATTCTCAACCCTGTGGTAGGTTTTTAGAAATCCTGAGTGCCCTCCTAAGGGAGAGGTGTGCAATTCCCTAAGAATATTTTGTTTGAGTTCGGAATTCTTACATAGGTATAAATGATCCTTGTACCATAATGAATCATTTTTCCAGCTAAATGTATCATATGTACTGGGATCTTGTTGTATCTTTTGAATGAGTGCCCACACTTCCTCGTCATTCTTCCATTCATCCCTTGTTTCTTTTATCCAATTTGGTTGGATAATGGAAATGGCGCAAAGAAATGCTTCCACATCCTCATCCTTTCTTGAGAGTGCATCTGCCACAACATTTTGCTTCCATTTTTTGTAGATGATTTCAAAGTCATAACCCAACATCTTTGTGACCCACTTTTGTTGCTCTTCAGAGGATAATCTTTGTTCTAAAAAGTATTTAAGGCTATCATGATCCATTTTTACCTTGAAGTGTCATCCCATTAGGTAGGGTCGCCATTTCTTAAGTGCATGGAGTATTGCCAACATTTCCTTCTCATAAATAGCTTTGTGTAAAAACTTTCCCTTGATTGGACGACTTTCAAAAGCAATGGGTCTTTCATCTTGCATTAAAACAGCACCAATTCCATTTCCTGAAGCATCACATTCCACAATAAAGGTTTTTGTGAAGTCCGGTGTAGCTAAGACCGGTGCTTGGAACATTGCCTCTTTAAGATGTTCGAAGGCCTTTGTTGCTTTTGGAGTCCATGAAAATGCATCTTTCTTCAATAATGTTGTTAGAGGTGCTACTATTCTCCCATAATTCTTAACAAACTTGCGATAATACCCTGTCAACCCGAGAAATCCTCACAAATTCTTTATGGATGTGGGGATTTTCCATTACTTAATGGCTTTAATTTTGCTAGGGTCTACCTTAACTCCTTCATGAGATACAATATGACCCAGATATTCCACCTCTTTTACTCCAAAGAAACATTTGGATCTTTTTGCATATAATTGTTTCTCCTCCAATAGTTGTAGCACCCTGTCAACATGTTCAACATGATCCTTCCAAGACTTGTTGTAGATTAGTATATCATCAAAAAATACTAACACAAATTTTCTAAGGAATGGTTTGAAAATTGAATTCATAAAACCTTGAAATGTTGAAGGTGCATTGGTAAGGCCAAAAGGCATGACCAAAAATTCATAATGACCCTCATGAGTTCTAAATGTTGTTTTCGGAATGTCTTTAGTCTTCATTCTCATTTGATGATATCCTGAATGAAGATCCAACTTGGTGAAGTAAATTGATCCATGCAATTCATCCAGTAATTCATCAATGATCCATCCTTCTTGTGCACCAATACTACTGGAGCAGAGAAAGAACTTTGACTCGATTGAATTATACTAGCCTCTAGCATTTCTGCAACCATACATTCAATTTCACCCTTTTGGGCATAGGGATATCTGTACGGCCTGATGTTTGGAGGAACACTTCCTGGAATCAGATGAATAGCATGATCATGATCACAAATAGGTGGGAGACCTTTGGGAGTCTCAAATACCTTGGAATGATTGTCCAAGACTTTTTCGAGATCTAGAGAAATAGATGACTCCAATGTGGAAACATCTAGTGAACATAATTGTGCAATTACACCTCTTTGTTCCTTTTTAGAAGCTTTGTCATACCGTTAGAGCTGATTATCTTTCCCGGTTTCCCTGCAATACCCCTTAATTCAACTTCCTTTCCTTCCATAGAAAATTTCATGAATGTTCTTGAAAATTAAAAGCTATTGTACCCAAGGATTGTAGCCATTGCACTCCTAGTACAACATCAGCACCTCCCATTGGAATGGAAAGCATTGGGCTAGTCAATACATATTCTCCCATGAATAGCTAGATATTATGGCACTTTCCAGAACAATTTATTGTTCCTCCATTTGCAACCATCACTTGACACTCTGGTGCTGGATATAAGAAGCAATTCAATTCTTTTGCTACCTTACAATGAATAAAATTGTGGGTACTTCCTGAATCAATCAACACTATTACCTTTCTCTTCTTGATTTGTCCTTCTATCTTGATGGTTTGAGGAGTGGTAATTCCCGCCAATGCATTACAAGATATGATCGGATTCATTTCTTATTTATCTAGGCTTTGTTCCTGGAGTATATCCTCTTCTTTTGACCTTTCTTGCTACTTTTCTTCTTCCTCTTCACAATCTATGTAGAATAATTTCTTCTCAGAACACTTATGACCTTTAGTGTATTTGCTATCACAAATGTAACAAAGCCCTTTTGCTCTTTTCTCTTCCAATCGCTGTGGTGTCAACCTTATAGGTTGTGGAAGACTAGGGGCAACAACACGTCCATCTTTATAGTTGTAAGTGGTATGCTTCCTGGTTGCCATAATTTTGCTTTCTATTTTTCTTGCTAACCTGAATGCCTTCTCTAATGAATCAGGTTCCCAAAGGCGCACATCATGTTGAATATTATCCTTTAAAGTCCCTATGAACACATCAATCCTATGCTCCTATGGAATATTTTCTACGCTTATGTTCAATTTTTGGAACTCCTCAATGTGCTCCATTATTGAACCCTTTTGTTTGAGACTTATCAATTGGCTAAAAAAAGTGTTGCTTTTTGTATCCTCATAATGTGCTGTCAATTCTTCCGTAAAAATTGCCCAAGTGATAATTTGTTTACGAGAGCAAAGCCATTGATACCATACAAACTGATTTGGTTCCAAATATAAAGTTGCAATACGTACCTTTTGTGTGTTTTGCACGTTATTGAGATCGAAAAATTGCTCCATCTATAATATCCATGTTGCGGGATCCTTGCCATCAAACTTCCTCATATCAATTTTTGGAATATGGTGGGTCTTCGATCCCACATTAGAGTCTATGAAATCATGATTAACATTTCTTTTGTTCACATCATGAGTTTCCTTTACTACCTTTTCACCATTAGTAAGTATTTCTTGTAGAAAATTTATCAAATCTATCTTCAAATCTGCCATGTCTCTCTTTGAATCTGTCTTCAAATCTATCTTCAAATTGTCCATCTTAGCTTCCATGCCCTTTATCTTAGCTTCTATTAGCTTTTGTGAGAGTGACATTTGTTGCACCTGGTCTTGTAATTTTGATATATCATGTAGCATTTCTTCCTCTTCTTCATGAGTCATGCTAGAGATTTCAGGTTGCTTACTAGGTGTTTGCATTTTCTTTCCTCAGGGCATTAGTTACCGATAATAATTCTCTACTAAGCCCTTTGAATTCCTTCAAAATAAATTTTCAAACCAAGCTTAAGCAAAAATTTAAAAAAATCTACACACCTTTTGTCACTTGGTAGGAGCTCGATATTGCTTCTGATGTATCTTTGTACTTTCGAATCATCCAGTTCTAAAATTATGACCCGTAGTAGCCCTCTGTGTCCTCTTTCCAATGCCACCAGTGTGATCCAAATTGGATTCTCCAAGGAAGAGTTATGCGAAATCTACCACAATGACCTGATTATAGACTAGTTTAGTAGAGCGAACTTGTACGACGTGCCATGAGTCACTGTTTCGATCTTTAGCACTGAAAAATATATATAAGAAACTACAGTCTATCCTCTTTCTGTACCTTCTTACAAAATTCAATCCAATGCTCAGAGAGAAATTTATGATGATTTTCCCCAGGTCACCTATTTGGAATGTAATTCAAGATTCTGAAACAAGACCAACTTCCTCAGATCATATCTCCGCAAGTATAGCGCGAAAAGCTCTGAAATTTGGACCCGAGATTCATTGCGATGTCTTATCAAATGAGTTTTTTTTTATCTTCTGAAACATCGCAGAAAAATAGTTATAGTGAAAATGCCACGATGACCTGTTTGGAGCAGCGAAACCCTAGAATCCAAAGCCTCTGATACCAAATGTTATGAAACCAGCTCAAAGAAAGATAGAATGGATAGATCAACGCCTTAGAATTCAGCCTCTTTGAGGGGGAAACCTCCTTTACATTACACAAATGAGCAATTCTTGGATGATTCAAATGAAAAAACCTCCTTTCTATATATAGGAGTCAAGGAGTCACAATATAACCCAGCCGACCTAACAATAATAATATAAAGCCACAAAAATAACAATAGAGGGATTTTGTGGGGCATAGTAATAACAATATGGGGACAATAGGGAAACAACAATATTAATAAGGGGTACAAATACAATAGTAATGGGGTAATCACTAGTATTATAGGGACCCAACAAAACTTTTGACTTAATAAACATCAATTAAAATTAGTTTGAGATTTCTCTTTTCTCTGATAGCACACCCTTAGTAGCTCAGGTTAGGTACTCATAATAGGTTGGTGAGGTAAACTATCATGACCACTTAAACAAACACAAAATCTTGAGCTAGGGAGGGAAAATACATTTGGAGTTGCACATTGCCTAGGAGCCCTTATAACACAAGTGTCAACCACAAGGTCACATTGGACTAGTCAAGTGATCCACCCCACTTCACATGGTATTGGTGGTGTTGGTATGCATGTACTCAATGGGTATCCTCAGGGAGGCTTTGGGCTCAATACCCTACCTTCACATGTAGACCCAACTGACAATTATTCCCCTAGGTTTGGGAGTTGTTTGTCGTAACATTTTTGGTCGTAATCTTAGGGATCTTACAAGGGTGATGGAAATGGGGGCCTTTCTTGTTGTACCTAGGAAAACATTAGTTAGTACTAATTTGGTTCTCCTAGAGGATTCTTATGCATAATTAAGGGTACTTAAACCAAGCATAATACTCATTAAGTAGGAGACTAGCATAAATATCCCAACCACATCTTCATAGTCAACTTGGCCATTGATTAACCAAGTGCCAATTGTGGGAAGATATCTTTGATCACCAGTTTGCATGCTTTCTCCTTAGGTATGATATGTATGTGTTTATTGGTCATGTCTAACGACCCTAGGATATTTATTTCTCACATTGGTATACATATTTTTCTGCCACTATGATGTAATTTTGCACCAGTCTCATTGTTTTTAGGGCCTTACTCCCTATGAGGATATTTCGCTTACATGGTCACACTAGTGTCAAGGGGTCACTTTGGGTGATGCTAAGGTGAATGAACCTTTCATTTACTGAGTGGTTGACCATAATATTCCACCTAATATTCATTCCCCTGTCACTTCTACCATGTTACCCACCTTCATAGGTGGGCGTGTACACTTGTTTGGATATTTTCATAGTCCTTAACTAGATTCCATTATGGCTAGTTCAACATCTGTGGCAGAGCCTAGTGTGTCCATACCTATTGTTACTAATGCTGTCCCTAAGACTAATTCTATACCCTCATCCACGATCACAGGTAATATCCATACCATGTCTATTGACATGACCTTCTCATTCTATAAAAATACTCTAAGATCATTTTTCCGTTCATTTAGCACATCCACTATAGGTACCTCCACATCATTGAGTAAGCCCTCTCTATTCATATTTGGAGGCTCTACATCAACTACGAGTAGCATACCAATGTCATAAGTTAGAGGTTCGAACTCCACATTCACATATGCATACTTGGGGCCAACTATAGGTTTTGGCATATCAGTAGGGAGTACATTCATACCTAATATTGGTTTTTCATATGGTTGGGATTCCCCTTGATAATTGACTCTCCCAAGAAATGTGAACCCATAAGAAACAAAAGTTCCTCTAGTTGTGTATAACTAGGGGCATCTATTTTTTAAGGGAGCATGTCTTTTCCCTGGAAGGGGTTGGGAAAACTTTCCATAAAAATATGCTTAATTCTTGGGGTACCAATCCTTTTCGTCAACCTTTTGGCATTTATTTAGCCCAAGATGTCAATGACCTTTTATGTATCCTTTTTCCCACTAGGGGCATACCCCTTAGGGGCACTAACTTCATGGTGTTTACATGGGTGTTGAATTTAACACCTATATTCAACCCACTTTTGGAAACCATGCTATGGTGAAGCACCTCCTCCACTTGGATTGTAGGGGACACCTACCCTGCTAGACTTTTTTCAAATCACCCTTATTGGAAACCCTTGCATTGTTTGATCTTTCAAAGCTAATGAATGATGCCATAAAGCACAATCCTGCATGGTCCCCAATCCCACCAAAACTGCTAGCATATAACCCTAAGTTCAATCATAAACTTGAAGAAGGCCTTACGGCCCATACTACTACCTAGCACTTATGGTTCTCATCCAAATATTTTATGGATGATAACATTCGTCTATGTATTTTCCAATGGACTCTTACTGGTGGTGCCACTAATTATTACATTGATTTATAGTGTTCTTGTTATGATAACTTCATGTATTTATCCCAGGCCTTTGTTAATCACTATCAACTACCTATCAGGTATGAAACTATAACTAACATTCTCACTAAATTTCATCAGGACACCCCCACCCACATCTTTTATCATATTCATGAGCGGAGAAGAACATGAAGTCTCTTCAAAACCAAGTTTATTGATGATTTTTGCATGAGTGATTTACCAACTCACTAAATTTCATTAGGACACCCCCACCCACATCTTTTATCATATTCATGAGTGGAGAAGAACATGAAGTTTCTTCAAAACCAAGTTTATTGATGATTTTTGCATGAGTGATTTACCAAGTCCCTCTTGCCTGGGATCATTGAATATGTGGATAAGTTAGGAGCCCAAATTAAGGAATAGTTCGCCATTCATGCCCATCAAATAGAATTGGGTACTCTATGCTAAGTGGGTACTCTATAAAGATCATTCCTAATGTTCTTACTCATAAGTTAATCCATTGAATCATAAACCCATAACCCATGTCGATAATGTAGTGGGGTATGTATCCTCACGAAACATAGGCCAACTAGCCACACATATGGGCCAAATTAACATTTATTCTGTGAGACTATTTTGTGAACGTTTGTATTTGATGTTTTCTTTCACATGTACTAAGATAGTTGAACTATTTCAGTTATTTTAGTGCTTATCTTGTTGAGAATGTGTTGTAATGGTTGTTATTGTTGTCTCATCCTTATGGACTATTCTGCGGGATACTAAACAAACCTTTCTTTACTTATCAATTATAATGACTGTCGCATCCACTGTGGACTATTTCCGCTGGATGTTAGATCCGCCCTTCTGGTTCACATGTGTCTTTTCCTAGGTGGAACTATTACCTCTCACTTAGAGTCCCACTTTTCTCCCCCCCTCTTGCATTAAGAGAACCTAGACATACTCACCATGCACACTCACCTTGCTTTTTGAGGATACCATTGAATCACTCTCTTGTGTTGACAACTAGAGCCAAGGAAAATATTTAAGGATTTGGCAACAGGGCCTTTATACTGGATGGGACTCTTAAACCAAATCTGATTGCGACTTCATATCAGGGAGATCCTGTTGGTTGAAAGATTTCCAGCACTGTCATCAGGCCACTTGCCACCTTCTTATTGAATATATATCTCCAGCATTGCCATTAGGCCACTTGCCACCTTCTTATTGAATATATATCTTAGTGCAGTTTGTTTCCTTTGAATTTCAAATGGAGCCTATGTGCGCCAACAAAAATAGTCAAGTTAGAGTGTTGGGTTGCAATAGGTGAATTGAAAGTTTGGGAAAAGGTACTTTCTTCAAATGAAGAATTGGACAAATGATAGTTGCATAGAAATTATGGCATTAATATTCTATAATTGAAGAAGTAAATTATGGATGGATGCATGGGTATTGATGGTATACTTGGCAGGCAACAAGATATTGAGGAAGGATGTAAGGCCCTTCCGTTGAATTGCTTCAAGAACTTATGTTGGATGATCACATTATTGGTTATTGACCGACATGGATGGAAATGTTAAAATATTGATGTCCAAAAGAGTCAATGTCCAATACGATTACATAATGTAAGGTCCACGATGGACATGTCGAGCACCATTGCTCAAACTAGATGCATAGTAGACCTTGGTAGCTCACAGTAGTTGGATGCACCAAGAGAAGCTTCGAAGGAACTTTTCCAATGAATGTAAATTAGGGGTTTTTAGAAGTGACCCCATTTAATCCACAAGTATGATCCATGACATATAATATAGGCATAGGGAACCTAATTGGAATTTATAGACTCTGGTTCTTGGGATACATGTTGACCTAAGGAGTTCGATGGTGCACACTTGGGGGTAATGAAAAATGACAAAAGCACCTTTAGGCATAAGAATCCATGGAGTGTAATCATGGGATGCATAATAAGGTTCACATCCACTCGAAAAAACATCCATTAATAAAAATTCATAACATGCGATTAGACACAGTGGGATAGACTTATATGTACTTGGACACTCCTAAGATCATTGACAAATGTTTGGGTGAGCTAACAAATATACTAGTTATAGTTGGATGCACTAGGTATAGTTGGGTTTGTTGGTCACATGGCACTTTGGGTGTAGTGCCATTAGAAATTGGGAAGTCCATAGCCAAGTCATGAATTGGGTACTGGTACCATCATGCATAGCCAAAGTTGGCAATGTGGGCACTTGGGTCGACATATTCTTGAAGGGGCTTGTAAGTGAAATACAAGCCTTTTATAAATATTAAAAACGTAGAAGGTGCTAAGGTATCAAGTAATCATTCATTCATCATCTGTGACAAATGTTTAAGTATCTTTATGATTTGTGCTAAGTTCAAGGTTGGCACATTAGGGTGAATTAGTGACTATTTAAGTTAGAAGAAGAAGAATTAAACACTTATTTTAGAGAGAAGGAAATATTGGCTTAGACCCTATATTTGTAATAGAGCTATGGTGCATGCAACTCTATTGTTGTATATTTGTATTCTAGTTAAGTCACCCCCTTGGGTCTATTATAAGAAAAATCATCTCGCAATATGAGATCTTGAAAATGGTATGTAGAAGCTCTAGAAAACACATCTTTGGTGCCTTCAACAATCCCCTGCCACTAGAATCTAGCACTACTAGGCTCAACAATGCTCTTATTAGTATAAAAGTGAAAACTAGAGGGCTAAAAAGGAACAAACAACACTATGAAATTAACTTAAACATTGTTAATATAGAATAGCCTATGATAACAAAGAGGCTCACTCATACTAGTTCAAATGTAAAAAGGTATTGCCAATGCCAATTTATTATGGTGGTTCTCAAATGTATTGATATAATGATGGGCATATCTAACCACAAGAGAAGGTTTTACTGCACATCTCAATGCTTCTTCGAGACACCAATAGTTTCCCCATATGACCAGTGGTTTATGTGTGTTGTCCACGAACAGAGTCCCCAATAGTGTCAAATTCTACAATGGTTCTTGTCACCAATTCAACTATAAGGGCAAGCAAAAAAATGTTCAAGTTGGAGGCAAAATTGTTTAGTTACACAACAATTTCTCACAGAAATTAATATATACTCAATGCTTCTTAGAGATACTAATAGTTTCCCCCCAATGACTAGTGGTTTATGTGTGTTGTCCATGAACACGGAGTCCCGGGTAGTGTCAGAGTCTACAATGGTTCTTGGCACCAATTCAACTATAAGGGCATACAAAAAAAATGTTAAAATAAGTCGTCAACAAAGAAATGCAAATCAAAAAATGACAATACAAGTTGTCCCATAACTAGAAGACCTAGAAGTTGTCCCATCACATTACATTAAAAATAAATAAAATAAAATAATACTTATATTAAAAACCTAAATGATATTGATAAGAATTGTCCCATTACATTACATTAAAAATAAATAAAATAAAATAATACTCATATTAAAAAACTAAATGATATTGATAAGAAAAATAAATAAAATAAAATAATACTTATATTAAAAACCTAAATGATATTAATAAAAAAAAAATCTTTAATATGGAAAAAAAATATATTGATAAGATAAGAAAAATAATCTTTAATATGGAAAAAAAAATATTATTAATAAAAATGTCACTCACAAATAAAATACTTCAATGTCCACCAATAATTTAAAATACTTCAATGTCCACCAATAATTTATAAAATAACGACAATAATTTACCAAAATATCAAATCATTAAAAATCAAAATAATTTAAAAAATAAAATAAAATATACTATAACATAATATAATAAACTAATTCTATATTAAAGATATTGGCAGCCGAAGCGCAGTCCGGCAAATGGGACAGGAGAGATTTCTGCACAACCATTTTGAAATGCAGTCCGAGTGAAACATGTGGGAACATGGTAAACGGCGCACAGTACGATTATTGCCATTTCCGGCTTCACTGTCATGGTCCTCAACATAATTCAAAGCTTCTATGCAAATAGAACATAATGATTTCTCTCCTTCTTCAACGGCGGCTTCATCTAATTCAATCCTTTCACAGAATTTCTCCACTATATTTGCTACTCTTTCTTCTTCCATTATTTCATATTCGTCATCATTGTCTGCCCCAAATAATGGAATCTGTTGCCCTGGCCTTCCACCTTCGTCACCATTGTCTGCCCCAAATAATGGAATCCGTTGCCCTGGCCTTCCACCTTCCACAACCCTCCGTGCATCTTCCACAACCCCCCGTGCCATTTCAAGTAAAAATCCTGTGTCTCCAACTAATGGAACCCAACGTCCTGGCCTTCCATCTACCTCCGCCTGGCCACCATAATTGACACCACTCATTCTAAATCCTGGTGCATGTGCTTGCATCGCCCTATCTCCATAATTGACTGCACCAACTAGCACCGGCCACCGTCCATCATTGCCTGCCTCATCTCCAAATCGTGGTTCCTCACTTTCCTCTGCCCACACTCCATCGTTGACTTCGGGAAACGCAAATTCTGGTGCCCAGGGCTGTTCATCATATTCCGCATTGACACCACCCATTCCAAATCCTGGTGCCTCTGCTTGCATCACCGTATCTCCATTATTGCCTACACCACCCATTACAAATCCTGGTGCCTCTGCTTGCATCACCGTATCTCCATTATTGCCTACACCACCGATTCCAAATTCTGGTGCCTCTGCTTGCATTGACCTATCTCCATTACTGCCTGCACCAACTAACACCGGCTGCCATCCATCGTTGACTTCGCGAAACGCAAATTCTGGTGCCCAGGGCTGTTCATCATATCCGACATTGACACTACCCATTCTAAATCCTGGTGCCTCTGCTTGCATCGCCCTATCTACATTATTGCCTACACCAACTAGCACCGGCTGCCATCCATCATTGTCTGCCCCATCTCCAAATCGTTGTTCGTTACCTTCCTCTGCCCATACTCCATCGTTGACTGGGCGAAACGCACTTTCTGGTGCCCAGGGCTGTTCATCATATCCTGCATTGACAGCACCCATTCCAAATTCTGGTACATCTGCTTGCATCGCACTATCTCCATTATTGCCTGCACCAAATAGCACCGGCTGCCATCCATCATTGTCTGCCACATCTCCCAATCGTTGTTCGTCACCTTCCTCTGCCCACACTCCATCGTTGACAGCGCGAAACTCACTTTCTGGTGCCCAGGGCTGTTCATCATATCCTACATTGACACCACCCATTCCAAATTCTGGTACATCTGCTTGCATCGCCCTATCTCCATTATTGCCTGCACCAATTAGCAACGGCTGCCATCCATCATTGTCTGCCCCATCTCCAAATCGTGGTTCCTCACCTTCCTCTGCCCACCCTCCATCATTGACATCGCGAAACGCAAATTCTGTTGCCCATGGCTGTTCATCATATCCTGCATTGACACCACCCATTCCAAATTCTGGTGCCTCTGCTTGCATCGCCCTATCTCCATTATTGGCTGCACCAACTCGCACCTGCTGCCATCCATCATTGTCTGCCCCATTGCCAAATCGTGGTTCCTCACCTTCCTCTTCCCAAAATCCATCATTGACTGCGCGAAACGCAAATTCTGGTGCCCAAACTTGCACCGCGGGCTGTTCATCATATCCTGCAACAATTCCAAATGCGGGCTGTTCATCGTTGCCTGCTCGTCCTTCCATATTCCCCCGTCGACTGACTCGGCGAGACACCAATTACTGTTAATGGCTCGTAACCCACCCGTTTATTTCTGTATCTTCTGTAACTGCACTGTGTGCCAACTGCAACACAACAAATTAATCGCACTTCGAATATGAGTTCATTCGCACAGTGCATACAGCTTCATATATATAAATATAATTGGAAGTAATAGATATTTCGTGACAACGGTGATATTTGGTGACATCGGCCGGTGTGCATCCAAAGCACCGCTCATCCCATCGCCCAAAAATGTGTCGGCCCAAGCAGAACTGCCCCTCATCCTCACGCATCCGGTGGCATAGACGATATGCTTAAATTTTTTTATAACATGATAATAATAATTTGAAATTTAACTAGCATTTGCACCACATGTTGCAAAGGAAACGCCGTAAGGCAATGATATAAAAAACAATAGCATAGAAGAAAGAAGTCAAAATTTTATGCAAATGACATAAGAAACAACAGCATAGAAGAAAGAAGTCAAATTTTTATGCAATTTTGTTTCTTTACCGGTGTTTATTTGTTATCATCAACAAATGGCTAGATCATCTATTCATATTACCAAGTGCTTTCAGTTCATAAGGTTTATCCTAAGGTCCTTGATGGATGCCAATACTGTCTTCTGACATTGCTTGATGAACATTTGACAAAGGATGAGAACAATGATGTAATTGAAATTCAAAGATTATGAATAAATAAGGAAGACCTTTATATAAGGGAAATTAACTCAATATGTTCATTTTAAAGATATGCTATCACCAATATTAATATTCATTAGGTTGGGGACAAATAGAAAATTAGCATTAGGTTTCTAACATCCAAATGGTCTCACCATTGTTTGAATTAAGCACTCCTAGTGATAAAAAGAGTGAAAATATGTTAAAAATTGGATTCTATGAGCTTCTAGAGGCCATTATGTTGTCAAAGATTGCCCGAGGTGAGAATTAATCAAGTGTCGGATACCCAAAAAACTAGCCATTGGATTTAGTAAACTACAAGTAAAGCCTGTTCAAGGTGTAAGATCGAATTTACCATAATGAGCATAGACAAACTAACTAGTGGACAGGTAGTCAAACAAACTATGTGCTTCTAAAGGCATTATGTCGTCAAATATTGCAGATGCCCCAACATGAGAATTAAACAGGTGGATGATACTAGAATTAGGTGGATGATACTAGAATTTGAATGTGTAACATCAAAGTTTCAAATGGCTAGTTTATAAAGAGAAAATTAGTAAGAAAGGAGCAGGGTAATCTTATATAATTTCATTGGCTTCACATTTGAACATTATGTTGTTCTAAACCATGATACCCTTAACTCATATATTAATTCAATGGAGTTGCCCTCTGTCAGGCTTGCCTGGGCATGTATTTATTTATGTGAGGTTGTGGCTAGTATCACAGTCACATGTCTCTGCCTTTCGTTTGCATGGATCTATGCTGGGCCTTGGCCGACCGGTAGTCTGCTCTACTTTCCATTGGTGCAACAGTGAGACAGAGCCTTGAACAAAAGTTCAGTCTGGTAACGTAATAGAAAAGGCATATGTTCTTGACTTAAAGGGATGACCGGCTGGTGATCTCATATGTCGTTTTCCCATTTTCTGAGCATTCACATCCACCACTTCTTTAAGTATCACTTGTGTTACAAGCGAAAGTTAGATTTCTTCTCTGTGTTGAATGATCCACTCAAGAGATTAATTTGGGTGTTAGGATGTTTAGCCAGTTTATAATTGAAATCGTGTAGAAAATTAATGAGAATTTGAAATCACTATTTTATTTCTGAAACGAAAAAACGATTTAAACACATTAATTTTTTTCACCATATTCCGATGAGAACTAGGCCATCAGGGAAAAATTGTAGTTTCAATAGATAATGCATCTCCTCAATCACGTAGTCTAAACAGATCACAATTTTGCTCAAAAAAAAAAATAGAAATTCTAATATGATTTTGAGAAAATCTCACAGAATTTTTTGAGAATCTCGGATACCACTGTCAAGCTTCAGGATTTTGGGGTGCCCTCCTCTGTTTTCAAAGTCTTAATTTATATTGGAGAAGGGAATGACCAATGTCTTTTTATTTGCATTTTTGTTATACACTAAAAGAACTACTAGTACCCTTTTATCCACAATTTCTCTATACAAGGAGCATAGATTTAAATTTCCCAAAAAAAATAACCTGTTACAATTTTACAAAATGTTAAAAGACACAACAGCATGAATACAGGGTATGCCAGCTTCCTTTTAAAAGCTTTGCACATGAAATCGAGCTCGAAACCAGATCTGCATAATCTTATATAATGTGACCATGATCTTGCAACTGATGCATGAACTCCCTCTCTTGGGTAACAAATCTGGCTAAAGCAAACTTCCCAGCACTTTTATAGGCATCTATAACTGCCTTGAACATGAATTCGTTTGGCTGAAAACCCTTCTGTTTCATTTTGTAAAACATTCTCCTAACACCGTCTACCAACCCTAGCTTCCCATAGCTAATTGTCATACTTGCATAAGTAATTGTATCTGGTTCAAGACCTTTGGCTTGCATGATCATGAACATGTTGTAAGCTTCATTAATCCTCCCAGCACTACCAAGTGCATATATAACAGCATTGTAAGAAGACACATCAAAATCCAACCCAGAAGCTCTCAGTTCATCACAAGCTTCCAAAGCTTCAGCATGCATCCCCACTGTAGAAAAGATTGTCATTCTCAAGGCCTGAATACCATGTGGAAGCTATACAAGGAGCATAGATTTAAATTTCCCAAAAAAAAAATAACCTGTTACAATTTTACAAAATGTTAAAAGACACAACAGCATGAATACAGGGTATGCCAGCTTCCTTTTAAAAGTTGTGCACATGAAATCGAGCTCGAAACCAGATCTGCATAATCTTATATAATGTGACCATGATCTTGCCACTGATGCATGAACTCCCTCTCCTGGGTAACAAATCTAGCTAAAGAAAACTTCCCAGCACTTTTATAGGCATCTATAACTGCCTTGAACATGAATTTGTTTGGCTGAAAACCCTTCTGTTTCATTTTGTAAAACATTCTCCTAACACCGTCTACCAACCCTAGCTTCCCATAGCTAATTGTCATACTTGCATAAGTAATTGTATCTGGTTCAAGACCTTTGGCTTGCATGATCATGAACATGTTGTAAGCTTCATTAATCCTCCCAGCACTACCAAGTGCATATATAACAGCATTGTAAGAAGACACATCAAAATCCAACCCAGAAGCTCTCAGTTCATCACAAGCTTCCAAAGCTTCAGCATGCATCCCCACTGCAGAAAAGATTGTCATTCTCAAGGCCTGAATACCATGTGGAAGCCCACTTTTACGTGCAACATCGAGCTGCTCTACTGTATCCCTTGGAATGCCTCCTCTCTTCAGAAGAATTCCCAGTGTTTTGTATGTATTCTCATTGGGTGAAGCCTTTAGTTTTAACATTTGATGAAAAACTTCAGCAGCCTCTCTCAATCTTCCATCTGCAATGAACAGGCTAATGACGCTATTAAAAGAAAGAACGTTAGTAAGAAATCCCGATTCTAACATTTCCTTTGCAATTTCAGTGGCTTCATTAAGCCTTCCATTCTTTTTTTATAAGGACAACATCATGGAAAAAGAAAATTCATTTGCCTGCTGCTTTTCCTTCAAGACTTTGAATACTTCTTGTGCTTCAGTCACCATATCAGTGCGAGCATAAAGGTCAAGCATATAGCCTGATAAAAAGGCATCTGGTTCAACACCCAATTTCTGTATGTGTTTGTACGTTTCTTGTGCTTCCTTCAAAAAACCACGTTTACTATAAACCTTAATCAAAGAACTATACACCACAGAGTTCCCTGCAAAACTAGCTTTTTGAATTATTTGAAAGTAACGTACAGCTTCTTCCACACATCCAGCTTCAGCAAATGCATTTATCAAGGCACCATAAACAAAAATATCTAGCTCCACACCTGCGTTAACCATCTTTTCAAACATCTTCTCTGCCTCTGCAGCTCGACCCAATCTTCCATAGGCGACAATAACAGCACAAAATGATGAACCCTGGAGGTTGGGAGTGGATCATAAGCTCCCGGAAGAAACTTGGAAACTGAGGAGGCCAGGCTATAATGACACTGGGTAGCAGACCCCGCAATTACAAAGGAAAAGAACATACAGTAGGTAATGTTAAACGTATGTAACTGGTAAACAAGCTGCAATTATTAAACGGAGATCAGGTTGGCCGATACCACATATCCAAATCGAAGATTTATAACTCTTTATAACGTAGACAACTCCTTGAAATATGTAAACGATATAACATATGGGCAAACACGAGTAAGCAAGGAATTGAGTATACATCACATTATTTTCTGAAGATATAACCGAAGACGCAAACCCCGAACTGGGTATACATATTTAGCAAAGATTCAAAAACAAATTTAAGCAAATGGTGCCGTCGACTGCTAGCCATGGTAGCCATATCAAACCGCAAAATAATTAACTGGCACAGCTCTATAAACCTTCATCGTCACAAAAGAGAATAACAGGAAACTACATAATTTCAGAGCAGAATAAGCTCTGGGTAATATCTGAAATGATAATCACATGGTCATAGCAAAATTTATTTACATTTGGGAAAAAACCCATTAAAAGCTCTAACCCTCTTCTAAATTGAGCTTTTTGGCTACGAAACAAGCATCCCATAGATGTAGAGAGCCATAGCCACGCTTTAAGTTTCCCCTCCAACCAGGGCAAGTTCTTACCCATAACTGGAAACTCCGCCACTGTAGACACGTCGCCCTACCAAGCAGGTTGAGCCAGCTCCGGGTCCCAACGTCCTGCGTTGCATTTCAAATACAAGAAAACTGATTAGGGTATCTGATAGGGCTTGAACGCCTACAGTCACGAAGAACAAGGAAATAAGAGCAGAGAACTAGCTGAAAGATAAAACCAAAGCTTTTTACCTGTAAACATTTCTGATCCACCGCCAGACCATCAAACAGGACCCAAACAGAGTTACCGACCATCGAAACAGCACTGCGGAAAATGGCCGCATCAGAGCAACCTTCGCGGGTGGAATGCAAAACAAATGAAGTCATTCCCTCCACAGTTGGAGATGAGGAAACTCTGGCAAAAGCTCCACCGTTGGGTCGCATTGGAGCCACGCTTTAAATTTCCCCTCAAACTATGGCAAGTTCTTACCCGTAAGGAAACTCCGCCACTGTAGACACGTTGCCCTACCAAGCAGGTTGAGCCAGCTCGGGGTCCCAACGTCCTGCGTTGCATTTCAAATACAGGAAAACTGATTAGGGTTTATGATAGGGCTTGAACGCCTACAGTCACGAAGAACAAAGAAATAAGAGCGGAGAACCAGCTGAAAGATAAAACTAAAGCTTTTTACCTGTAAACATTTCTGATCCACCGCCAGACCATCAAACAGGACCCAAACAGAGTTACCGACCACCGAAACAGCACTGCGGAAAATGGCCGCATCAGAGCAAACTTCGCGGGTGGAATGCAAAACAAATGAAGTCATTCTCTCCACAGTTGGAGGATCTGAATCTGGCATCTTCGTTCATAATCCAGTCTGTCCTCTGTCTGTAAGGGGATTTTCCTTCATAAAACGCGGGAAATTTCTTCTGATCGATGCAGGATTTCTCTTCCGATGGAGGAAATTTGAAGCCCTGAAGATCCATTGAAAACTTTGCCTGCAAAACCCTCACTGGAGATAAAAGCTCATCAAGCTCCAAGCTCCTAGAGTCGGATGCCCAGAGACGCTGCCTGCTCAGGGAGATTTGAAGCAGCGAGAAAAACTGTGCGGCGATTTGAAGCAGCGAGAAAAACTGTGCCGAAAAAATATAAAAAACTAACCTAAACTACATCCAACGGTCTGGAACGTTTCAATCGTCTAACATCTAATCTGATGGCTCAAACAAGGACACGGTGGAAATTGGGGGAGTTGATTTCAGAGGGAAACGCCTTACGGCGTAAAAATGTTAGGTAGTAGAGGATCCTTTTTGTGAGAAATAATTTAAGCAAGTCACTTGCAACCATAATAATTGTTTTGCATATGTAAAAATCTCTCTCCATCATAAATTAATATTCTGATTGTTGGTTGTCGGGGAAAACAAGGCAATATATTTATGATGATAATGCTGGGATATTACAAAATGACAACACAAGATCGTTAGCTTGATTCTAATTGTTGTAACCTTATAATATGCTGATTACAATTTTAATAGCTTTCTTGTTTATGACGTACTAAACCATACATAAGGAAAACTAGAGACATAGTTTTACTCTGATCTTGTTTGCCCCAGTGCCCCATCTAACCTGATGATTTATCGAAAACCAGAGATACGTAGTTTTACTCTCATTTTGTTAGTTCCTAAGCTAACATGATGATGGGCCTTATGGTATCAATCCCACTGGCCTTATGGCATCTCATGTGCCATTGCCTTTGTTTACCCCCCTGGGAACATTTTGAATAGAGACTCAACTCATAACAACTTGAAAATGACCAAATCAACTGAGCTCC
Organism: Pinus tabuliformis; assembly: GCA_031772625.1. Taxonomy (NCBI): domain Eukaryota; kingdom Viridiplantae; phylum Streptophyta; class Pinopsida; order Pinales; family Pinaceae; genus Pinus; species Pinus tabuliformis. Next base: position 476,173,327 of record CM062813.1, on the reverse strand, counting down.
CCATGAATGACCAGAGCTACACGGCTGATTGCTCTTGACACCCTCCATATTTGGTGCTGTACACCAGCCCACCCATCACCACTATGATTGGCCTCATCACCTGCTACAAGCGCAAGCAAGTCACTTATACCAGGAAACGCTGTTGTCCCATACTTGTTGATTTTAGACGGCCCATATACCTGCATGCGAGCCAAACATATGTGCAACTCTGTTTTAATAACCTTGCATTTAAGAAACATCACAAACACAGCAATCATATATTTTGAACATATGTCCTTTACCAAGTGCTTATACCAAGGCGAACCAGGCAGCCCATCTGCATCTGTAAATGCACGCTCTGCCATTACAAGATGGTCATTCAAGCTCCTCAGCTCTGCACTTTCATCCTCAAGAGCCTCCAGTTCCTGAATTTAGAGCATTATAAAGTTGTACCTAATCAATTACCATCCAAAAATTTAAAGGCCTTTATAGTGACATCGGCCGGTGTGCATCCAAAGCACCGCTCATCCCATCGCCCAAAAATGTGTCGGCCCAAGCAGAACTGCCCCTCATCCTCACGCATCCGGTGGCATAGACGATATGCTTAAATTTTTTTATAACATGATAATAATAATTTGAAATTTAATTATATTATTAACTTTTTAAAATTATTTATCAATTTATATAATATTATAAAATAAATTCTATAAATACGTTAAATATACTTTATAAGATGATAAATATAATCTAAAAATTATAGCTAATGTATATTTTGATTCCTTAATCTTTAAGTACATATAATCGTCTTCCAACATTATAATTTACCTTTCTAATAGGCAATTGGGGCCCTCCACAACATATTCATCTTATCAACATATATGCTCCTTTCCAAGGTCATTTTGAATTCTAGCAACACTCGGACCTTTGCGATATTTTGAAAGTTGGATTAGTTATCATTGTGGGTTACTTGATTCTCACCACTTCTAGTGAGGAGTGTTGTGGGAACGATGCAAATTGAATTCAATGAGCTCTTTCTTCAAAAAACTTTTCAAGGAGAACTCTCTAGTGGATATTCGACCCTCACCCCTTAATCTAACATGGAAGAATGGTTGTTCTGGTCCTAGCTTTATAGGAAAACGACTAGACAGATTTCTAGTCCATGAAAATCTCCTCAAACAACTTGGGTATATGTGCTCGTGGATTTCTCTTGAGACATTGTCAAACCATGCTCCAATCTTCCTACAATGGAAAGGGGATCGTATATGGAAAGGAGTTCCTTTTAAATTTAACCACTCATGGTTATCTGAACTAGAATTCTGTCAACTCATTTTGAATTCTTACTCTATGGATCATACTCGTGAGGAGGAATTTTGGTATGGAGAGAATCATGCATAAACTTTGTTTTCTCAAACAAAGAGCCTAGAGATGTGAGAAACTAGACCTACATAAGGCATATCACATTGTTGATCAGGATTTTCTCTGCATGATATTCTTCAAGATTGGACTCTCTATTTGTGTGTTCAACTGGATCATGGCCTACATCACCTCGGTCAATTACACAATCTTGATAAATGACATACCTTCTAGTTTTTTACAGGCCTGTAGAGGCCTACGATGGGGGTGCTCTTTATCCTCGTTACTTTTCTTACTTTTTATTGATGTTCTTGGCAAGAAGATTAAAGAGGCTAAAGAAATTGGTAGTTTCATCGGCTTATAGATCACTAGAAATGTTTTAATCACCCACCTTATGTTTGTCAATGATGTGCTATTGTTTGTACAGGTCTCTTCGACTCAATGGAAGAATCTCTTCCACATCATCTCAAATTTTGGAGCAGCCTTAGGTTTATTCATGAATAACCTGAAATCCCTTCTTATCTATGCCTCCTCCAAGATGGACACAATTGCTGAAATTGCTAATATTTTTGGGGTTACTACTTCTTTGATTGAGTTGGGTTTCTTTTATGTTGGCTTCAAGTTAAAACCTAATATATATGACATTATGGATTGGAAATGGATTATCAAAAAAATTAAAAATAGGATGTCGCTATGGACTCATAAATGGTTATCATCAGTTGGAAAAATGATCCTCACACAATCCATGCTCCATAACACCTTGATATACTGGATGCATTTATACACCCTACCTAGTTGCATTATAAAAAAAACCAAATCTATCATAGCTGACTTCATTTTGTCTATGGTCAGAGGAGGTAAGAATCACACTTGGCTAGTCTAGACGATATCTATTCACTTAAGGAATTTAGTGGATGGGGGAACAATGATATTAAGATATTTGGGTGGACTCTCATCATAAATAGCTTCCGATGTACTATGACTAGTACAAGTATTTGGCAAGAAATTATCAGAGAGAATTATCTAAGTGGCAAGGATCTTTTGGATTTCTACAGATCGGCCCAACAATCTTTCAAAAATGCTTCCTATATTAGGAACAATTTCATGAAGCTAAAGAAGTGGTTACTTGATAATATGTCTTGGGATATTGGTAGTGAAGGTCATGTTCTAGTTGGAATAGACCCCATTCATCTCTTGGGGGTTCACATATTCTTCTGGTAGATACAATCAAATTCCTCCACGATAAAGGCATATTTTTTCATTCCCGGATTCGTGCATCCTATGACTTGCTTCATATTTTTCCTACCTAGAAGAATGTGGCTACTCTATACATGTCGAGGTTGATGGTAGACAATTGGTAGGATTACACTAGCATGATTCAATATGTTGGCATTTCTCTCAGTGACAAGGTTGATTGATACCCTCTGATGGAATGGTACTCTTTTTCATGGTCACCCTATGGTTGCATATGTATATAGATATATCCTTTTATCTATGCAGGGGGATATGCATATCAACTGGTTCTATAAGGTCTGGTAATGGCACATGCCTACAAAAAAAATAAAAAAAATTGGTTGCCTCTTATGGAGGAATAGGATCCTCACTTGGGAAAATTTATGGAAGAAGGGATTTGTTGGGACAGGGAGATGTCCAATGTGAAGTGGAATAGGAGAGTATGATGCATCTACTCTTTTAATTTCCTTTCACCAACATCATTTAGGCGCGGGTTTTGTCAACCTTGAAGGTACTCATAAGATGGTACTTTCCATCTATGGAATCTTGTTGCATCTGGTGGATTACACACTATCTGGCTTATCAAACTACTCCATTCTACATCATATGGGGAATATGGACTAAAAGAAATCACTTGATATTTTAGGATAATTCCCTTAACACAAACTGCATAATTGAATCCATTTGTGCCATGTTTTGTGAATATGATGCCTTGTTAGCTCAGAATTTTCCTTGTAGATATGTTCGAGATGCTCTTATTTTCTATTTTCTGTAGGTTTCTTTTGATGGGGATGCAAAAGGAGACTAGTGTGGATATGAGATAGTTATCTTGATGACGCCATCCTACAAATTTCACTTTCACAGAAATGATAGTCAAGGGTCAAATACATGGGTTGAAATTATCATAGTCTTAGGCCCTCTATACTATGAAAAGAAGCTTGGTATAGAATCCTTGAAAATTTGGGTGACTTCTAGGTGATCATCAAATGGATTAATAGACGATCCTCCTTCAATCCACCTTTACTCTTCACTTGGATGCATAGGATTTATGATTGATTTCTACATTTCACCACACCATTTGTGTCCACGTGTACAAGGAGTTCAACTCTGAGGATGATGCTCTTTTGAAACAGGGTGTAACTAACCTGCCAGTGAGCACTTTCTTCTCTGTCGTGCATTAGGGAACTCGAAGAAGCACTGGGACTTTCTTGTTGGTTTGATTTATGTTCAACTATCATATTATGGCTATATTGTGGGTCTAGGCTGACTTTTTGTTCCCTTCCTCGATATTGTCTTTTGTACAGTTTCTTTTTTCCCAACTACTATCATCTTTTTCTTTTTGCAACCCTTGCTAGCTTCAGATGGATCGTTCAAATGATATTTTTGTAATATCTCCTTTGGCTATTTTTTTTTTATTCCCATTTGCAATGTCATCAATGGTTAACTTTTTCATAATGGGGTATACATGTACATGTACTCATTTTTTGTAATAAAAAATCATGTGTTTTTTCTTTCGCTGAAAAAAAAGAGTAAGTATAATTGTCAATTTGTATTGCTGAAGCAAATTGAAATCAAAGTTTTATAATATCCTAATTATAATATAATAAGTAAATATTGAATTTAAATTTATTAAAAATCATGTTAAATTATTAAATATTGTAAAATTTAAATGTTAAATTTAAAATTAGTTTAGATATATATTAAGTTAAAAGCATGGAAATGTTGTACAATTTTATTATATTTTTGAAATATCATGGGTACATATTATCACAAGTTTTCTTAGAAAAAAAATGTTTTACTTTTATTTTATAAAAGTTGATTTTTATATTTGAACATTTTAATTTATTTAACTCTAATTAAAGTCAATATTTAAATTGGGTATCTTTTCACATATTTTTTCCATTATTTTATATATAGTAAGAGAATGTCTCAAATTTTTTAATTTAATTTTAAATTAAATAAATATCTTAATTTTAAAAATTGTATAATTAAATAAAATAATATTCTAAAATTAAATTCTTGTTTTATATATTTCATACTCAATTTTAATAAATAAATGGTCCAGGGAGAAAAGGTTGGACTAACTCCCTTATTACAAAAGACCCATGGAACTTATTTGAATATTCACAATTGTTACACTGGAATTTGATATATTTGCTTATCCTCCATTTACATCTAACATTGCAGATGAAACCAGGGAAAGAAAGCTAACTCAAAGTTGACAAATAGGTCATATTTGCATGAACCATGAGATGGACGATGGAGAGCACTAGTCCAAGAAATCACATTCCATTTGACGTTGAGGAAACTACAAGTAAATATGAATTGTTTGTACCATTTTGGGAGGCCTTTTAATGTGGACATGGAATATTAAATGTCTAATTAAATATGGTTAAATTTTGTTATTTATGAAGAATCATTGTCAACTTTCATCTTCTTTTGTCATTAATAACTATGGTCAACTCTCATTAATCATGCTTAACTATTTTTAACCGTAATCAACCAATCCCTACGATAATTAAACACAATCAATTCTCACCAACTATATTCAACCATAGTCAACTTTGATTAACAATAATTTAGCCATAGTCTACTAATCATCAAGGATGTCATTAACTAACATAATCACATAAATAAAGTGGTTATCTATAATTGATACCATTATTTTTAAAAGGTAAAAAATGAGGCCAGTAAACTTATATCAACCATTTTATTATGTGATCATCATAATAAATATATAAATAAAATACAAATTACTTATAGTGTTTATGTTATGCAACCAACTCACAAATAGATAGATCAACGACTTAAAAATTATCCTCTTCAAGGGGGAAACCTCCTTTACATTATATAAATGAACAATTCTTTGATGATTCAAATGACAAAACCTCATTTCTATATATAGGAGTCTAAGGGGTCATAATATAATTAGAGCCGACATAACATTAATAATGTAAGGGCACAACAATAACAATAGTGGGCTTCTATGGGGCACAATAATAACAATATGGGGACTACTTGGGCACATCAATAACAATAAGGGGGCTACACAATAACAATGAGTGAATACACTAGTATTATAGGGACCTAATAGTTTATAATTGTAACATTTCAAATTATTTCACCCCTGAGGGTTAGCTCAATTTTTTAAGTGTTTATTGGTGTCCTAGTATTCTTTACTAGTGACAGAGATTAATCAAATTATACAATATTGATTCACCCCCCTCTCAATATTGTCACAATTTCTAACACTAGCATGGGTGGGGAGTTCACTTCAAATGTGTTTAATATCTTCTACGAAGAATATGATATAAGAAGAGTATTCATTATTGCTAACAACACATAAAAATGTTGTAGTTGAAAGACAAAATAGATTATTGTAGCAATTGGAAAGGGCAATGATGTATAAGGGAAATCTGCCAGAACAAAATTGGACCAAACTTGTTCATACAAAAGTCCATATTTTAAATAAAGCTGACCTTAGGCCAAATAGTGGCAAGACTCCATATGGGATGTGGTATGGAAAACTAGCCACACTAAAACATTTCATAGACTTTGGTAATAAGCGCTACATCAAGAACAACAATGACAATATGGGATAGTTTGATGTAAGGGTTGATCAAGGAATATTATTAGGATATTCTAATAAGAGTAAGGGGTATAGATGTTACAATAAAATCCTATGCAAAATAATCAATTGCATTGATGTAAATGTGGAGGATAAGTTACTACTCAAAAGCTAGCAGTCAAGATCTATCAGTCCACCATATTAGACTAGAAGTGGAGATGAATCAAAATAGCTTGAAGAATTAAGGTAAGAGGAAGATGAGTAGGCAGAATGTTCTCACCCAAAAACTCCCTCAAGGTATGTACAAAAGAATCACCCTATAGATTAGATTGTTGGTGATAAGGAAGCAAGTGTTCAAACTCAAAGAAGATTAATGAATACCTCTAGTCAAGCACATATTGCTATGTTGTAAATGATTGGACTAAAATATTTTCTCTTAGGCAAGCTAAGATGAGAACTGGATAAAATATATGAATGAGGAACTGGATCAAATTAAGAAAAAGTAGGCTTGGGAATTGGTTCCAATACCAAAAGATAAAAATTCCATATGCATAGAAAGGGTCTTTAGGAACAACTTACATGAGAATGGACGAGTTGCAAGAAATAAGGCCAGATTGGTATGAAAAGGCTATAATAATCGAATTGAGGGAATATATTTTGAAGATATTTTTCCCCTTGTAGCATGATTAGAGGAAATGAGGATGTTACTTACATTTGCATGTCACAAAATTTTTAGGGTATATCAGATGGATATACAAAATGCTTTCTTGAATGGTGAGCTTAAGAAAAGGTCAACATTGAACAACTTGAAGGTTTTCAGTTCTCAAAAAATCATGAGGAAATGTGTAGGCTAAAAAAGGCATTGCGTGGACTTAAGAAAGCACCCAAGACATGGCATTTAATATTAGATAAATACCTACAACAACAAGGATTCACAGCAGGATGAGTTGACACTAACCCATATATCGAATATGAAAATGATAATTTTTTAAATGCTATTTTTTATGTTGATGACATCGTTTTTACTAGTCATGAAAATTTACTCAACAAAAAATGTGTTGCTGACATGCAAAAATTTGAGATGTCCAGGCTTGGGAACTTTTTTTTTCTTGGATTGCAAATTACTCATTCAGAAAAAGATATATTCATCTCTCAGAGAAAATACCTCAAAGAAATGTTGAATAAATTTGGGATGGAAGATTTTTCTATTGTCAGTACACCTATGGTCACTAGATATAAGCTCAACAAAGATGATGAGTGACCAGAGGTAAATCAAACAATGCATAGATCAATAATTGGTAGTATTTTGTATCTTATAGGCTCACAACTAGGAATTATGCAAGTTCTTGTTGTAGTTGCAAGGTATCAATCAGGCTTCAAACAAAGTCACCTCTTAGTTGCAAAGAGGATTTTTATATATTTAAATCCAAAATGGACTATGGTTATGATATCCAAAGGGTCGAAATTTTTCGTCAAATGCATACACATATGTTGGTTGAGTTGGAAGTGTATATGATAGGAAAAACACAAGTGGTGGTGCTTTCTTTCTTGAAAGTTTTTAGTGGCATGGTTCAACAAAAAGAAAATGTATATTTCATTCTCTACTACTAAATTCGAGTACATAGCAACTATATCAAGTTGCACTAGGATTTTTTGGATGAAATAAAAATTACATGACATGAAGGTAATGGTTGATAAGATTATTCCAATTATTTTTTATAGTACAAGTGTTATAAATATATCAAAGAATCTTGTTCTTCATTCAAAGACCAAGCATATCCCCATCAAGTACCATTTTATCATAGAATAGGTGGTTGAACAGATTGTAAATTTGGAATAAATCTCAACAAAGGAACAATTTGATGATATCATTACCAAGCCTCTTGTCTGAGAATCTTTTGAGTATTTAGGGTAGAAATTGGGAGTGATGTATTACTCTTATCTTCACTAGTTTTCTTCACAAGAAAAGAGGGAATTTGTTCAATATGTACATGGATGGTTGTAATGATTTGAGACAAGAAAAAAGATAAAACTTAGGGGGAGGCTTTGGATTAGAAGGAGAAGTACAAGTTCAAGGGGAGAGTTCTCACAACAGAGAAATAGAAATAATAATGGTGCATGCAACACTAATTGGTCCCAGCGTTAAGAAGGGGAGATTATATATAGTGGTGACATTAGGGAACATCACATATATCCACATGAATATCATACTGACAAATGAATAATCAATAGCCTATTATAGCAATTCACGAGAAGAATGATTAGAGGAGGAGTACCTAAACCCTTTTTCATTGATGTTAAAGGGGGAGATTATGCAAACATTGGAGATATTGAAGATGGAGAGTAATTACTCATCAATAGCAATGGAGAGATTGAGAAAAAACAACAACTTATTTAGCCTATTAGGGGGAGTGTTTCCAAGTGGTGGTGTTGCCATCAATGACCAACAAGAAATTTTTGGTGGCATTGTCATCAATGCCAAACAGGGAAAATGGTGAGTAGTTATTTCCATTGATGTCAAGTCGACTAAGTCATTGATGTCAAAGAATTTTTTAGGGGGAACTTCGTAAGTATGTTTCATGTTTGGCTACATAGCTTGAGGTCATGAATGAAGGTAATGTATTTGAAGGAATTTATTCCTTAGTTCTTGATATCTAATGAGGAAACTAAGTGTTTAGTTAGATATTCCTCTTAGACACCTTTCCAATGGTATATAACATTTGACATAACTCACATGGAATAGAGAGGCAATGAAGTTTGAAGTTTATAATTCAAGAAAGGATCCACTTGAACTTGGTTCCAGCAAGGCAACATACAACAAATATTTGACCCCCTCGTCAAAATTTGAAAAAGCAGGGGAGGGCCCGAAGCACCATTCCTTCCATCTGATATGACATACCAATATGATTCATATGGCATGCTCGAGTTAGTCACATATGTGACAAATCCTAGTCCCCTCACTAATGTTTTGTTAGTTGTCAAGTGGAGAAGGATGGGATGAGCCTTAGTAGTTGATTTCTTTTGAAACTCTTGGTGCACCATTATAAGGCTTTATAGAAGTGAGAATTGAGCCACTGGTATTATGATTTGGTCATAGAGGATTGGCTAAGGTGCCTAGGTGATTTTTGGATAACCAAATTGAATTATTGTCCACATGGCAACAACTTGCTATGAGTGGCAAGTGGTGAGCATTGGCATGGTTTTCGACATGCCAAGTGGCAGTCCAATTAACATTGACATGGCATGTTACTCAACAAGAAGATGTATTAAATGACATGTGTATGTACAAGGATGACATGTGTCACTCATATTTAGCATTTTTGGGTGGCCAAGTGGGCCGATTGTAGGTCACACTTGGCACCACCCTGAGGATGACATATGGCATGATGATGTCACTGTGATGATAGAATGATGTCAAAATACATGGTATAAGAAGTGTGACATGGCTTATATGATGACATGGAAACATGTGAGGGTGACACATGGTAGGTGGAAGTGCAATTTTTAGCCATCCAAGTGAAAGTTTGGTGGGTGACACATGGTGAGTGAACTCGAAATACACATGGAAGAAGTTCCACATGGTAGTTAGTGATTGGTTCACCATAGAATGAATTGGTATACCATGAGGTCTCATAATTCATGCCAAAGAATAGTTTGGTGCAAGTTTTTAGTGTATTTAGTTTTTGACTAAAATAGCAATTTGCACCAAAAATAGAAGAAGGCCCAAAGTCCCAGCCATCCAGGCATCTAGTGATCTGGGGTCCAATGTTTCATAGGTTTACTTGTGAACCAAATCGAGATTCAATTGATAAGGAGGTCGGGCAATGAAATATGTCTAGATATCTAGGGGTTCTAGGAAATTTGGGTTGTACGTGATAATGGTCAAGGTACCTCATACTTAAATTAATTTGTAAGAAAATTTCCAACAAGTTGTGGTTCCAGTGTGTCATCTAGCTATTTGGTAATCTGAGAGCTAATGGGTAAAACTAATTCCACAAGGGAAAAATAGTCAAATATTAGATTCGAGCTAAAATTTTAGTGATCATGGCCCCATTTGTGGGTGTTATATAGGGAGGCACCCATGGGCCTCTTAGCCTATTAGCCTATCATCTATCGAGGCAACAAATGGATAAAAATAAGCTGACAAGTAGAGAAGCAGTGGGCCAACAAAGAAGTAAACCTTGGTAATTTCCCTAGGTCACATGGGGCTAATAAGTAAGATCCCAAGGGGCCCATCATATGTCATCCATTAATCCATAGTTGTTCATGGAGAAAAATTCGACCGTTTGATAGAATAATAAGTTCCTATGGGGTTTAGATCCAGGTTATGACTGGTGGAAATATTAAGAGAGATGCCAAAGTGTTGAAATATAAGGTAGTTATGGTCAACATTTTTCATCAAAAACATGGAGAAGAAATCAATTTTTTCACTCATCCTAGCTTTACAGCTCAGCTCAATCAACCCCAAAAGTTGGCTTCAAGAAGGACATGATGTCTAACCTACTAGGACGAATTAACCCTCTTATGATACATATTAATAAGAGGTCTTTGGCATTCATTTCACCCATCAAAACATCAATCAATTTAGTCTGAAATCTCAAGCTAATTTAGCCTTCCATTTCAGGGTATATCCACACATGTGAGGAATTCTTAAAGGGTTATTTTGACTATTTTTTGGATCATCTTGAAGTTATCATTGCTACAATGACTAAGGACATTTCTGTCTCTATTTTCTAATGTCTTTTGTGGCTGAGAATTGCAGAGAGGATCACTCTCGTTTTGATAAATAATTATGAAGTTGAATAAGGCCTTTTTGGGTGTATCTTCTCCACAGTTCCTTGAAAATCACAGTGGGAACTTAGGCCCTCTATTATAGTGACTTGAGGTCTATATTTCTGCCTCCTTGTGCAAATTATCTTATTGGAAAAAAGTGGAATCTCTCAATATTTTGTGCAGATCTTGTTTGGGTATCTTATTGTTGGTTATTTTGGATTTGTTGGATCATTAATATGTACTATTGGTGGAAAAAATATCTCTCTTATAAGGAAAAAATTTCTAGGTTTTCCCCTAGTGGGTTTTTCCCTGGTTGTCAGCCTAATCTTAGTGTCTCTTTTCTCTTACTTATTGTCTATTATTCATTGTCTATCTTGATCTCTATTTAGTGTTCCGTTGAAAAATATTTAGTTATATTTTTTCATGTATGCATACTTGTTGACTAAAGTATATAAAGAAGGATCAATTTACATCAAAAGAAGAAGCTATCATTTGTGAAAAACTATTCTAGTCATTGCATCACTAGAATTTAAACATGGTATAATATTTTTAGTGAAGGAAAAGAGCAGAGAGATCATCTTGAAGATCACTTGAAGAACATATTGAAGATCATTAAAAAATATTGGGTTATGTCCAACATTTTCACCATGAGTTCTTCATTCATGAAGACCGAAAACAAGCTTGAAGGAGCCACTAACTATAGGGAGTGGAAGGCAAGAGTTGAGATGATTATTGAAAGGAACAAAGTCTTGGGAATTGTAATAAGTAAATTCACTAGACCATATGATCAAGAAGGAAAGGAAAAGTGTCATGAAGATGATATTTTGGCAAGAAGCAGTCTATTGGATTCTGCTAGGGGTAGTTTAATTCCCTATATTACTAAACATAAGACTACTAAGGTTATGTATGATGATATCATTGGATTATATACCATCAACAATGTAAATCAATCCATAAATCTAAGAGGTTAGCTTCACAACATCAAGATGACAAATAATTACATAATAGCACCATAATTTGTTAAGATATCTCAAATTAGGTACCAACTCAAAGCCACTGATGAAGAATTTTTTGATAAGGAATTGGTAGATGTTGCTTTGGGTGGTCTCCCTAGATCTTGGGACACACTTTCTTAAGGTATTAGTGCAAGAAAGAATGATCCAACCTTTGACAAGTTATGGGAAACATGCACTCAAGAAGGATCAAGAATCTACTCTCAAGGAGATAATGAAGATCCTAGTATAGAAGAATTTGCATCTCATGTTAAGGGAAGCAAGAAGAAGAAACCAAATTTTGGAAAATTGCAAAGAAGTGCTAGTAAAAGACAAGGTCCTAAATCTACTTCAAGAAAGGATTCTACCTCTCATAGAATATCTCCTCCATGCTCTCCAGATAGAAGAGATGAAAGAGATAGAAGAGATAAAATAGACTTTTCCAATATTCAATGCTTTTGTTTTCAAGCCTATGGTCATTATCAAACTCAATGTCCTCAAATGAATTGAAGAGATTACTATGAAAGAGATGATGATCATAAAAGGAGTAGAAGGCATCATGCACATTTTGTTGATCTATATGAGCCATCTTCAAAAAGGAGGCATAGAAGAAGTGATTCTAAATCGGAACAGTCACTTATTTATGCTCTTACAGATTTTATTGAAAATCATGATGAAATTTGGCTTGTGGATAGTAGTGCCTCTAGATAAATGATTGGAAATTGTGATTGTTTATCTGAATTACTTGAAAATAAGTTCTCTTAAAAGGTAGATCTTGGAAACAAAGGAAAATGTGAAGTCAATGGCATTGGTACGTCATCTTTTCAATTGGAATATGGAGGTAATGTATCCATTAACAATATTCTATATGTACCTTGTTTGAAGAATAATTTGTTGTCCATATCTTCTTTTGAAGATAAAGGGTATAGAGTTTCTTTTGTTGATGGACAAGTCTTAGTATGGAAGAGAAAATCATCTTTTGAATCTGCTAAAGTTATTGGGGTATGAATTGTAGGAGTATATCCTCTCCCTAGTCCTTCATTACAAGCTCTCTTTCACAACACTACAGAACCTAGTGAGATTTGGCATAGAAGGTATGCACATATGCACTACAAGGATTTGGGAATATTGAAATATTTTGTTAAGGGTGTATCTAAACATAAGACTGATCATGATGGAGCATGAAAAGGATGTGCCCTTGGGAAAAATGTTAAAGGAAGGTGCGCTAATGGAATATTTGATCTTATACATTTTGATGTTTGTGGGCCCAAGCCTGATAAAAATTTGGGGGTATGTTTATATTATGTATCTTTTATTGAGGATTACTCTGGAAAAACTTGGATTTATCTTCTCAAGGTCAAGGATCAAGTGTTTGAAAAGTTTCATGAATTCAAAGCTCAGGTTGAAAATGTTACATGAAGAAGAATGAAGACTCTAAGATATGACAATAGTGGGAGTGTGTATTAATTGAATTATTTGATTTATGTAAGGATGATAGAACTAAGAGCAAGTTAATAGTTCCCTACTACCACTACAAGGAATATAACATATAACAGAGGTTTTTAGTGTTATAAAATTGGAAAATTTTGTTAGAAAAACATCTGCTAAAATATTTGTTTGAGATAATGAATGTTTTAGGATAGATTTTAACATAAATTCATGACAACTGAAATATATGGGCGGCCGGAGGTTTTAGCAATTTTTTTTAATTTTTTTTCGATGCACTTCATGGAACAAGTAGCATTGGTGTGCTACATATAGAAATGCACCAGGTTGAATACATAACTAAAAGCATCAAGACATTGAATCCAAAGAACACTGGTGGGTAATATATATCACACCGGTGCTAATGGATAAAAAGAGTCTTGGGGCATTCATGTAAGGAATGACACTCAGGCACACAAAAAATAATTGATGTGTCAATTCTTTTGTTTAAACTTGCAACATCAATGTGTATAGTTTGTATAAATGACTGGTGTGTTAGTGATATAAAAGAAACAATGTTGTTACATTTCATAATGCACTGGTCATAATAGATTAAAAAAATCTCTAGGGTGTTCGTGTAAGGAATGACACTGGGGCACACAAAAAATAATTATAGTCCTAATGCTTTTGTTTAAATTCACAACGTCGATGCGTTCTATTTGTATAAATGCATAGGTGCATTTGTTCTATTAAAGGATCACTGCTATTAATTTTAATAATGCACCGAGGTTCAAAATAATATTTTGTAGGACCAGGGTGTTAATTCTATGAAAGCATTGGTGCGTTACTAATTACAATGCACTGGGGCGTTAATTGTAAACAATGTCGGTGCTTGAAGAAATAAACGCCCCGGTGTTATCATTTTATAAAAAGACATTGATCATGAAAAATGATGCCATCACGGTGCTTTTATATAATATAATGTGCCGGTATGTTTTTATGTTATGGATGTGTTATCACTCAGAAGTTTTCCCTAGAAGTTATCAAAAGAAGGAATAATCTAAGGTAACCACAAACCAATCTTCAGACTCAGGTTCTAGCCAACCTAAGTCCAAAGAGGGCTCTCTCTTTATAATTTAACTTTGTTTGGGTGGGATTTTAGGCTAGTTCTTAGTGTTCATAAGGTTTTGACTTTGGCTGGGTGGTGGAATTCTAGGAACAAATGGATAGAGCTAGTTTCTTCAAGCCATTGGGCTCTGGAGTCAATAAAAGGATAGCATAATTGGATCAGATCATTAAAGGGAGTGTTCACAGGGCAGGCTAGCAAAGCAAAAGGAAAATCTTCAAGGGCTGATGGATGGAATGATTCTAATCAGGGTGAAGGGCACTTAAGAATCCTTAGACCGGGATCAGAATGAGGAACAGAGGGTGATCATCAACAAAGGGAAATTATGAATCCTTTGCTACATAGACCAGAAGGAAGAATACAAAAGCTAAGGAGCAGCTAATAATTCCCTAGCTAAGATAGTTTAGTAGAAAACATTAAGAATGTAAATGGTCAAGACAGAGTTCATTTAAGCAAGTTCTAAAATATCATACCTAGTTTAACATTCAGATTTCATAGAAACAAATATGATTATTAAGAAACATAAGGAAAAACAATAATACACATGAGAGAATACTTATTTGATTTTCTCTTTACACAAGAATCCTGAAAAATATCTGAGCTTTATTCCATGATCCAGCAAGCCAATCCAGTTTTTTCATACAATAGGACTTTGATTTGAGAGAAAAATCTCTAGAAATGTCTTTGAACCCACCCTAAATACTTCAAATTATGAAGTATTTATACAAAAATTATTTACAAAATATCTCATAACAATCTCAGATTTAATCTAGGGAATCAAAATATCTTCAAGCATGAAGGTAGGGATAGATGGAAAACTGCATCATGCTATCCCTTTTATTGTGGTAGTGCTGGCTATTGCAGTTGAGTTTGATCCCTTTAAAGCTAGTTGATATTTGTAGTCTAGAATCATCTTCACTTTGATCTTTCACTTATGCTCTTTAACCTGCTACTCTTTGACCCTGTTGATCTGTCTTTACCTATTTCATCTGGCTGCCTTTAGATTTACTATGGTAACTTATAGTAAATCTGTTATTTTTTCCCACCATTCATCCTTAGGTAACTTTACTTTTAGCATTCTTCTGTAAATTTCATCTGCCTCTATGTATTTAGAAAAATTGGGCTTGGTGACAAACAGATGTTTCACCTCATGTTCTAGGAAAAATAGATTTTCAAAACTATCATACAATACTTTTCCAGTTGGCAGGGCTTTGATACCTGAAGTTCTTGTTTGTTCCTTGGCCAAATTCCTTAGTCTGTTAGTGTAGTCCAATTGGGTCATGAGTTTATCATGGATGACCATAGGACTGGGAAGGCCTTTGTCCTCAAAATTTGAAATTTAGCCATGAACCTATCAATGGCCACCTGCATATTATGGCACTTTTCTTCTAAGTTGACCATGAGGTTTCTTTTGGAAAGAACCTTTTTGACTTCCAGGATGGCTTCAGTCCTATCCTCTATACCAAGCTCATTTAGCTCATGTATGTTCTTGTTTTTCAGTAAGTGGATGAGTCGATTGGCATCCTCATGCATATCACCCAACTCTCCCTTTACATTTTGGATAGCTCTAGTAGCTACCTTTACTAGTTCTATTTTCTCAAATATAACTTGAATTGATGGCCAAATATCATTGACAGAGTCAATGATATTGGCCCTGAGAATTTCTTTAGTATATCCTAGTGGCTTCTGCAATGTCAAATATTTCTCTAGGACCTTAATTTTCTCACCCATCCTTAGGGCTTTCTATGTTTCTTCTCTTTGTTGGATTTGGGCAAGCTTACAGTCAATTTCTAAGCTTGCCACTTTCTCCTTTAGCGTTTTGAGCTATGTTGCCTGGATTGACATCTCCTCCATGGATTTTACTAGCTCTACTATTTTCTCTATTGAAGTACCTGCTGTTGTAGATTCAGTGGTGATTGACAGTGTTGTGGCAAGTGGAGTTGTAGGTGCCAATGATGCTGCCAATGTAGAAGGAACTGTTGTTGACACTGTGGGAATGGCAGTTGTGGAAGTTTTTGCTAGGTCACTTTTTTTGGACTAAATCAAAATGTCCAACTCCTTCTCTGTCTCTTTCAATTAGTCATTTAGCTTCAGGACCAAGTCCATGAGCTCTTCATGTCCTTTTTGTGCCTCTAGGACTTCTGCTGTTTGTGGGTGATGCAACTGTGGAATCTTCAACTGCTTCTTTAGAGAAGTTATATCATCATTCTTCTTCTTTATTAATTTTTCAGTGGCCTTTACATCTTTGGGATCGTGTCCCAACTCAATGACTAAGTCCTCTAAGGACTTGATTATGGTATCTTTGGCCTGTGAAGAGGCCTTTTCCAACTAGAACTATGTTGATATATTATTCAGGGAGTTTTGCAATTGATGGGTTACGATGGCTTTCCCGATCAAGGTGGAGTAAAGCATCTCCTTTGTTTGTTTGTGCAACTCAATCTGGTCAACAGGATGTATGTCCTTTGCCTGTAATTTGAAGTCTATATTTTTGAAGTCTGCTGCTATTCTTGGTTGCTGAGTGGTGGGATTTATGAATTTCATTTGAATCTTCCCCTCTTTTACATCATAAGCTAACATAAGCATTGTTTGATTGGTAGGGGGCATCTTTAAATACTGTGCATAAGTTTGGGCTTTTAGCCCCTCATTCCTAGCTTTTATGTCCTTGTATCTTTCTCTAACGTCTTGGTCTCTATCAGCTAGCATCCTGAATGAGGACACTTCTGTTAGAGTCGATCTAGTAGCCCTCCACCAGAGATCAAAGCTCTTTGCATTTCATGATTAGGTGTCCCATCAGTGTGATCATGTTGCATTCCGTTAGGCATGCCATAACTCTGGTGGAGGAGTTTGTGGCTTTTATTCCCCTCCTGTTTGGCACTGCTGGTTCAGGTTTGTTTAAGTAAATAAAATCTTCAAAGGGTCATTCATCTTGTTTTAAATTTCGAGGTCTTAGGTCTAGGGTTGAGTCAATTTTTGTCTTGAGAGGTCATAAAGGACCAGCAGGCCAGAGGGATGTCCTTCATAAAACATCATTTCAATAATTCTCATTATTGTACAGCTAAATTTTCACCTTGTTTTCAAAACTCTGTTTTTGAAAAACAAAGGTCATTATCTCATTTTTGTAAAAAGTTGTCAAAATTTCAAATTCTCCAAATGTTGAACTGCAACCTTGGTCTCCTTTGCCAAAGCATCTCAGAAGCCATCCCTGCAAAAATTTTCAGAAGAAATCATCATTTCAACCAATTTTTTTCGAAAAAAGGAAACCAGAAGTCAGAGCCAATTAATTCAAAAAGTGTCAACACTCAAACATTATAAAGTGGGTTTTGGGAAAATAAAAATAAAAAAGGAGCCTATAAAAGCACATCGCTCTTCATTAGCAACTCATTTGCCTCTCACAAGCCAAGTGAATCCTTGCAAAGGCGATTTCAAGAGTCATTGAGCAAATTGGGCAGTTTCAGGGGCGCGCTACGCATCAGCTGAGGCACGCTATGCACCCAGGGCGCGCTACGCATCAGCGCAACTTTTCCAGTGCATTTTTACTCAAGCGCTACACACCGGAGGGGCGCTACGCGTTGGGCAAGGTACGCTACGCGTTGGGTTTTTCGCCCAATAAACTGCCAGCAAGCTACCAAATCCTCTTTTCTCTCAAGCAAATTTCAGGTAGGCCTCTCCTCCATGGCTAGTTTTGGTTTTGCAAGATGAATGAGAAATTAATATGTTAAAAATGCCATGAAAATGAGAAATTAAAACCCTACATTGCTGTGGAAAATTTAAAGACTTAGTTGTGCTAGGGTTTCAAAGTATTTTGCTGTCCAAGGTTGCCCATTTTTGATCCCTCTTTTCCCTCATCTTCACCAACATTCTCCTTCAAATTTTCCCATAAAATTTTATAATCTTCCTCTCTAAAATCCCTAAAACCTACTAAGTTCCCAAACCCTACTTCACCTTAAAATCCCACAATATTATGATTTCCCATGTTGCCTTCCCTAAATTCCTTATTTATGTTTATTGTCCCTAATTCCCTCATGTTCCCCTTTCCCTAACAATCCCCTTGTATTTATGTCCCCTTGGTGACAACATTTGAAAAAGTCAAACAATAGTTAATTGGGTGCAAAGTCAGCAATACATTTCAGCCATCTTGTCTTCATACAATATGTCACAAACCGAATCAGCTTATGAGCAGAGTTATGACAGTGATTCTACACCGGAGATAGAAGTGCCAAGGAGGCATCATAAGGGTGGTAAAGGTGGTTCGCATGTCAGGGAGGAGCCCACTCCTTTGGCTCAGTTGCAAGCTTGTCCACTTGCAATGACATGTTTTCAGTATCAATCATGCTTTGGATATTATGAGCGGATCTCACAAATTCAACATCACAGAGAACTAGTCCGCTTGTTTGTCCTACATTTGCACAATGGTCAGGTGAACCTTGTAGGAGTGGACTTCACCCTATCACCCGAAATTGTCGCTCAAGCCACCGGGATACCAAATGTTGGGGAGGAGTGGAACAAGCGCCAGCAACTAGACAGATTTCATTATGAACCTATATCAAACCCAGGTGTATGAGACACCTAACTGCTGTTTTTCCCTTCAGATTCCTAAGGGATGAGTATGCACCCTTGATGAGGCTCATTATGCGCTATTTCACTTGTGAGGGCAGATTTTCACATTTATATTCGTACCATATCCGTTTGTTGATGCATTTCACCCGGGTACGAATGATGAACATTCCATTTTTCATGTGCCGAAATATAGAGAGGATGGTGCCCTTAGTGCAAAGGAAGAACCCCGCACAACAACACAAGAGTATATATCATTATGCACTGATCGAGATCATAGTGATGCATCAGTTGGCACGGCAGGGTATTGCTTGGGAGGATTTCATCTCTCACGACTTCTTCACGGTGCCACAACCACCCCCTGAGATTGTCCATGATGAGGGAGGGCCTTCACATCAGTTTCACATTCCAGAGCCCGAGCATGTCAGCACTCCAGCATGTGTTACATATCAGAGAGGCCACAGGGCCTTATTTGCATCTGCACGACGAGTATTATCTTCACACCAGGTGGAAGGGGTCTCGCCTTCTTCATCAACACAACGAGTGTTATCTCCACATCCGGTGGAAGGGGCCTCGCTTTCGACAGTAGCACAGGTACAGGAGAGAGGCAAGCAACCCATGATTGATGAGGGACCATCAGGTGATCCGGACATAGACATTATTGACCTTGACATCAGTTCTCCTAGCTCGGAGCTAAAGGAGATCATTCAGCAACAGAAGGTTGAAAATCGCTTGTTGCAACAGAAATTGGAAACGGCCAATTGGACAATCAACTACTTGGAGCAGCGTAACAAGCAGCTAGAAGATGAACACACTCTTGATGAGTTGCGGCGAATCTGAGAAGACCGAAACTTGGCCCGCAAGAGACCCATTGATTTGACACCTATTGAGCAAGGGTCTATGCTCATCCGGTTGAACACTCATTTAGAGAAGTTGCTAGCCAAGGCAAACAGGGACAAAGATATGCTCCGCCACATGAAGAATCATTATTGATTCCGCATGCATGTGTGCAAAGCGAAAATGAAGGTACTCAAAGGACGATTGGCCAAGGCACTAAAACGGAGGAAAAGGCTCGATCCACTTCAGATTTTGGCCGAAGCCTCCTTGAAGGAGCATGGTCCTGAATGATACACCCCAGCTCAAAATTCAGAAAATTTGGGGCATTTTTGGTCAATTTTGAATTTTTTTGCTAAAAACAGGTTTTTGCCCTCAACGTGTAGCGCGCCGCGCGCTACCCTGAAGATGGGGAGGTCCATTTCACAAAAACTCTGCATTTTTGGATTTTTCATGACAAATTACACTTGCTCAGCCACTACCAAGACATTTCATTGAGGTTTGGGCCCCCAAAAGGTCAAAAAACAAGCAAAAAATGACCTTCTGCCACTTTTTGGACACTCAGGAAGCAGTCTTGGGAGATTTCATTTTTGGAGGGGCAAATGGCAACCAAATCGAGAAATTCTTCTTGGGTTGGAGAGTAGACATCCAAACCTTTCCAAAAAGCCTACTTGAGCCTCATTTGGATGCCGGGAAGTGCCCCAAAGGTGGGCTCAAAGGCGTGCTACGCGTAGAGAAATGGCGCGCTACGCATCAGGGAAATTTGCCAGTTTTTCATCTACAGCTGAGGACAACACAGCTTTTGACTAGTTTTGACTTTTCATGGGATTTTTCACCCTCTTTGATGTAACTAATGTATTTTCATGATGACATGACACTTTTTTACCTATTCTAGAAGATTCATTCATAAAATAGCAAAAAATTAATGAATGAATTGGTTTCCTAACTTATAGAGGCAAGTTGTTTTGACTGCCTAGATTGTAGTGCTCAGTTTAGAATTGGTTGAAACAGCTCCTAGGATGATGAGCTCGACCCCTAGAGGCAAGGAAATGTGTTAGCTTGCCTATATTATGTACTGTCTTAGTCATTTTCATTGTTGGACTCTTGAGGGATAAGCTTAGACTGTATTACTCTTTGTATCTCTGCAATTTTGGCAAAGGAAAGACCAGGGTTTTGCAACACTATTTGGGATTCCTGTGGTGATTTGTGTTGATGGTGTGTTTCTCTCATGTACTTGTAAGTTTGTTATGTGTATCATTTTCCTACTCTTCTCTTCTGCAAATTAAGTAAATGAAGTGTTAAGGTAGAATTCATGGTTTCTATGCTCTGCCTTTAAGTTTGCTTAATATCTATGTTTTCATCTGTTTAAGGAGAACTCCTGATGGTTTCTTGCTCTCCTTAGCTCCTCACCAGTCATACCTATCCATTCACTTCCTTCAAAGGCATCAAGACAATCTCCTACCTTGCCCCAAAAAGACCTCTGCAAAAACTGTGTCTCATCCCCGCACCCAAAATTGCCGTGCTCAATTTTCCAACAAAACCGTAAAAATTTGAAATCAAACTTTCCCTATCAGTTTACTAGCCTAAAATCAGTGTTCTTTATTGGTCATCTCATCCCTTTGAAGACCTTTTGCCGAGATAGACCCGGAGAGAGCCCTCTCCTGTCCTCATAGGGCTAGCTACGAGGCTAAGTGGTTTGATGTTGCCTTGGATTTTGCCTTCCTCAGCCCAAGGCAAATTCGAGCGCTAACATATTGGCGACCATACTGGGGAAGAGCAAATGGTTTGCTGGTTGATGTCATTTATTTTATAAGCTACAGACGGAGCCTGAAGTTATGCCAGGTAGCCTTCGAAACGCTTTTTCTTTTCATTAGCGAAAGTAGATAAACGCTGCTTCAGTCAATCTCCGGTCTAGCTTGTAAACGTGAAATTTAACTTGTTAATTACCCCAGTACATGTATCAAGTTTAGATCTGATTGTTGATGGCGGACAACAATCAGACACTGGCAAGGCTGAAATCATTCACCTGGCAATTCCTTTCATGAAAAATCCAGCACCCTGTGCTTCATGGTGACTTCACTGCAGAGAGATCAGTAGCTGTGAGATTTTCAAGATGGACCGAATCACAAGAAGATATGCTCCCATGAGCCGAGATCACATCCCTGGTTTTCCAAATAAAATTCCGAAGGTAGATTGGTCAAGGAATCTGCCTACATTTAAAGATGATGGTAAGAAGGATGCTGCTTTACATCTAGTTAGATTTCATATGCATATTCGCAAATTGAAGGTAGATTTTCCTGAAGATTGCTTGATGAAGATATTCCAGGCCACTCTGGAAGGTAAAGCCCAATCTTGGTATGAAAGTTTGCCGCCTGCTTGTATTTACTGTTTAAAGGATTTTCATGCCTTGTTCATTGAAAGATATCAAGCATCTTATCCATCATTAAATTTGGTTCATGACTGTTGCAAACATGCTTCTACTTTTATTGAAAGCCTTGAGAAATATTATGAAGATGATAATTTTATGGATGATCAGATCATGGGGGCTCTGTACGAGAATCCATTTCAGCAACATGAAGAGAACCTAGAGGATTCCCATAGAGACGATCATGAAAATTTGCAGCAGGACCAAGATCTTAGTACGGTGGAAAATGAAACAATTTCGCATCTTGACAGTCAACAGGAATTGCATGAAATGGATCAGCAGTATGAGGAAAATCTGTATACTCCTTCACTTGAAATCAATGAAGACAATCACTGTTTGAACAAAAGAAAACAAAAGGTATTATCTCCTCTATCTGAAGATGAGATAGATCTACTTTTGAGAGGTCTTGTTCCAGCTCAAGTTAACGCAGATCTGCAGTGTGCACATGGTCAAGAAGGTGATGGTGGACCTTCTTCCTCTTCTGAAAAGGATGACAGTCCTGTAAGCAGCTTTATAGATCAGCAGGTTGAAATTTGTTATATGGCTGAAATTGATGAAAGAGAAGAGCTTATTTCAGATTTGCCCACAGAAGAAGACAACATGCAGATTGAAGAAGACAGGACAGCTACTTCAGTTCTAGATTTAGATTGTGATGACCAAGCATACCTTGTGTTGAATCCTGAAAAGGAGGGTTTTGTTGTTGAGACCATAGACAGAGTTTTTGACCCAAATGTTCTCATGCCATCAGAACAGAGCCTGCATGAGGAGGTAATTCAGTCAGTTCATGCAAAGCAAGATAACATCTTCATTCAAGTAAGTGAAACAGTTCCTTTGGATGAATTTATGGTAGATGATAGAAATGTCATTTTTGCACTTCAAGAATCAGCTGAAGTTTCTTTCCTTATGATTGAAGAATGTAATAAGGAACTTGATAATTTGGTTATGATATCATATGAAGATGACCTACCATATTGTCAGACTACAGAAGATCAGAGCATACAGGATTACCTTTTAGATTCTTCATATGTTTCATGTGTTGAAATGTTTTTACAAGAGGAGATCTGCTCATCTACCTGTTCAGAGTTTTTTGAAGCCCAAGAGCATACTTTTACTGAAGTACATGATAAAGACGGATCAGAATTAGAAGAGAAAGACTTGTTTCTTCAATAGGAGGTAAATCTTCATGTTTTTCAGGATCCAATGGAAGATTTGTTACAGTCAGCAGTGAAAGTGATTATTGCAGTGTTCAGTGATGAAGGAGATCATGGTCAACTATGTTTTTGGATGCCCAATTACCAGTATTCATTGTTGACCAGAAGATCTGATAAGAAGAATCAGTCAAGAAGCCATCTTCTTGATTGGTTGCATTGGCATTTTGATATAGTTTGATGGTATATTGTCTTGTAAGAAACACAGGTGGTTGTCATCATGATTTCAAATCTTGATGGACTACTGCCCTTCAATAAGCTTTGTAAAGTCTTGTTTTAAGTCAGTCATGAGTCTGTTGAGTCAGTTTTTTCAAGTTATTTCAGTTTTCCATCAAGTCGGTTTGAGTCAAGTTTCAGTCAAGTTTCAGTCAGTTTTCAGTCAAGTTTTCATTCAATAAATGTGTCAAAGTTTTGTGTCAAATGAGTAAATAATGACTCCATCGCCCAATGGTTGAATGCACTGGTCTGCTCTCCCAGAGGTCTGAGGTTCTTGGCATCTCCAAGGAGCTACCATCCCCATTGGAGCTAATGTTAGAGTCGGTCTAGTAGCCCTCCACCAGAGATCAAAGCTCTTTGCATTGCATGATTAGGTGTACCATCAGTGTGATCATGTTGCATTCCATTAGGCATGCCATAACTCTGGTGGAGGAGTTTGTGGCTTTTATTCCCCTCCTGTTTGGCACTGTTGGTTCAGGTTTGTTTAAGCAAATAAAATCTTCAAAGGGTCATTCATCTTGTTTTAAATTTCGAGGTCTTAGGTCTAGGGTTGAGTCAATTTTTGTCTTGAGAGGTCATAAAGGACCAGCAGGCCAGAGGGATGTCCTTCATAAAACATCATTTCAATAATTCTCATTATTGTACAGCTAAATTTTCACCTTGTTTTCAAAACTCTGTTTTTGAAAAACAAAGGTCATTATCTCGTTTTTGTAAAAAATTGTCAAAATTTCAAATTCTCCAAATGTTGAAGCGCAGCCTTGGTCTCCTTTTCCAAAGCATCTCATAAGCCATCCCTGTAAAAATTTTCAGAAGAAATCATCATTTCAACCAATTTTTTTCAAAAGAAGGAAACCAGAAGTCAAAGCCGATTAATTCAAAAAGTGTCAACACTCAAACATTATAAAGTGGGTTTTGGGCAAATAAAAATTAAAAAGGAGCCTATAAAAGCACATCACTCTTCATTAGCAACTCATTTGCCTCTCACAAGCCAAGTGAATCCTTGCAAAGGCGATTTCAAAAGTCATTGAGCAAATTGGGTAGTTTCAGGGGCGCGCTACGCATTAGCTGAGGCGCGCTACACACCCAGCGCGCGCTACGCATCAGCACAACTTTTCCAGTGCATTTTTACTCAGGCACTACGCACCAGAGGGCCGCTACGCATTGGGCAAGGTGCACTAAGCATTGGGTTTTTCGCCCAATAAACTGCCAGCAAGCTACCAAATCCTCTTTTCTCTCAAGCAAATTTCAGGTAGGCCTCTCCTCCATGGCTAGTTTTGGTTTTGCAAGATGAATGAGAAATTAATATGTTAAAAATGCCATGAAAATGAGAAATTAAAACCCTACATTGTTGTGGAAAATTTAAAGACTTAGTTGTGCTAGGGTTTCAAAGTATTTTGCTGTCCAAGGTTTCCCATTTTTGATCCCTCTTTTCCCTCATCTTCACCAACATTCTCCTTCAAATTTTCCCATAAAATTTTATAATCTTCCTCTCTAAAATCCCTAAAACCTACTAAGTTCCCAAACCCTACTTCACCTTAAAATCCCACAATATTATGATTTCCCATGTTGCCTTCCCTAAATTCCTTATTTATGTTTATTGTCCCTAATTCCCTCATGTTCCCCTTTCCCTAACAATCCCCTTGTATTTATGTCCCCTTGGTGACAGCATTTGAAAAAGTCAAACAATAGTTAATTGGGTGCAAAGTCAGCAATACATTTCAGCCATCTTGTCTTCATACAATATGTCACAAACCGAATCAGCTTATGAGCAGAGTTATGACAGTGATTCTACACCAGAGATAGAAGTGCCAAGGAGGCATCATAAGGGTGGTAAAGGTGGTCGGCATGTCAGGGAGGAGCCCACTTCTTTGGCTCAGTTGCAAGCTTGTCCACTTGCAATGACATGTTTTCAGTATCAATCATGCTTTGGATATTGTGAGTGGATCTCGCAAATTCAACATCACAGAGAACTAGTCCGCTTGTTTGTCCTACATTTGCACAATGGTCAGGTGAACGTTGCAGGAGTGGACTTCACCCTATCACCCGAAATTGTCGCTCAAGCCACCGAGATACCAAATGTTGGGGAGGAGTGGAACAAGCGCCAGCAACTAGACAGATTTCATTATGAACCATATATCAAATCCGGGTGTATGAGACACCTAACTACTGTTTTTCCCTTCAGATTCCTAAGGGATGAGTATGCACCCTTGATGAGGCTCATTATGCGCTATTTCACTTGTGAGGGCATATTTTCACGTTTATATTCGTACCATATCCGTTTGTTGATGCATTTCACCTAGGTACGAATGATGAACATTCCATTTTTCATGTGCCGAAATATAGAGAGGATGGTGCCCTTAGTGCAAAGGAAGAACCCCACACAGCAACACAAGAGTATATATCATTATGCACTTATCGAGATCATAGTGATGCATCAGTTGGCACAACAGGGTATTGCTTGGGAGGATTTCATCTCTCGCGACTTCTTCACGGTGCCACAGCCACCCCCTGAGATTGTCCATGATGAGGGAGGGCCTTCACATCAGTTTCACATTCCAGAGCCCGAGCATGTCAGCACTCTAGCATGTGTTACATATCAGAGAGGCCACAGGGCCTTATTTGCATTTGCACGGCGAGTATTATCTTCACACCAGGTGGAAGGGGTCTTGCCTTCTTCATCAGCACAGCGAGTTTTATCTCCACATCCGGTGGAAGGGGCCTCGCTTTCGACAGCAGCACAGGTACAGGAGAGAGGCAAGCAGCCCATGATTGATGAGGGACCATCAGGTGATCCGGACATAGACATTATTGACCTTGACGTCAGTTCTCCTAGCTCGGAGCTAAAGGAGATCATTCAGCAATAGAAGGCTGAAAATCGATTGTTGCAACAGAAATTGGAAACGGCCAATTGGACAATCGACTACTTGGAGCAGCGTAACAAGCAGCTAGAAGATGAACACACTCTTGATGAGTTGCGGCGAATTCGAGAAGACCGAAACTTGGCCCGCAGGAGACCTGGTGATTTGACACCTATTGAGCAAGGGTCTATGCTCATCCGGGTGAACACTCATTTAGAGAAGTTGCTAGCCAAGGCAAACAGGGACAAAGATATGCTCCGCCACATGAAGAATCTTTATTGGGCCCGCATGCATGTGTGCAAAGCGAAAGTGAAGGTACTCAAAGGACGATTGGCCAAGGCACTAAAATGGAGGAAAAGGCCCGATCCACTTCAAATTTTGGCCGAAGCCTCCTTGAAGGAGCATGGTGCTCAATGATACACCCCCAGCTCAAAATTCAGAAAATTTGGGGCATTTTTGGTCAATTTTGAATTTTTTTTGCTAAAAACAGGTTTTTGCCCTCAACGCGTAGCGCGCCGCGTGCTACCCTGAAGATGGGGAGGTCCATTTCCCAAAAACTCTGCATTTTTGTATTTTTCATGACAAATTACACTTGCTCAGCCACTGCCAAGACATTTCATTGAGGTTTGGGCCCCCAAAAGGTCAAAAAACAAGCAAAAAATGACCTTTTGCCACTTTTTGGACACACAGGAAGCAGTCTTGGGAGATTGCATTTTTGGAGGGGCAAATGGGCACCAAATTAAGAAATTCCACTTGGGCTGGAGAGTAGACATCTAGACCTTTTCAACAAGCCCACTTGAGCCTCGTTTGGATGCCGGGAAGTGCCCCAAAAGTGGGCTGAAAGGCGCGCTATGCGTAGAGAAATGGCGCGCTACGCATCAGGGAAATTTGCCAGTTTTTCATCTACAGCTCAGACAACGTAGCTTTTGACTAGTTTTGACTTTTCATGGGATTTTTCACCCTCTTTGATGTAACTAATGTATTTTCACGATGACATGACACTTTTTTACCTATTCTAGAAGATTCATTCATAAAATAGCAAAAAATTAATGAATGAATTGGTTTCCTAACTTATAGAGGCAAGTTGTTTTGACTGCCTAGATTGTAGTGCTCAGTTTAGAATTGGTTGAAACAGCTCCTAGGATGATGAGCTCGACCCCTAGAGGCAAGGAAATGTGTTCGCTTGCCTATATTATGTACTGTCTTAGTCATTTTCATGGTTGGACTCTTGAGGGATAAGCTTAGACTGTATTACTCTTTGTATCTCTGCAATTTTGGCAAAGGAAAGACCAGGGTTTTGCAGCACTATTTGGGATTCCTGTGGTGATTTGTGTTGATGGTGTGTTTCTCTCATGTACTTCTAAGTTTGTTATGTGTATCATTTTCCTACTCTTCTCTTCTGCAAATTAAGTAAATGAAGTGTTAAGGTAGAATTCATGGTTTCTATTCTCTGCCTTTAAGTTTGCTTAATATCTATGTTTTCATCTGTTTAAGGAGAACTCCCGGTGGTTTCTTTCTCTCCTTAGCTCCTCACAAGTCATACCTATCCATTCACTTCCTTCAAAGGCATCAAGACAATCTCCTACCTTGCCCCAAAAAGACCTCTGCAAAAACTGTGTCTCATCCCTGCACCCAAAATTGCCGTGCTCAGTTTTCCAACAAAACCCTAAAAATTTGAAATCAAACTTTCCCTATCAGTTTACTAGCCTAAAATCAATGTTCTTTATTGGTCATCTCAGCCCTTTGAAGACCTTTTGCCGAGATAGACCCGGAGAGAGCCCTCTCCTGTCCTCGTAGGGCTAGCTACGAGGCTAAGTGGTTTGATGTTGCCTTGGATTTTGCCTTCCTCAGCCTGAGGCAAATTCGAGCGCTAACATATTGGCGACCATATTGGGGAAGAACAAATGGTTTGCTGGTTGATGTCATTTGTTTTATAAGATATAGACAGAGCCTGAAGTTATGCCAGGTAGCCTTCGAAACGCTTTTGCTTTGCATTAGCGAAAGTAGATAAACGCTGCTTCAGTCAATCTCCGGTCTAGCTTGTAAACGTGACATTTAACTTGTTAATTACCCCAGTACATGTATGAAGTTTAGATCTGATTGTTGATGGTGGACAACGATCAGACACTGGCAAGGCTGAAATCATTCACCTAGCGATTCCTTTCATGAAAAATCCAGCACCCTGTGCTTCATGGTGACTTCACTGCAGAGAGATCAGTAACTGTGAGATTTTCAAGATGGACCGAATCACAAGAAGATATGCTCCCATGAGCCGAGATCACATCCCTGGTTTTCCAAATAAAATTCCGAAGGTAGATTGGTCAAAGAATCTGCCTACATTTAAAGATGATGGTAAGAAGGATGCTGCTTTACATCTAGTTAGATTTCATATGCATATTCGCAAATTGAAGGTGGATTTTCCTGAAGATTGCTTGATGAAGATATTCCTGGCCACTCTGGAAGGTAAAGCCCAATCTTGGTATGAAAGTTTGCCGCCTACTTGTATTTACTGTTTAAAGGATTTTCATGCCTTGTTCATTGAAAGATATCAAGCATCTTATCCATCATTAAATTTGGTTCATGACTGTTGCAAACATGCTTCTACTTTTATTGAAAGCCTTGAGAAATATTATGAAGATGATAATTTTATGGATGATGAGATCATGGAGGCTCTGTATGAGAATCCATTTCAGCAACATGAAGAGAACCTAGAAGATTCCCATAGAGACGATCATGAAAATTTGCAGCAGGACCAAGATCTTAGTACGGTGGAAAATGAAACAATTTCGCATCTTGACAGTCAACAGGAATTGCATGAAATGGATCAGTAGTATGAGGAAAATCTGTATACTCCTTCACTTGAAATCAATGAAGACAATCACTGTTTGAACAAAAGAAAACAAAAGGTATTATCTCCTCTATCTGAAGATGAGATAGATCTACTTTTGAGAGGTCTTGTTCCAGCTCAAGTTAACGTAGATATGTAGTGTGAACATGGTCAAGAAGGTGATGGTGGACCTTCTTCCTCTTCTGAAAAGGATGACAGTCCTGTAAGCAGCTTTATAGATCAGCAGGTTGAAATTTGTTATATGGCTGAAATTGATGAAAGAGAAGAGCTTATTTCAGATCTGCCCACAGAAGAAGACAACAAGCAGATTGAAGAAGACAGGACAACTACTTCAGTTCTAGATTTAGATTGTGATGACCAAGAATACCTTGTGTTGAATCCTGAAAAGGAGGGTTTTGTTGTTGAGACCATAGACAGAGTTTTTGATCCAAAAGTTCTCATGCCATCAAAACAGAGCCTGCATGAGGAGGTAATTCAGTCAGTTCATGCAAAGCAAGATGACATCTTCATTCAAGTAAGTGAAACAGTTCCTTTGGATGAATTTATGGTAGATGATAGAAATGTCGTTTTTGCACTTCAAGAATCAGCTGAAGTTTCTTTCCTTGTGATTGAAGAATGTAATAAGCAACTTGATAATTTGGTTATGATATCATATGAAGATGACCTACCATATTGTTAGACTACAGAAGATCAGAGCATACAGGATTACCTTTTAGATTCTTCATATGTTTCATGTGTTGAAATGTTTTTACAAGAGGAGATCTGCTCGTCTACCTGTTCAGAGTTTTTTGAAGCCCAAGAGCATACTTTTACTAAAGTACATGATAAAGACAGATCATAATCAGAAGAGAAAGACTTGTTTCTTCAACAGGAGGTAAATCTTCATGTTTTTCAGGATCCAATGGCAGATTTGTTACAGTCAGCAGTGAAAGTGATTATTGCAGTGTTCAGTGATGAAGGAGATCATGGTCAGCTATGTTTTTGGATGCCCAATTACCAGTATTCATTGTTGACCAGAAGATCTGATAAGAAGAATCAGTTAAGAAGCCATCTTCTTGATTGGTTGCATTGGCATTTTGATATAGTTTGATGGTATATTGTCTTGTAAGAAACACAGGTGGTTGTCATCATGATTTCAAATCTTGATGGACTGCTGCCCTTCAATAAGCTTTGTAAAGTCTTGTTTTAAGTCAGTCATGAGTCTGTTGAGTCAGTTATTTCAAGTTATTTCAGTTTGCCATCAAGTCGGTTTGAGTCAAGTTTCAGTTAGTTTTCAGTCAAGTTTTCATTCAATAAATGTGTCAAAGTTTTGTGTCAAATGAGTAAATAATGACTCCATCGCCCAATTGTTGAACTCACTGGTCTGCTCTCCCAGAGGTCTGAGGTTCTTGGCATCTCCAAGGAGCTACCATCCCCATTGGAGCCAATGTTAGAGTCGGTCTAAAGCTCTTTACATTTCATGATTAGGTGTCCCATTAGTGTGATCATGTTGCATTCCGTTAGGCATGCCATAACTCTGGTGGAGGAGTTTGTGGCTTTTATTCCCCTCCTGTTTGGCACTGCTGGTTCAGGTTTGTTTAAGTAAATAAAATCTTCAAAGGGTCATTCATCTTGTTTTAAATTTCGAGGTCTTAGGTCTAGGGTTGAGTCAATTTTTGTCTTGAGAGGTCATAAAGGACCAGCAGGCCAGAGGGATGTCCTTCATAAAACATCATTTCAATAATTCTCATTATTGTACAGCTAAATTTTCACCTTGTTTTCAAAACTTTGTTTTTGAAAAACAAAGGTCATTATCTCGTTTTTGTAAAAAATTGTCAAAATTTCAAATTCTCCAAATGTTGAAGCGCAGCCTTGGTCTCCTTTTCCAAAGCATCTCAGAAGCCATCCCTGCAAAAATTTTCAGAAGAAATCATCATTTCAACCAATTTTTTTCAAAAAAAGGAAACCAGAAGTCAAAGCCAATTAATTCAAAAAGTGTCAACACTCAAACATTATAAAGTGGGTTTTGGGCAAATAAAAATAAAAAAGGAGCCTATAAAAGCACATCACTCTTCATTAGCAACTCATTTGCCTCTCACAAGCCAAGTGAATCCTTGCAAAGGCGATTTCAAGAGTCATTGAGCAAATTGGGCAGTTTCAGGGGCGCGCTACGCACCCAGGGCGCGCTACGCATCACCGCAACTTTTCCAGTGCATTTTTACTCAGGCGCTACGCACCAGAGGGGCGCTACGCGTTGGGAAAGGTGCACTACACATTGGGGTTTTCGCCCAATAAACTGCTAGCAAGCTACCAAATCCTCTTTTCTCTCAAGCAAATTTCTGGTAGGCCTATCCTCCATGGCTAGTTTTGGTTTTGCAAGATGAATGAGAAATTAATATGTTAAAAATGCCATGAAAATGAGAAATTAAAACCCTACATTGCTGTGGAAAATTTAAAGACTTAGTTGTGCTAGGGTTTCAAAGTATTTTGTTGTCCAAGGTTGCCCATTTTTGATCCCTCTTTTCCCTCATCTTCACCAACATTCTCCTTCAAATTTTCCCATAAAATTTTATAATCTTCCTCTCTAAAATCCCTAAAACCTACTAAGTTCCCAAACCCTACTTCACCTTAAAATCCCACAATATTATGATTTCCCATGTTGCCTTCCCTAAATTCCTTATTTATGTTTATTGTCCCTAATTCCCTCATGTTCCCCTTTCCCTAACAATCCCCTTGTATTTATGTCCCCTTGGTGACAGCATTTGAAAAAGTCAAACAACAGTTAATTGGGTGCAAAGTCAGCAATACATTTCAACCATCTTGTCTTCATACAATATGTCACAAACCGAATCAGCTTATGCGCAGAGTTATGACAGTGATTCTACACCAGAGATAGAAGTGCCAAGGAGGCATCATAAGGGTGGTAAAGGTGGTCGGCATGTCAGGGAGGAGCCCACTTCTTTGGCTCAGTTGCAAGCTTGTCCACTTGCAATGACATGTTTTCAGTATCAATCATGCTTTGGATATTGTGAGCGGATCTCGCAAATTCAACATCACAGAGAACTAGTCCGCTTGTTTGTCCTACATTTGCACAATGGTCAGGTGAACGTTGCAGGATTGGACTTCACCCTATCACCCGAAATTGTTGCTCAAGCCACCGGGATACCAAATGTTGGGGAGGAGTGGAACAAGCGCCAACAACTAGACAGATTTCATTATGAACCATATATCAAACCCGGGTGTATGAGACACCTAACTGTTGTTTTTCCCTTCAGATTCCTAAGGGATGAGTATGCACCCTTGATGAGGCTCATTATGCGCTATTTCACTTGTGAGGGAAGATTTTCACGTTTATATTCGTACCATATCCGTTTGTTGATGCATTTCACCCAGGTATGAATGATGAACATTCCATTTTTCATGTGCCGAAATATAGAGAGGATGGTGCCCTTAGTGCAAAGGAAGAACCCCGCACAGCAACACAAGAGTATATATCATTATGCACTGATCGAGATCATAGTGATGCATCAGTTGGCACAGCAGGGTATTGCTTGGGAGGATTTCATCTCTCGCGACTTCTTCACGGTGCCACAACCACCCCCTGAGATTGTCCATGATGAGGGAGGGCCTTCACATCAATTTCACATTCCAGAGCCCGAGCATGTCAGCACTCCAGCATGTGTTACATATCAGAGAGGCCACAGGGCCTTATTTGCATTTGCACGGCGAGTATTATCTTCACAACAGGTGGAAGGGGTCTCGCCTTCTTCATCAGCACAGCAAGTGTTATCTCCACATCCGGTGGAAGGGGCCTCGCTTTCGACAGCAGCATAGGTATAGGAGAGAGGAAAGCATCCCATGATTGATGAGGGACCATCAGGTGATCCGGACATAGACATTATTAACCTTGACATCAGTTCTCCTAGCTCGGAGCTAAAGGAGATCATTCAGCAACAGAAGGTTGAAAATCGCTTGTTGCAACAGAAATTGGAAATGGCCAATTGGACAATCAACTACTTGGAGCAGCTAGAAGATGAACACACTCTTGATGAGTTGCGGCGAATTCGAGAAGACCGAAACTTGGCCCGCAAGAGACCCGGTGATTTGACACCTATTGAGCAAGGGTCTATGCTCATCCGGGGGAACACTCATTTAGAGAAGTTGCTAGCTAAGGCAAACAGGGACAAAGATATGCTCCGCCACATGAAGAATCATTATTGGGCCCGCATGCATGTGTGCAAAGCGAAAATGACTCAAAGGACGATTGGCCAAGGCACTAAAACAGAGGAAAAGGCCCGATCCACTTCAGATTTTGGCCGAAGCCTCCTTGAAGGAGCATGGTGCTCAATGATACACCCCCAGCTCAAAATTCAGAAAATTTGGGGCATTTTTGGTCAATTTTGAATTTTTTTTGCTAAAATCAGGTTTTTGCCCTCAACGCGTAGCGCGCCGCGCACTACCCTGAAGATGGGGAGGTCCATTTCACAAAAACTCTGCATTTTTGGATTTTTCATGACAAATTACACTTGCTCAGCCACTGCCAAGACATTTCATTGAGGTTTGGGCCCCCAAAGGGTCAAAAAACAAGCAAAAAATGACCTTCTGCCACTTTTTGGACACACAGGAAGCAGTCTTGGGAGATTTCATTTTTGGAGGGGCAAATGGGCACCAAATTGAGAAATTCCACTTGGGCTGGAGAGTAGACATCCAGAACTTTCCAAAAAGACCACTTGAGCCTCATTTGGATGCCGGGACGTGCCCCAAAATTGGGCTCAAATGCGCGCTACAGGTAGAGAAATGGCGCACTACGCATCAGGGAAATTTGCCAGTTTTTCATCTACAGCTCAGGACAACGCAACTTTTGACTAGTTTTGACTTTTCATGGGATTTTTCACCCTCTTTGATGTAACTAATGTATTTTCATGATGACATGACACTTTTTTACCTATTCTAGAAGATTCATTCATAAAATAGCAAAAAATTAATGAATGAATTGGTTTCCTAACTTATAGAGGCAAGTTGTTTTGACTGCCTAGATTGTAGTGCTTAGTTTAGAATTGGTTGAAACAGCTCCTAGGATGATGAGCTCGACCCCTAGAGGCAAGGAAATCTGTTAGATTGCCTATATTATGTACTGTCTTAGTCATTTTCATGGTTGGACTCTTGAGGGATAAGCTTAGATTGTATTACTCTTTGTATCTCTGCAATTTTGGCAAAGGAAAGACCAGGGTTTTGCAGCACTATTTGGGATTCCTGTGGTGATTTGTGTTGATGGTTTGTTTCTCTCATGAACTTGTAAGTTTGTTATGTGTATCATTTTCCTACTCTTCTCTTCTGCAAATTAAGTTAATGAAGTGTTAAGGTAGAATTCATGGTTTCTATGCTCTGCCTTTAAGTTTGCTTAATATCTATGTTTTCATCTGTTTAAGGAGAACTCCTGATGGTTTCTTGCTCTCCTTAGCTCCTCACCAGTCATACCTATCCATTCACTTCCTTCAAAGGCATCAAGACAATCTCCTACCTTGCCCCAAAAAGACCTCTGCAAAAACTGTGTCTCATCCCCGCACCCAAAATTGTCGTGCTCAGTTTTCCAACAAAACCCTAAAAATTTGAAATCAAACTTTCCCTATCAGTTTACTAGCCTAAAATCAGTGTTCTTTATTGGTCATCTCAGCCCTTTGAAGACCTTTTGCTGAGATAGACCCGGAGAGAGCCCTCTCCTGTCCTCGTAGGGCTAGCTACGAGGCTAAGTGGTTTAATGTTGCCTTGGATTTTGCCTTCCTCAGCCTGAGGCCAAATTCAATCGCTAACAACTTCAACACTCTGTTGCCTTTCCAACATCTGATTGTCTGATCTGGAAGGTTCTAGTGTGCCTCCAGAAGGAGTGGCATGCCTGATTCCCTCTCTTTCTATGCTGGTGGCCCCAACTGTTTCTTCTGTGAATTCCTATTCAGAGATAGGATTTATCCTTTTCCTTTTGACCAGGCTGGTCTCTACATATGCCTGTGAGGTTGCTTTGCCTGAAGTAGTAGCCTCTTCCCTGTTTCCTTTGAGGCTTTTCTCCTCATTTAGAGGAGTTTGCAAGACTGGGGGAGTACTCATGATGGGCT
Source organism: Pinus tabuliformis (assembly GCA_031772625.1). Taxonomy (NCBI): domain Eukaryota; kingdom Viridiplantae; phylum Streptophyta; class Pinopsida; order Pinales; family Pinaceae; genus Pinus; species Pinus tabuliformis. The sequence continues at coordinate 476,137,846 of CM062813.1, read as the reverse complement.
CTGGTATACCTGTTTGAGTTAGCTCCTCTGATAGCTCTGGTTGCTCTGACTCTTCTTGTACTTGGGATTCTTCTTCTACATGTGATTCACTTTGTGTCTGTGATTCTTCTTGGGCTTGAGATTCTCCTAGCACCTGCAGGAAAGAACCCTCATCAAGTTGTTTCTCTAGATCAATTAGAGTATTTTCAACAACAACTTCAGTGCTATCCCTGTCCACTAAAGTATTCTCCACCCATTCCAATTGATTTTCATATTTTTCTATTTCAGGGATTCAGTGGTGAATGTAGGGAGCCATCTTGTTTTTCTATCTTCTGTTGTAGATGAAGTCCAAGGGATCATATCTCCACATGAAGTTGTGTTTTAGATTAAGTCTTTGAAGGATTTGATTTGCTTCCTTTCCAGCTTCTCGGCTATTACACACAAAGGGGCCTAGTTGATCTTTGATTTTGAGTTGGGTCTTCTTTTTGGCTTTGACAAAATGTACCTCATCTGAATTGATTATCTACCTGTAGTACTCCAAAGAAAATAACCTCATTGGGAGGTATCTGGGTAGTTTATATGGGGCTAGCTCACAGCCATAAATCCTAATTTCAGTGTAGTTTTGGTACAAGTACCAATCCCCCATTTTGTGCTATTTTGAAAGCTGCAGGATCCTCCTTATATCTAAACTGATTCTTGGAGGGGGGCTTCCTAGTAGCATTGTCACAATGGGATGTACAAATAGGTCTATGAAGTCTATATATGAATATGGAGAATCACATTTATGGATCAAAGGAGACGAGAAAATCACTGACCTAGGGTGACCTTTAGTATCAAGATTTTGGAGAGTAAATGGGAACTTATCGGCTTGGTAATATAGAAAGAGGTGATACAAGACAGAGGAATAATTAAAGACTCTCTCATTACTCATCCTTAGAAATTGGTCATGCATCCTATCAGCTATAAACTTGGCATAATCATACATGATAGCAGGAGGCTATCCTGGAGTGAAAATGGACATGAAGGCTAAGATGATTTCATCTATATACTCACTAGTGGTGTAACCTAAGACACTAGAAATCATTGCTACAATGTCCTGACCAAATGGGGAAAATATGGTAGCCAAATATGGAGGAGGATCTTTCGGGATATGATTTTCCTTCTTGATGAAGTTTTGGAAAATCTTAGCAAGTTTTGCAGTGGTAAGCTTGGGGAATCGATATAATAGGTCTCTAATTGAAATAGGGGTTAGATTGCCCTGGTTGAAGTTGCAACATTTCATTAATTGATTCAGCAGTGATGGTGAAAAGTACAGTCTAGTTTGGGGACATCACTGCTCTTTGGCTGGGGATATAGTTTGCATGGCAGTAATGGAAAATTTCTGGGAAAATATGAACTTTAAGGAATTGGTACTTGGGTAAATTGGACTCCCAAAGAAGAATTTTATCAACGTGGTTTAGGTATTGATCTCTATATTGACAATATAGTTTGAGGGGGGATTCAAGGACAGAGGTGTCCTTGATTTGGAAATCTTTATCAGCAAGGGGAAGGTGGTCCAAGTCTAGGTGAGGAGTGGAAATGGGTCTGACATCCATGGCAATTGGGGTAGCCATTCTCAGTTCTTGTGGATTTGAGAATGGGGGAGGTAAATTTTCAGTATTTTAGGGCAATGGTGGTTCAAATCCGGGTGGGTTTAAGTTATCAGAGTTTCTCTTTAATTTTAATTAAGAACACTCAGCACTTGGCTCTGAAATTTACAAGGTTTTCAGTGAATTATGGTTTAAATACCTGGAATTTGAAGAAAACTAGGTCTGAACTAGGTGAATGGCAACTGTGAATGGTTGAAAGGGCTTCGAGCAGGTTGGAAGGAAATCTGGGAGCTTTTTGGCATCTTCAGGGTGCAATTGTACGTGGGTTGGAAGCTTCGACGTTCACAAGTGCGTGCATGGATGTTTACAGTTAAAAAGCGATAAAAACAATAATTTGGGGCTTTTTTTGCTTTATGCGCGAAAGTCAATTTGGCGAGTACGGGTGAACAGTGGTTGTTTGTTGCGTAGTGGGGTGAACAGTAGCTGTTTTGGCATGTAGTAGGCTGGCGGTAAGTGGTTTTCTTTGCACAGCTTTTGGGTGCTTAGCAGTATTGGGGGGAGGCCGCCTGATTCCATTCATTGAGCGCCACATGGCCTCGGGGGCCTAGTGGAAAACAACCCTTATTGGGTGGGTAACGTTTGGATTTCAGGCCCTTCCGAAATCAACACGGGTTTTCAGATGGGGAGGGGAGAGATCGTGTGGTGGTCAGGTGATGGAGTTGCATAGAAGGTAATGGGGGGGCCTGGCGGGCGTTTAAGCACAGCACGTTTTGGTTTAATGCAAGATTAAGGTGGGGGTTAAGGTATTGGGCGGGATTTAATTCAGTTTTTAACTAACTTAATCGAGGATCGATTAGTTAGTGGGTCCGGAGTAGAAAACCTTAGTTTATATAATTAAACTAGGGTGGGATTAATTAATATTGTAGGAGTTAATATATATACAGGAAACGGGTTTTTAATAGGGATTTAATAAATAAGTTAGTAATTTAGTCAAATAAGTAGAAAAGGGGCACAATGTCCCAAATATATGACCTCTCATGTTTTATTTCTTTCCGATAATCACATAAAGACTTAGGATATAATGTTTTTATGGGTTTTTGATGCAAAAATGAGTTATGTAGGGTAAAACACACCTTTTCCTGGGTAAAAGTAATTTAACCTTAGGAAAAGAGTATTATTAGGAAAAATGAATGAACTGAAGGGGGGAATGAATGTTTATGAGGGGGTTTTAGTACTTATTGCCTATAAGTCATTGAGCCGAGGGTCCAGTCCCTCCAAAAGTCAGAGAAATGATCTGAGCCTCTTTGACATAGGGTTTTTTAAGTACTTTGATCTTTATTGTGGGAAATTAGTTAAATAAAAGGTGAAATGAATGAGGGAAATTAATTAATTTACTTTTGATATCCATCTGCATGCGTAGGATGCATTTAAGCTAGCAAACCCTTACCAAACATTTTTCTTTTTCTTTACAATAGTAAACTATCTAAATCTAAACTTATTACATCCGGGGGCTTAGATTAAATAGTTGAGCTCCTTTTATTTACTCTACCTATCTAATTATCTGCCAAGATTAAACAATTTGGTCAGATTTTATTCTCTATCTATAGACATGAAATTTGAAACATGAAATAGTCAAGTTTTAACATTTTGACTATCATGGATTATGGCAAAGATTACAAGTTGCACACAATAATTTATTATGCATAAAAGTAAATAGTAGTGGTATTTTGGCTTGCTCACTTTCATGGTATTTTTCTTTTCTTAGGGTTCATATTTTTCATCTTTTTTGACCCTTTTATTCTTTTTGTCCTTTGATTATTCTTTTAGGACATACCCTCTTTACATTTTTTTATTTTTTGAATACGGAAAACATTTGCAAAAAGCAAAGGTATGTACATATTACAGGTTTAATCTCAGCCATTCAAAAATTATGACTCCTATTGGTATAGGAACCTAACAGTGGCTCCACTTGGGGATGGCATTTCTGATGAAATGTTAAGAACTTTGTAGACCAATGGCCTTCTGAATTGCTATGATGTTATCCTAAAACTTTTCCTTTTCATATTTCTGCATTATTGCTATTTATGACAGTAAAACTTTTGAAGCTTAGGGCCTTCACTTCGGGCTTCAAATTCAAAGAATCACCATTTAATCCACTCTAGACTTTTTGAAAGTAAAGTATGTATACATGTTTAGTGAAATTAGTAACTAGGCTCAATATAGTGTTTGAGCATTCGACCATTTTCTTGTCCTCCTTCTGCTTTTGTGCCATCTATTTCTCTGAGGAAGAAAGCATTATTACCTCTAAAAGCACAAATGACATATGGGCCTTTCCATAGGAAATCAAATTTCCCATGTTTACCTTTATCTTCTCTTCTTGAATCCCATTTTAAAACTTTTTCCCCTAGGTAAAAATCTTCTGCCTTAGTCCTTTTATCAAAAGCCTTCTTAATCCTTTCCTGCACAACTTGAGATCTGATATACACTTCTTCCCTGGTCTGTTGTAAATGAATTGTTTGGTTGATTCTTCTTTGGATGTCATTTGATTCAACCTGCAATTCTTGGAGTAGCTTTATCACTAGTGTTCCCAAGGAAGATGGGAAAATATCTTCCATTCCATAAACTAATTGATAAGGACTAGTACCAATGGACTTCTTTGTGGTTAGCCTGCCTGCCCATAAGGAATTTACTAGCTTTTTGTTCTATGTTTTCTTGTTATCCTCCAACATTTTTTTGATGATATTCACTAAACTCTTGTTTGAAGACTTTGCTAGTCCATTTCCTTGGGGGTAATAAGTTGTGGAATGCCCCAAATTTATATGGTACTTATTACAGAAATCAATCATTCTTCTAGAATTGAAGGCTACTGCATTATCAATGATGATGTTGGTTGGGCAGCCAAATCTAGATAGGATGTTGGATTCAAGGAAGGTTATTATAACAGTGTCAATGGCTTGCCTTGATGGTATGGCTTCTATCCATTTGGTAAAATAATCTATAGTAGTGAGGATCCATTTGTGTTGGGCAGAGGAAGGTGGGTGGATTTCACCAATGAAGTCAAGACCCCATTGTTGAAAAGGTGCTTTAGCAGATATTGGTTTTAGGGGCAGGGGTAAAAGCTTTTTCTTTCCTTCAAAAATTTGGCATCTATGACATGAGGTTACAAATTTCTTTACATCAGAAAACAAAGTGGGCCAATAGAAACCAACTCTAAGAATCTCGTCAACAATGGTTTTCCAGTAAAGAAGTCCTCCATAGTCACCTGCATGAAATTCTTGTAACACTTTGTCATATTCTTCTTTCAATAAACAGTTAAGAAGGATACCTTCATGATTCCTACAAAACAAAGCATTGTCAATTGTTTGGTCAATTTAGTGTGTCCTAAATTGCTATTTAAAATGTCAATCCGGGAGTCGTAAACTGCTGATGTGAAGTGCACTGTATGTGCAAGATAACCGATTCCTTAGTCTTTTGTCGTTTTTGAGTTTTTTAATTTGTTTTGGGGTTTATCTTCTGTGGATTCCCTAGTGTGAGATGGCAAATTTGAAAGTCAAGTATGGATGGTAATGGTGATTTCTACAATGATTCAAGTATGGATGGTAATGGTGGTTTCTACAATTATTTTCCAAACTTCAAAGTTCTCAAAAATAAGGTTTCAAACTGACGGTGATGAAATCAATTCTCAAAAGGAAATAAATGTACCAAAACAGTGAACTAGTGACAATGGCCCAGTATCCTTACTGTTGTATGAAAAAGAAAATAAAAACTGAACTCAAATCAACTCAAAGACTGAAATCAAAGCAAACTAAATCAAACTACTTCAACCCACATTCTGACCCTTCACCTTTCGACTCGCTCCGGCTATAGGAAGTAATCATAAACAAGCTGAGTAATATGATATATAAATTGCAGGAAATCAAATTGCATAAAAGGAAACTAAGATTTAACTACTCATTCATATTTCAATTCTTGAAAATGACATAAGTTATTTAATCTCTAACTTGCAGGAAATCAAACTAAATCATACTACATCAAGTAATATTCTGATTCCTCACTAATTGAGTTGCTTGGCTATAGAAAGGAAATCATAAACAGATGAGTAATATGATATCTAAGTGGCAGAAAAGTAAATAAGCAAAGCAAAACTGAAAGAAATGACAATGTTGGAATTAAAACTCAGTAAATGAAAATCAGCAGAAAGGACAAGATGATCTCATGTCAGTAGTCATTAAAAATATGTAAATTTTCCTGGGCTACCTACAAAAACTGTAAGAAAAGCGCTGATCAGCTAACAGTTATGAAAAAACATAAAAGGAAATATGGACAGCAGTTAATTATGAACATCATAGTAGCGTAATACATATACGAGCTAATGATTATAAAAGCAGTAAATGAAAGCAAGTAAGAAACTATACAAAGCCTTGGTGTACAGGGGCCCTCTGCAACCTTAGCCAGTCAGTACTCAGTCACAAATCGAATTTAGGAATGCTGTCTTCTCATATATTAAAGTGCAGTAATAAGACAAAGTAAAGCACAGTACAGTGGGCTTATAACAACAATCAAAATTACATCTGAAAAGCTAACTATCCAGCATATACCAACGCGTTATTTATAAGTGAAAATGCTGCAGCTAATTCCTAGATTCTACGCTGCCATACAGACACGTAAATCTCCACAGCCTGAGATCTAGCGTTATGGTAATCATGACAGTTAAATCCATGGAGTGGTGGCTGCTCGATTCAGTTCATGGGTTGATCTACAGGTGTGTCAATACCTCCGGAAATTGAGGGTCGTGCCATGCAAACCTTCACGTGGGCAAAACAGAGCCGTGCCACCGTAAAACTCTTCGCTTGGACCTTCCTTTGACCATCTTTGACGATGACTGTTTATGAGTGATTTGGCTGAACTAAGGGGACACGCTCCATGTACATGTCACTTGCAGCTTGCCCATGTGGCCGGTTTCTCCATTGGACACCTGTAACATAGTATTTAACAAAATGGCTGCCGAAACTTGAGCTGGCTGCAGAAAGTGACAAGTTTCCGCAGCTGCTTGAACAAAAATCTAAATCAAACAGCAGTCATAAACATAGTTAGGAAACCATTTCATAAGATCTTTTTAGACTAATATGAAATGATTTGACAACTTGGTGGATTAAGTAAATGGAAAAGAAGGCTGAAAAGGTATATAGGGAAGTGCAGGTTTGGGACTCAACATACCCCCACTGTGAAGGTGTTGCATGTCCTCATGCAACCAAAATTTAGTCATTCCATTCTAATCCATATGTTCTGAAGCTTCTGCTAGGACATCTAGCCCTCTTTTCTTCTTCTTTGGTGCTACCACCATCCTGGGTTTCCTTATTAGACATCCGAATTTGAGATTGATCAATGCTCTGCTCAACTTCCTGCACTTTTTCTTCAGTTTCTTATTTTTCTTTTGCCATAGTCCCAAATGAAGCATAGTGTTATCATGAATAGTTTTATCTACTTTGCTTTGCTCCTTGAGTGCTTCATTTTCTTGCTTGTTATGCCTGTTTAGGACCTCTAATTCAAATACCTCCTGCTTTAAGGACTGAACTTGTGCATTTGGTGGAAGAGTGGTACTCGGACCTGCAACTGATTTTTCTAAAGATTCCAAGTAGTCATATACCTCCTGTTGGTTGGGATCTACTTCAGGTGTCTTTCTTGGACTGAGTTCAAAATCTTGTGGAGGAGGAGAACTGCTCTCTAGCTCTGGCTGAGAAGGGCTTTCATCATGTGGAGGACTAGTTTCAATACTTGGCTGAGGATGAGGTGGACTATGGCCAGCTGGAGGTTTCTCGGGTGTCTCTCCACCCAAGTCAATGAAGTGGGGCCCTTCTATTTGTGTTTTACTCCCCTTTCCTCTTAGTCTGGTGCTTCTCCTTAAGTATGGTGGACTAGTACTCCTTTCTTGTATACTCTGTTTCCCTTTTTCCTTTTTCTTTGCTATAGCAGCCTGTTCTTGAAGATGCACTAATCTCTCTGACAATGGTTGATAATCCTCCTCTATGGATGGCTCAGGTGATTGGTAGACTTCTTGGATGGTTCTTTTTCCTTTCTCTTTTCTCTGTTTCTTGTCTTTAGTTCTGTTCTCTTTTTCTTTTTGACCAACTTCTTGAGTTTCTGTAGTAGGGGAGTCTTGGACTATGGTACTCTTTTCTTTTCTCCTACTTTTTCTTGGTGTCTTCGGTGTACTACTTTCAGAGGCCTCAGATGGCTCTTGAAAGTAGTTTCTTATCAAGAATTGTTCCCAGGTATCTTTGTTTTTCTTTAGTTGGTCCTCAATGAGAATTTTTATAAGTCCATGATGATATAAAATGAGGTTCTATATTGCCTATGTGTTTTTGGACTATAATGCTCATCTTCTTCAAACTTAACAGTAAGAAATAAGGCAAATTAAGAGTTTGACTCTCTAATAAATTCATCAACAGTCTAGCATGGTACATGTACATTGAACCAAAGCATCCTTCGCAAGTGATAAATTTTTGGATAACTAACAGCAGACTGGCCCATTCTTCTTTCAATGCATGAACAGGAATTCCTTTAGTAAAAAAAGTGGTGTCCATACCTGGGTTTCTTAGCATAATTCTCCATGCCTGTTCATACATGCTTTTGTTTTTGAACCATCGCTCACCTTCCTGGGGTAAGCCTGTGGCAACTGCTACTGTTGTTTCAGTCACCGTGAGCTTCATGTCTCCAATCTCCACCATTTGGCCATCGAAAGACCGTGCAAAAGCTTTGGTTACCTCTTTATTATAGCCTTTAAACTTTTGGATGAAGCGTAACCATTTGGATTTCTTCAGCAAATCTTTTGCTTGAGGGTAACCTTCTAAATATTTCGGTCCTTCTGGTTCTACCCTTAGTAGTTTTCCCATTCCTTCCTCAGTTTTGAATTTCAACTGAGGATTCAATTGCGTGTGAGGGTTTAGCAGAGGGAAGGTAGCTCGGTTGCAGGGTTTATGGTAAAATGCAGTGGTTGTAATCGGTAGTAGGTAACGGGAATGCTTCGGATTATAGGCGGAACAGAGGATGAGCAGCCGCAAATGAGTTCACAAGTTGAAATGCGTGTATGTGAAGAGAATGATCTTAATAGAATGGTAAGTGAACGGAGTGGAGTCGAGATTTTTGAATTAACGGCTGTGTACAAAACATCACACGTTTTAATGGATGGCTGCAGGAAATGTGGTGGAGAGGAGCCGTAATGGGATAGGTCACATCTCATGAGTATAGGTGGTAAATGAAAGTGCAGTCAACTTGAGTTTAAACCCGAAAATCAATCATGAGACCGTTAAGAAATGAATGCATGGTGTGTGGAGTAATATCGTGGAATAGGAGTGGGTAATGGAGCTATCGTGCCGAATCATTGCACATAGTAGAACTTTTACGGTTTGATAACTATGCATAATCATGACTTTAATTGCTATTTGATAAAAAAATTTGCTCATACCTTTGGAAACTTTGTCATTTCTTGCTCATAGCTTTTAACCAACTGCTCTTCCTTGATGTCTTGGAGATGCTTCATGTCTTCATGGCATTTGCTCAATTACTCCTGCATTTTCATGATTATTGCACTAACATTTTGACTGTGAATTTGAAAAACATAGTGCTGGTAGCTGCGGAAATCGTTTCTAGCTGCGGAAACTATTTCTGGCTCTGGAAACTACTTCCAGCTGTGGAAACTGGGACAGCACCCACTTAGCTGAACAAAGATAGTTAGAAAAGAACTAACTGAGTGAAAATAGTCCTGAAAGGGACTTTTATTGATGAAATTAAAATGAAATGAATGGAATGGAGTGAAGGTGAAGCGGAGTGAAGTGAAATGAAAATGAGAATGAGATGGAGATGGAGTGAAATGGAAAATGAGGTGGAGTGAAGATGGAAAAAGAAGGAGAGGAGAGATTTTTTTTTGGAAAATATAGAGTGTCAGGTGTCCCTGATTTTCACTCTATATTTTCTGTATAAGACCGCCAATCTATGATTGGTTTTCAGGCTTATACAAATTTTATTTATTTATTTATTTATTTTATTTTATTTTTTTTAACTGAAAGGAACAAAGGCTACGCTGGTGGGGAAGAAGGATTCTTCTCCACCAGCCTTATTGCAGAATTCTCTTGGAACATTTTGACAAATTCTTCTTTTGAGAGTGGATTATGATAAATTTTTAATCGGTGGCCATTCACAATAAGAGGAGTCTGAAATTCATCAATGGTCTTGATTCTTACTGCTCCATTGTTAAAGACTTTGTCAATCTCATATGGCCCAAGCCAATGGGTTTGAAATTTACCTTTGAAGTCTTTAAACTTGGAATCAAATAGTAGCGCCCAATCTCCCTCTTGAAACTTTTTCTCTTTGATATATCTGTCATGCCACTTAGCTCTTTGATGTTGAACTAGATCAGTCCTTAAAATTGCTTCTTGTCTGATCTCATCTAGCTCATTCAACTGCTCCATTTTGTGCTTTTGGGTTTCTAATAGATTCATCCCCAACTGGACTGCCATCTTGAAATGCTAGACTTGAAACTCAATGGGGAGCAGGACTTCTTTCCCATAAACAAGTTCATAGGGAGTGTTAGCCTCCTGCTGCAGCAGGTTAATCATCTTTCATGATCGACATTTTACATGCCAAATATGTCATACTTTGCTTGCTGCAATGCTCCATATTTGCTACAGATGGCCAGAGAAGTATCCATGAGAGTGTGCTAGTCTAAATGCCACTGTTGTGTTCCATTTTTGATGGGTTGATCCATTTTTGATGAGTTTTCAGCTAAGGGAGGTCCAAACAGCTTAATCTTGGCTTCCCTAGGTTTCAATTTCCTATTGTAGAATATAGAGAATGAACATCTGTCGAAACAGCTTAATCTTGGCAGATTTGTAGATAGGTAGAGAAACAAGGGTGCTCAACAGCTTAATTTGAGCCCCTGGATGCAATAAGTGTAGTTGTAGATAAGAGGACAACAAGAAGAAAAGAACAAAAAGCTGGGTATGCTAGGTCAAGTGCACCCAAACCAAAAAGAAGAGAAAAAGCTAGGTAAATAGGCCGGGTAGGTAGCTTTGTGGTTGTAGAATCATGGCTTGTGATCCATTTCATATTGTCAAGTGTTATATCTATCATATCACAAGTTGAAGGTGATTTTTCAGTTGGAGGACTTCAAGAAATGCATGTCTAACTTCCCCCTTCTCCCTCTTTCCCAAATCACTCACTAACTTCCCCTAAAGAGGTCAAGATCTGCTTGATACCTCTTAGATTCATCATTCTCCATATCATCTGCCTTGGTGAAGATCTGCTTCACTAAAGGAATGTTCACACTTCTTCTATTAGTCATTTTCCCCCATTGATAGCCTAAGACTTCATTCTTAGCGCTTTTTCTCATCATTATCATATTAACTACTAACTTTATTATGTAACTCCCTATCTCTTTTCCCTTCCCCTACTAAAACTATCTCTATAACTCCCCTATATACTTATCCCCTCCCCTTGGTTGAAAAATAACCATATACATCCTTGGGAATTGCTAAGTTTATCTGAAACTCAGCAAGAACCCTCATTGACCCCTCTGACCATCTTCCAAATGCATAAGGACTCATTCCTTTGCATAGTTTCCCTTCATATGTATAAAAATCATCTCTTTGGCCTTGGTTTGCCTTTATAAGCCATGAAACCCTCTTTGGCCACTAAACCCCTCTGAAAATCACATCACTTTCCCCCTAAGTGCCTTTGGACTCCTTCCAAGGCATAAGAATACAAAAACCATGCAAAAACCATGAAAAACCTTCAAAAAAGGATAAAATCCTCCCTTTTTTGGCTATCGAACCCCTTCCGATGCATTAGAATCCATGCCAAACTATAAAGGAACCCTTCCAATTTCCCAAAAGGCTTGGCAGTTCACAAAAACATGGGTCCGATATAATAAAGTTTCATTTGGACCCCCTCCGATGCGATATCGCTATCGGGAGGGGGCAATCATATGTTTAAAACATCATATATAACCCCTCTGAATTCATTTGCCTTGCCTTTTCATAAAAGGCGTGCTCCGATGAGATAAAGATCTGTTTGATCCCCCTCCGATGCGATATCTCTATTGGGAGGGGGCAGTGGCATATATAAGCGAAAATGGCTAAGTCTCAAGGCATGGGGCATAGCGCCGATGGGTCGGAACCGAAATAAAATAAAGAGGGCCTGTATAACTTATCGGGTCCGATGGGTTTCAACGTTTTTATGTGGCAACCCCATGACCCCGCCGATAGCGAATTGCCGAGTTAATCTCAGCCGCCCATTCAGGCCCAGAGATCAACGGACCATATTTAATCGCATCACTCCTATATGGCTCCGACCAGCGGAGCCGAAAAGTAATAAAGCGCGTCATAAAGGCATATCGGGTCGGAAAGGGTCCGCACTGTGTGCTCCTATATCCCGGAGCCGAAAAATATTAAAGGGCAGTTTTAAAGGATATTGGGTCCGCATATTGATTTTGTTAAAAACCGCCGATATGAAATCGCCGATGGGCCGGACCCGATCTCCATAAAGAAAGGGCATATAAGCATTTCGGGTCCGCGGCATTTCGGAGGTTTTATGTGTTGGGGCCAATGGTCCGCCCCGATGCGAGTTAGCACCAACCATTGGATCTGCCTTCGCGCGATCCCACGGCCAGGATTTAATCTCCGCTACAGTGCCGCTCCCGCCTATGTTTTTCACGAATTTTACATAGAAATTGGTCTTTTTCTGTGTAAAAGAAAAGGCGACATTTGTTCATATTTTGACATATATGCCCGCGCTCGGCTCCCGATAAGGGAATCATGCATCCCTAAGCTTTCTAAGATCGCTCCAAGGCCTAGTTTTGCTTCAGATATCCAGTTTCGGCCTCGGCACAATCGGCAACACTTTTTCCTCATGTTTGCACCATTTTTTAAAGTTTAAAGCTAGTTTTGATTGGCCAGAGTGCCGATAGAATTCCAATGGCCACGAAGGACATTAGCAGCAGTTAATTTTGCATTAAAAGGCAGAAAAGGGGCGATGGGACAGTTTAAAGAGTATCAGCGGTGAGAAAAGGCCCAGATTCAGTGCCAAAGTGTATCGGGATGCGGCAAAGAGTATCCGTCCAGTTTTTCAAAGCAGATGAAAGCAAAGCAAGCCCAACAAAGTCAAAAAAGCATCATTCAACCAGTAAGGCTCACCAACACTTCTTTTTTTGCTTTAAAGCCACCTAAAGGCATAGATGAAGGCTTTCAAGGCAGAGTTATTGCAGAGACATTGTTCCCAGTCATATTTTTGGAGCAGCGCTGCTTCCTAAATTGCGCAGTTATCACACAGAGGACAACGCATGGCTCAAGGCACTCTTTCAGTCCATTTTTGAAGCTGCAGGACCTTGTGCAGCCCTAAAGAGCCATTTTGATGAGGCTGCTCCCTCATGTGCAGCTGTTTTAGATATTTTATTGCATTTATTTCCAGCACAACTTAGCATTAGAAGCAGTTATTGCACAGATCTCTTTTGGCTCTGTTTTGATAGATATTTTGAGATATTTTCTCCCTTGACACCTGTTCAAGGGATGTTTGTAAATATTTTCTATTTAAACAACCCTCTGTATTTATGTAAAGGGTTGGTTGGTCGATAACTTCCTCCTCTAGACTTGCATTGTATTTTCTGAGAGTCTCTATAATAAAAGATCGCTGGAATGTTTAGGAGATGAACTGACTGTTGTGTTTTAATGTCTGAAGAGTGACTATGGAATCCTAACGCTTCTACATAGCCCAATAAGTGTTTCTTATCTCTATTTACAATTTATATGTGTTTATGCCATCATTGTTTCACTATCTAAATAGCAGAAAGAAAGAATAGTTCAGAGCTCACTTAGTTGTATTATGTTCTCAATTTTTGTGATTTATCTAGGTTTTCCTCTGAATTAGTCCTAAATATGAATACTGATTTGCTCATATTTACACTAGTTCATTCATATATGAATGTTGTTTAGGAATCCTTGATTGCTCCTATATAATGTTCATTCACCTTCCCTCTGTTAGCATAATGAGAGCTACTTAGTTTCCTTTCATTCACTGACCTTCATTCCATCCTTATTCCAGCTTTCTATTGTTCTATGTGTAGCTATCCTGCTCTGTATTCCTCTTGTGACCAAGAAAATGCAACAGCAAGCCTAATCCACGACTCCATGCCCAATGGTTTGAACTTCTCACACTATGCATCCCAACTCTGTTTGAAAGAATCCTCCATCCCACCAAAATCAAAACAAAACCCAAGAAAATCATAACTTGCCTAAAATCAACCCAAAACAAAGCTAAATCCTAAAGAGAGAGCCCTCTCTGATTGCAGGTAGGCTAGGACCTGCAGTCCAAAGATTGGTTTCTGGTTACCTCGGCCGTATCCTTTAGGAGCTTTAAGGACAACCTGAGTGATAACAGGGAGAATGTCCTGTTGTATTCCTCCATGTAGTTATGTAGGCCCACAAGGCTTCAGGAAGCCTCTCTGCCCAATCTCTTCTGTGTCGATGAACAGTTTTGGTGATGATGCTCTCAAGAACTTTGTTTGTAGACTCCACTTGGCCATTTGCTTGCGGATGGTAAGGAGTAGATTTTCTGTGCTTGATTTTGTATTCTTCCATCAGCTTCTCCATCAAGTTAGATGTAAATTGACTTCCCTGATCTGTCACAATTTCTCTTGGGACACCAAAACGAGTAAAAATATCCTCATAAAGAAAATGAACAACTGAATTTTTAGTGGCAGAAGGCAATGATTTGGCTTCTACCCATTTAGTGACATAATCAGTGCATACCAATATATACTTCTTCTGTTTAGATGGTGGATTAATGAGTCCAATGAAATCTAAAGCCCATTTTTCAAAGGGCTCGATGAGTACCTGTGGTTGTAATGGCATTTCATTTGAAAGAGTCGGTCTCCCAACTCTTTGGCAGCTATCACATGTTCTGACATATTGTTTTGCATCTTTGAAAAAGGAAGGCCAATAATATCCTAAATAAAGGATTTTATAGGCCGTCCTTTTGTCAACAAAGTGTCCACTGCATGGTTCATCATGACATGCCTTGAGGATGTCAGGCATTTCATCTTCCTGAACACATCTTCTGATCACACAATCTAGCCCTGCTTTAAACAATTAATTAGAAATCCATGAATAATTCGAACTCTCCTGAATAATTCTTCTTTTTCACTAGGAAATAAATGTGGAGGTAGCTTTCCTGTAACCAAATAGTTAGCAATATCTGCATACCAAGGAGTCTTAGTAGTTACTGCAAATAAATATTCATCTGGAAACTTATCGTCTACAGGAGAATCTTCATTAGTATTTTGGATTCTAGATAAAAAATCAGCTATTGTATTTTGTTTCCCTGGTCCATCCAACACAGTAATATTGAATTCTTGTAAAAGTAAGAGCCATCTTGTAACTCTGCCATTAGTAACAGGTTTGTTCATTAGATATCTAATTGTAGAATGATCAGTATGGACGAAAGTTTCATAGCCTGTTATATAATGTCTAAACTTATTGATTGCATGAACAACAACTAAGAACTCTTTTTCAGTCATAATATAGTTTAACTCGGTGGGAGTCAAATTTTTACTGGTGTAGTAAATGGCATAAGGAACTAAATCCTTTTGACCCAACACAGCTCCTAGAGCTGTATCTGAAGCATTTGTAGAAATATGGAAAGGAAGTTTCCAATTTGGCCCTCTGAAAAATGGGTGCTTCAGATATTCTTGTTTTCAAAGTTTCAAATGCAGATTGACAATCAGGATCCCATTTGAATTCACAGTCTTTTGTAAGTAATTTTAAGAGTGGAGATGCTATCTTGGTGAAGTTTTCAATAAATCTTCTATAGTATCCAGTAAATCCAAGGAAACTTCTAACATCTTTCTGACAATTTGGAATAGGAAACTTGGAGATGACTTCAACTTTTGATCTATCAACTTTAATCCCATCCCCTAAAATATGATGTCCTAAAACAATCCCTTTAGTAAACATCATAAAGAATTTTTCATGACTCAATGAAAGGTTTGTTTCTTTACACCTTATAAGGACTTTTTCCAAATTCTCTAATGCCTCTTCAAATGAATTACCATAAACTGTAAAATCATCCATATAAACCTCTACACAATCATGGATTAGATCAGAAAAGATTCCTAGTACTGCCCTTTGAAATGTTGCGGGTGCATTACATAATCCAAAAGGAAGTACTCGGTAAGCAAAAGTTCCCCATGGACAAGTAAATGTGGTCTTATCCTGATCTTCAGGTGCTACCTGAATCTGATTATAGCCACTAAAACCATCCAAAAATGAAAAATAATTTTTGCCTGCTAAAGTATCTAATACCTGATCAATAAAGGGTAAAGGAAAGTGATCCTTCAAAGTCGCTTTGTTAAATTACCTGTAATCAACGCATACCCTCCATTTACCATTCTTTTTAGGTACGATAACCAAAGGAGAAACCCATCGGCTATCTGAAATTGGATAAATGAAGTTTACATTGAGTAGATTTTGGAGCTCTTCTTTCACTATCTCCCTAAGGTTTGGATTCATCCTTCTCCGAGGTTGTCTGATTGGTCTACTATTTTCATCGAGGTAGATGTGATGAATGCAAGTCTTAGGGTCAATACCTTTCATATCAGTATACTCCCATGCAAATGCAGTAGAATGTTTTTGTAAGATTTTGGTTAGCTCTCCCTGTTGTGATCTTCCAAGTTTTTGTTGATATTCAATGTTTTACCTGGAAAGATCTCAATGGCGGAACTACCAAACTCTTCCATAGAGAAAAGAGACATTTGTCTAGATGATAGATACTCAATTTCAGAATATAACTGAAATTGTGTGTGATCATATTCTGAAGATGTTTCAAAGTTTTCTAATGTGTTCAGAATTTGACTATCTTCACTGATTTCAGAAATGGTAAAGACAGGTTGTATAGTATCCTCATCATCAACCCACTCATTATCTCCTATTTTTGTAATTGCTTTTGCTGGAGGATACAGATTGAATTTCTTTGTTGAATTACCATCAGAAATATACATATCCCCAGACCTACAACTGATAAAAGCATCAGCTGTGGCTAGCCAAGGTCTTCCTACGATGAGAGGGTGTCCTCCTAAATTACTCTTGGGAGTTAAAATCATGAAATCTACTGGATATTACCAAGAGTCTAAGGAGACCGAAATGTCTTCTAATACACCATCTAGTTTGATAATTGATTGATCTGCAAGTTGCAGTAAAGTAGGTGTAAAAAGAAGATTAGGAAGTTTCAGCTGTTCCATAGTCTGTCTACTCATAATGTTGATAGCAGCCCCTAAATCAATCAAATTATTTGGAATTTCTACCCCATTGATATGTGTTTTGACAATTAGACTACCGGGATCTACATACTTTTGCATAGTAATTTTTCCCATCATCTGCAATTTTTCCTACCAGGTGGATTCTTCTTGTATCTCTTGGTTTCCTTCCTGGTCTTTTAAGACTCAACTCCTTTATTGTTTTTGCTAGAATAGGAATCTCTCTAATGGCTTGTAACAAGGGAATCTTGATACAGACATTCTTTAATTCATCTAGAAAATCATAGTCAGGCAACAAGATTTGTTTTTCCACTCCTTTGTCAATTTGTAATCTTTCAGGAAAAGGAGGTGCGGATGAAGGTGCAGGTTGCTCAACTATAGGAGTTGTGGGGGTTGATTCTTTTTCTTTTTCTTTTTGAATGCTTTGGTTTTGAAGAGATGCTTCAGAACCTTTATTGGCTTCAAGAGAATCTTCCTCAGAAATGCTTTGATTTTGGGCATCTATAGAAGGTTTATCTAAAACTCTACCAGATCTGAGTTGTACATCATTGAGAGGAACAATCATATAGGTATGAAATCGTTGACCTTCTACCATGTAAGCATTTTGAGGGTTTTTATTGTTTGGGTTTGGCAATGGATGGGAAGGAAGTTGATTTGGATTCTGTTGGAATGGAAGCAAGAGTTGAGAATTTGGATTCTGTTGAGAAGGTTGTTGTTGTTGTGGAAATGGCAAAGATAGTTGTGGATTTTGATTTGGAAGTTGTGGAGCTTGTTGGTTTTGAAAATATGGAGGATATTGATAAAATTGAGCAAATCTCCCATAAGGATTTTGCATACCTTGTACCCATGATTGAAAAGGATTTTGAGGTTGGGACCAAGGTTGTTGCCAAGGATTCCAATTCGGTGGGGGTTGAAAGTTCATAGAGTTGTTAAACCCTTGGTTTTGTTGTCCCTGCCAAGGTCTCCTTGCAACAAAACAGAGAGACTCAATTGTATTTGGATCTTCTTGAAAGACAGCTTTGAGTCCAGGAATTGAAGGACAATCCTTGGTCTCATGATTCTCTGAACAAATCACACATGTTTCTACAACTTTTGCATCCAAGGGACATTCCCTTAGAGCATGTTTCTTTCTACATTTTGGGCAAAAGATGGCCAAAGCTTTAGCTTCTGCTTTCTGCTTATTTTGTATCTTAAGGGTGTCTAGTTGCTCACTAAGACTCCCTAAGATATCAGTTTTGAATTCATCAAGCATGTTGCCAATCTTAGCCCTACTTACTGATCTAGTTGCAGATTTGTTTGCTCTAATGAGAGAAGGATCTCTAGGCCCTTTTCCAGTTTTAGATTTTCCCCTTGAGAGATGGACACATAGCTCTGCTATATCATGAAGTGGAATTTGAGATATATCTCCTTTTCCCATCATGTTCAAAATATCTATCCATTCATCTCTAATGGCTTTTAATAGAAGGGATTTCAAGGTTTCCTCATCTAAGTTACTCATTTTTGCTCTTTTCAGGTTGTATTGGAATCTTTCAAGTAAATCCTCCAAGTTTTCATCCTCTCTTTGCACCATTTTGAATACTTCATCCTTGTGATTGGTGGGCATACAATAGTCCAGGTATCTATCCAAAAATGTTTGTTTCATATCATTCCAGGTCCTAATGGATTGAGTGAGTAATCCCATGAACCATTTCAAAGCAGCTCCTTTCAATGTTGAAGGAAACAGTTTGAGTTTTTGAGAGTCTTCCAGATAATCATAAGTTTGACACACGACCTCAAACTCAAATAGAAATGTTTCAGGATCCTCATTTCTTAACGCATGAAAGTTTGGGAGGACAGATGGTGAAATGTTTTTCATTGTTGCTCGAGAATCTTCATCGACTATAGGAAATACGAATGAGTTATCTACATCCCTATTTCCCCCATTGTTACCTCTACCTCCTCCATTGTTTCCTCCTCCTCCTCCTCTACTTCTACCTCTAGCAAATCCGTTTACTACCTCCTTTGTCATGATAGCTTCCTCAGAGACTTCAGAGTCCTCTGGTTCCTCTACTAATGGCGAATGAGGAGGAATTTCTCCCTCTTCTTCCTCAGGTGATTCTACTTCTTCAATTACAATGTGTCTCCTTGTAGAAGGAAAGAAAGGATATTTCCCTAATTCAAATTCGATAGATGGTGTGGAAGAGTCTCCTAATTCAACTACTGCCTCTTGAATTCTAGGAATCCTAAGGCTAGGAGTGTGAGTTGGAGATGATGGAGGTGTCTCTTGTCTATTCCTTGAAGTAGATGGAGTTGTAAAAATCGAACTCTTGGCCCTAGCTAAAAACCTTCCCCTAGAATCTCTTGCTCTATGCATGTAATTTTTTCTTCAAGTCGGGCTAATAATTCTCTTTCTGATCTTCCAGGTCACTCTAGGTGCAAGAAGAGAGCATACTCAAGAAATTATTAAACCAATAACTTTCTCTTTTCTGATCCTCCAGTTCACACTAAGTGCAAGAGGAGAGCATACTTTGAGAGGTTATCAATTTTCCTTCCTTGAAATTTCCTTGTTTTTATTTTTTTAAGAAATTGGCTACCTAGTTTCACTTCCCCAGCAACGGCGCCAAAATGTTTGGTCAATTTAGTGTGTCCTAAATTGCTATTTAAAATGTCAATCCGGGAGTTGTAAACTGCTGAAGTGAAGTGCACTGTATGTGCAAGATAACCGATTCCTTAGTCTTTTGTCGTTTTTGAGTTTTTTAATTTGTTTTTGGGTTTATCTTCTGTGGATTCCCTAGTGTGAGATGGCGAATTTGAAAGTCAAGTATGGATGGTAATGGTGATTTCTACAATGATTCAAGTATGGATGGTAATGGTGGTTTCTACAATGATTTTCCAAACTTCAAAGTTCTCAAAAAGAAGGTTTCAAACTGACTGTGATGAAATCAATTCTCAAAAGGAAATAAATGTACCAAAACAGTGAACTAGTGACAATGGCCCAGTATCCTTACTGTTGTATGAAAAAGAAAATAAAAACTGAACTCAAAGCAACTCAAAGACTGAAAGCAAATCAAACTAAATCACACTACTTCAACCCACATTCTGACCCTTCACCTTTCGACTCGCTCCGACTATAGGAAGTAATCATAAACAAGCTGAGTAATATGATATCTAAATTGCAGGAAATCAAATTGTATAAAAGGAAACTAAGATTTAACTACTCATTCATATTTCAATTCTTGAAAATGACATAAGTAATTTAATCTCTAACTTGCAGGAAAGAAAACTAAATCATACTACATCAAGTAATATTCTGATTCCTCACTAATTGAGTCGCTTGGCTATAGAAAGGAAATCATAAACAGATGAGTAATATGATATCTAAGTGGCAGAAAAGTAAATAAGCAAAGCAAAACTGAAAGAAATGACAATGCTGGAATTAAAACTCAGTAAATGAAAATCAGCAGAAAGGACAAGATGATCTCATGTCAGTAGTCATTAAAAATATGTAAATTTGCCCGGGCTGCCTACAAAAACCTGTAAGAAAAGTGTTGATCAGCTAATAGTTATGAGAAAACATAAAAGGAAATATGGACAACAGTTAATTATGAACATCAGAACAGCGTAATATATATACAAGCTAATGATTATAAAAGCAATAAATGAAAGCAAGTAAGAAACTATACAGAGCCTTGGTGTACAGGGGCCTTCTGTAACCTTAGCCAGTCAGTACTTAGTCACAAATCGAATTCAAGAATGTTGTCTTCTCATGTATTAAAGTGCAGTAATAAGACAAAGTAAAGCACAGTACAGTGGGCTTATAACAACAATCAAAATTACATCTGAAAAGCTAACTATCCAGCATATACCAACGCGTTATTTATAAGTGAAAATGATGCAACTAATTCCTAGATTCTACGCTGCCATATAGACACGTAAATCTCCACAGCCTGAGATCTAGCATTATGGTAATCATGAAAGTTAAATCCATGGAGTGGTGGCTACTCAATTCAGTTCACGGGTTGATCTACAGGTGTGCCAATACCTCCAGAAATTGAGGATCGTGCCACGCAAACCTTCACGTGGGAAAAACAGAACCGTGCCACCGCAAAACTCTTGGTTTGGCCCTTCCTTTGACCGTCTTTGACCATGACTGTTTATGAGTGATTTGGCTGAACTAAGGGGACACGCTCCATGTACATGTCACTTGCATCTTGCCCATGTGGCCGGTTTCTCCATTGGACACCTGTAACATAGTATTTAACAAAATGGTTGCGGAAGCTTGAGCTGGCTGCGGAAAGTGACAAGTTTCCGCAGCTGCTTGAAAAAAAATCTAAATCAAACAGCAGTCCATAAACATATTTAGGAAACCCTTTCATAAGCTCTTTTTAGACTAATATGCAATGATTTGACAGCTTGGTGGATTAAGTAAATGGAAAAGAAGGCTGAAAAGGTATATAGGGAAGTGCAGGTTTGGGACTCAACATCAATTATGCAGAATTTTAAAGATTTCATTTTTAAAAACCTGCTTTTGGTCCTTGATAATTCAGGAGGAGCTTGTAAATTTTGTAAAACATATATGATGTCAGCATACCATGGTGATTCAATAAAGGTCTGGCTGATTGGTGGAGTTGCCATCTCCTCTCCATTATCCATTTCTACAATAAAATTTATATCTAAGGCCTGACAGTTCGATTTAGCCATGAACTTGACTAAACTTTGGCCTTTTATTAGCTTTGTTGGTTTGATTTCCAGGTCATATTATAATATACTAGAAATCCATTTCCCTCTCTTTCCATCTGGACCATCCTGAGTTAGGATATCCTTGACTACTACATTGGGAACATAGGCTATTACATGAGAATATAAAATGTAAACTCTAAAATCTTTGATAGCTTTGACCAAAGCAAAGGCTTGCTTTTCCATTATATTGTACTTTAAAGGGGCATCCCTTAGGGCTTTGCTAAAAAAGGAAATAGGTTGTTCATAACCCTGATCATTCTTCTGCAATAGGACTACAACAATTGTATGTTCTGAGGCAAAGGAAAATATAATGAAATCCCTATCAAACTTTGGACTAACCAAAACTGGTGTTTTTGTTAAGGCTAGCTTAATATCTTCAAAGGATCTCTTAGCTTCAATGGTCCATTTTATGGTCGAATCTTTCTTTAACATATCATTCAATGATCTAATTAATTATGCTAGGTTAGAAATAAATCTCCTAAGAAAGTTGATTTTTCCTAAAAAGGCTTGTAATTATCTGATGCTCCTAGGATGTTGTATTTGTAAGATGGCCTCAATTCTTGCAGGATCTTTTTGGAAACCATATTTTGAGATTATATGTCCTAATAACTTTCCCTCTTCTTGCCGAAAAAAAGATTTCTTGGGATTCAAAGAAACTCCATACTTCCTACATTTGATGAAAACCTGCCTTAGATGATCTAAGTGTTGTTTATCATATTTTGAGAATACAGTGATGTCATCTAAGTATATTACTAGGAAGTCATGAATTTCCTTAGCAAAAGCTATGTCCATGGCTCTTTGGAAAGTAGCCCCTCCATTCTTTAATCCAAAAGGCATTTTCACATATATGAATGTGCCCCAAGGAGTAGTGAACATTGTTTTAGCCTAGTCATCTGGGTGAACTAAAATCTGATTGTAACCAGAAAACCCATCCAATAATGAGATTCTGGTGGATCCTACTACCCTTTGTGAGATGTGATCCATTTTTGGAAGAGGGTAATTTTATTTGAGTGAAACTTTATTAAGATTCTTGAGATCAACACAAAGTCTGATCTCACTAGTCTTTTTCTTTGTGGGCACCAAATTCGAAACCCAATCAGAGAATCTAATTGGTGCTATTATCTTGGCCTCATACATCCTTCAAATATCCTTTTCAATAGAAGAAAATAGGATGGGATTAATCCTTCTAAGCTTCTGTCTGAAAGGTTTCTGGTTTTCTTTTATGGGGATGGTGTGTTGTATTATGCTAGTGTCATAGGACTTGAGGTCCTCATAACTCCAAGAAAATACATCTTAGAATTCCTTTAGTAATTCGAGGTATTTTACTTTTTTAGTAGGAGGTAAGGACTTTGAAAGTTTTATCAATTTTGGATTTTCCTCAGTACCTATATTACACTCTTCAATATCAGATTTTAAGGGTTCCATTTTTGGTTTTCTAGGGACATCATTTGAATCAAACAAGTCTTCCAAAGGAGTTAATGCTTTGGGCAAAAAATTGTCTTTGAGATTAATGATTTCAGAGTCTTCATTAATTATCTCATCAATTTCAACTTGCTTTAGGTTTTCTACATCTAATTTTGTAAATTTAGTGGGATGAAATCTATCTATCTCTTCATCTTCTATTTCATTAATTTCTATTTAATCTTTAAAATTAGGATCCACTGTTATGTCAATATCTACATTACTATTTACAAATTCTTCTTCTAAAGTTAAAAAATTATTTATCTGTTGGTCATTAGTGAATACTTGCCAGTTTTTTAAGTTATCTGGGATAGCAGGTCTATGCCTAACCTCAGTAGTGTACTGATGGTTAGGTTGAAATGGTAACTTACAAGTGCTGGCAAACATTGCTAAACTATGAGCCTGCATATTATGTTTCCTTGGGATGACTGCAAGCTTAGTTTCTAGAAAAGTGTTCAATATCTCTACAACTGTTCCTCTATAAAAACTTAACCTAGGATCTTTAGTCATATATACAACATTAATTTGTTTTATAACCAACTCAGAATATCCCATAAGAGAAACTCTTATAGCTCCTAACTTTCTAACCAATTTGAGACCTAAAAGAAGTGATTCATACACAGCCATGTTGTTAGTGCATTTGAAATTCAACTTGTAAGCATGGCCCTCTAAGTGATCATTCTCTAAATTGTAAATCCACACTCCTGCTCCTGCTCCTAATTTATTCACTGACCCATCAAATTCAAAATGCCATAATATTTCATGTTCATAATTCTTACTGTCTGGGGGGGACAAAATTTTCATTGATTAAGGTGTCTTGATCATCTTTTTTATCTGAAAGCTCTTGAGTTTGGACAGTTTCATTTTGAGCTGTAACTGCAATTTCTTTGGTTTTGAAATAATTTTGTTTGAAGTAATTTCTTTTTTTTGTTCAGCATTGTATAGAATAAAAGAATCGATGTCAGAATGCATGGAATAGATAGGAAAGTTTTGAGGCATATCCTGGCTACTCACTACGTATTTCATTAGGGTCTCTCTGTACCTTTTTTTAGGATGTCCAAAGACTGAAATTGTAGCATATGACATGTCAAGTTGCAAAGATCCTTGGATTTTATCTCCCCATGATCTAGACAATAACATGCCATATTTCGGTGGTATATCAGCAACAACTATGTCCATGAGAATGGTCTTAGGAGGATATTGTACTAAGGAAACACATAGGTCTTTAATTAACCCTAGACACTTTACTTGACTTGAGTCAAATGAAAATAGGTCCTTGTAAGGCCTAGTAATGTCCAAGTTTAGTTTTTCCATAACAGATTTAGGCATTAGATTATGTGAAGCCCCAGAATCTAGAATTGCATTGTGTAAGATTTTATCATGAATGTTAAGGCTAATATAAAAGGGTGGTATCTCTCCTTCTAATGGTTTTCCATTGACATTAGGACTGAATATAAGCTCAGGCTGATCATCAAACAAGTTGACAGAGTCTTCATTCTCAACGAAGTTTAAGGTTTTTCTTATTTGAGATTTATAGGTTTCATTTTTAATCAGCTCTGTTAAGGGAACTGAGGTTTTCAGTTTAGCCACATCTACTCCCAAATTGAAAGGAAAAGGGGCTTTCTCTATTTGAGGGCTTGGAATTTTCATGGCAGGAGTTTGAGTAGATGGCTCTTCTTTTTCTACATTTGAAGTATCTTTCTGTGGATTTTCTAATATGGTGTTTGGAGATTTCTCCACTGTCTCCTTAGAGGGTATTGAAGTGGATGGTTGATTATTAGGGGGTTGGTCATGGGTTATATCTACAATGGTGGGACCGAAAGGGTTCTGATTTGGTCTAGGGAGGATTTGGAGAGTTTTGGTAACTGGAGCTGCTTTGATTTTCTTAGGTTGATTTGGTATTGCTTTCTTGTTTTGGTCAGGAGTATCAGTTTTCTTTTTACTCCTCAAGTTGTATTGTTTGTGCACTTCGAAGATAGCAGAATCATAACCTTTCTTATAATCGAATGATTCTCTGGACTGGGTCTGCAATTGCTGAAGCATATGTAATTCCTGATCATCTTGAGTCAAGAAGACAATTCCTCTTCATTTAATCCCATTAAGTTAATTTGTGTGTCTTGTTCGAGGTCTTCTAAATGGGATGTTTCAGCATAGTTTTCTTGAAAAGGAGGCCTAATATTCTGATCAAGTCCATTTTCTAGTATTTTGATTTTGATTCTTTCTAAAGTTTGGATTTCTCACTGGAGGTGCTTGTTGATTATCCAATTGAGGCTTCCTTTCAATGTTCTCTATCCTATCCATCAGTTTTTCCATTCCTTTGGTTAGGACATCTATTTTAAGGTCAGAGGGTGAGGCTTCATCTTCCATTGGTCCTCTCCTTTCATTCCTAACCCTGGCTCTTTTTTCTAGCAAGTTAGCTTCTACACTAACTGCTACACTCTGCATTTCTTCTAAAGTTGGAGGATTTCTCTCTCTAAGTTGGAATGCCATATCAGTATCAAACCCATCAGGAAATTTTATTAGAGCTAAATCAGGTGGGGGTCTAAGATTGACTAGTATTGCATTGTATATATTGTTAAATATGGTACAGTAATCCTGGACAGTTTCATTTGGTCCTCTTCTGATGCTCTCGTATTCTGAAAGAATCTGCAGAGGGTTCTTTTTCTTTTCCCATCTATTTAAAAATTGTTGATAAAATACTTCTAAATTATCTATACTATTAGTAGGTAAATCTGTAAACCATTTTCTTACATCACCAACTAGAGTCTAAGCAAAAAGTCTCATCTGAACATGTCCAATATCAATCTCATGTAATTCAAAGTAATCTGTCATTTTGTTTACATGATGTTGTGCTATATAAGGTCCTATGCCATCAAATTGGACAATTTTGTTCTGGTAGTCTTGCGGCATGGCACCCAGTGGAGTAGGTAACACAAGAGGGGCATATCTATTTGCCATGGCTCTAAGTTGGGCAGGGCTAAGAAGTGGATTTGGGGTACCAGGGGATGATACAATAGTTAATGGAGAACTAGGAACGATAGGTATTTGATGGGTAACTATAGGTTGGTAGGGAAGTGAGGGTATGAATGGAGGTGAGGAATGAACTTCGGAGGTGGAGGGGAATAATGGTGAACTAAAGGGAGTTGAAACTGTTTCAGAAAGCTCAGGGATCTTAACAGTAGCAAGGGATGACTGAGGGGAATTTAAAATATACTCATCAATTGACTGGTTTTCCTTTTGGACTTCAAGATCTGCAATAAACTCTAGATCTAGAACTATGTCATAAAGTGCACTTTCAAACCTGGTTCTAAATAGGAAAAGGTCAAATGACTCATCAAAGGGGAGGTCTTCTCAAAAAACCACTCATCGGGGCATGAATCTGCTTTGATTGAAGGTGTTGGACTGACTGAACTTTCTTGTCTTCTGGATCTTCTCGAAATCAGGTTGGGATTATCAAATACTGGGGCAGGGTTTGGATCAGGATTGGCCCTAGTATAGTGAGTTCTCCTTGCAGCCAGAGTTTCGAACTTTTCTAGTTACTTTCTTTTTGTAAAATTTTGTAAATAACTTCTAATAAACCCTTTAAGAGGTTTGAAATAAAGATTTTAAATTTTCTCAAAGGTTTATTAAGACTGAGGATTTGAATCCCTAGTATGGTCGCCACTATGTTATCACTCAGAAGTTTTCCGTAGAAGTTATCAAAAGAAGGAATAATCTTAGGTAACCACAAACCAATATTCAGACTCAGGTTCTAGCCAACCTAAGTCCAGAGAGGGCTCTCTCTTTATAATTTAACTTTGTTTGGGCTGGAGTTTAGGCTAGTTCTTAGTGTTCATAAGGTTTTGACTTTGGTTGGGTGGTGGAATTCTAGGAACAGATGGATAGAGCTAGTTTCTTCAAGCCATTGGGATATGGAGTCAATAAAAGGATAGCATAACTGGATCAGACCATTAAAGGGAGTAGGCTAGCAAAGCAAAAGGCAAATCTTCAAGGGCTAATGGATGGAATGATTCTAATCAGGGTGAAGGGCACTTAAGAATCCTTGGATCGGGATCAGAATGAGGAACAGAGGGTGATCGTCAACAAAGGGTAATTAAGAATCCTTTGCTACATAGACCAGAAGGAAAACTATGAAAGCTAAGGAGCAGCTAAGAATTCCCTAGCTAAGATAGTTTAGTAGAAAACATTAAGAATGTAAACAGTCAAGACGGATTGCATCTAAGAAAGTTCTGAAATATCATTGCTAGTTTAACATTTAGATTTCATAGAAACACATATGATTATTAAGAAACATAAGGAAAAAAAATAATACACATGAGAATAATTATTTTATTTTCACTTTACGCAAGGATCTTGAAAAATATCTGAGCTTTATTCCATGATCCAGTAAGCCAATCCAGTTTTTTGATACAATAGGACTTTGATTTGAGAGAAAAGTCTCTAGAAATGTCTTTGAATCCACCCTAAATACTTCGAATTATGGAGTATTTATACAAAAATTATTTACAAAATATCTCATAACAATCTCAGATTTAATCTAGGGAATCAAAATATCTTCAAGCATGAAGGTAGGGACAGATGGAAAACTGCATCATGCTGTCCCTTTTATTGTGGTAGTGCTGGCTATTACAGTTGAGTTTGAGCCCTTTAAGTTGGCTGATATTTGTACACTGGAATCATCTTCACTTTGATCTTTCACTGATACTCTTTAACCTGCTACTCTTTGACCTTGTTGATCTATCTTTACTTGTTTCATCTGGCTGCCTTCAGATTTACTGTGGTAACTTATAGTAAATCTGTCATTTTTTCCCACTATTCATCCTCAGCTAACTTTACTTTTAGCATTCTTCTGTAAATTTCATCCGCCTCTGTGTATTTAGCAAAACTAGGCTTGGGGACAAACAGTTGTTTCACCTCATGTTCTAGGAAAAATAGATTTTCAAAAGTATCATACAATACTTTTCTAGTTGGCAGGGCTTTGATACCTGAAGTGCTTTCTTGTTCCTTGGCCAACTTCCTTAGTCTGTCAGTGTAGTCCAATTGGGTCATGAGTTTAACATGGATGGCCATAAGACTAGGAAGGCCTTTGTCCCTCAAAATTTGAAATTTGGCCATGAACCTATCAATGGCCACCTGCGTATTATGGAACTTTTCTTCTAAGTTGACCATGAGGTTTCTTTTGGAAAGAACCTTTTTGACTTCCAGGATGGCTTCAGTCCTATCCTCTATACTAAGCTCATTTAGCTCATGTATGTTCTTGCTGTTCAGGAAGTGGATGAGTCGATTGGCATCCTCAGGCATATCACCCAACTCTCCCTTTACTTTTTGGATAGCTCCAATAGCTACCTTTACTAGTTCTGTTTGCTCAAATATAACTTGAATTGATGGCTAGATATCATTGACAGAGTCAATGATATTGGCCCAAAACATTTCTTTAGTCTGTCCTAATGGATTCTGCAATGTCAAATCTTTCTCTAGGACCGTAATTTTCTCACCCATCCTTAGGGATTTTTTGTGTTTCTACTCTTTGTTGGATTTGGGCAAGCTTACAGTCAGTTTCTAAGATTGCCACTTTTTCCTTTAGCCTTTTCAGCTCTCTTTCCTGGATTGACATCTCCTCCATGGATTTTACTAGCTCTATTGTTTTCTCTGTTGAAGTCCCTGTTGTTGTAGATTCAGTGGTGATTGGCAGTGCCATGGCAAGTGGAGCTCTAGGTGCCAATGATGCTGCCAATGTAGAAGGAACTGTTGTTGTCACTATGGGAATGGCAATTATGGAAGTTGTTTCTAGGTCACTTTGTTTGGACTGAATCAAAATGTCCAAATCTTTCTCTGTCTCTTTCAATTGGTCATTTAGCCTTAGGACCAAGTCCATGAGCTCTTCATGTCCTTTTTGTGCCTCCAGGACTTCTGTTCTTTGTAGGTGATGTAACTGTGGAATCTTGAGTTGCTTCTTCAGAGTAGCTATATCATCATTCTTCTTCTTTATTAATTTTTTAGTGGCCTTTACATCTTTGGGACCGTGTCCCAACTCAATGACTAAGTCCTCTAAGGACTTTAGTTTGGTATCTTTGGCCTGTGAAGATGCCTTATCCAACTAGAACTGTGCTGATATATTATTCAGGGAGTTTTGTAATTGGTGGGCTGCGATGGCTTTCTTGGTCAAGGTGGAGTAAAGCATTTCCCCTGTCTGTTTGTACAGCTCAATCTGGTCAATAGGATGTATGTCCTTTGCCAGTACTTTGAAGTCTATCTTTTTTAAGTATGTTGTTGTTCTTGGTTGCTAAGTAGTGGGATTTATTAATATCATTTTCATCTTCCCCTCTTTTACATTATAAGTTGACATAATCCTTGTTTGATTGGTAGGGACCATATTTAAGTACTGTGCATAAGTTTGGGCTTTTAGCCTCTCATTCCTGGCTTTTATGTCCTTGTATCTTTCTCTAGTGTCTTGGTCTCTATTAGTTGGCATCCTGAATGAGGACACTTCAATAATCTACTGCCTTTCCAACATCTGAGTGTGTGATGTGGAAGGTTCTAGTGTGCCTCCAGATGGAGTGGCATGCCTGCTTCCTTCTCTTTCTGTGTTGGTGGCCCCAACTGTTTATGCTATGAATTCCTATTAAGATAAAGGATTTATCCTTTTCCTTTTGACCAGGCTGGTCTCTACATATGCTTGTATGGTTGCTTTGCCTGAAGTAGTGGCCTCTTCCCTGTTTCTTTTGAGGCTTTTCTCCTCATTTAGAGGACTTTGCAAGACTAGGGGAGTACTCATGATGGGCTCTGGTATACCTATTTGAGTTAGCTCCTCTGATAGGTCTGGTTGTTCTGACTCTTTTTGTACTTGGGATTCTTCTTCTACATGTGATTCACTTTGTGCCTGTGATTCTTCTTGGGCTTGAGATTCTCTTGGCACCTACAGGATAGAACCCTCATCAAGCTATTTCTCTATATCAATTAGAGTATTTTCAATAGCAACTTCAGTGCTATCCCTGTCCACTAAAGTATTCTCCACCCATTCCAATTGATTTGCATATTTTTCTATTTCAGGGATTAGGTGGTGAATGTAGGGAGCCATCTTGTTTTTCTGTCTTCTGTTGCAGATGAAGTCCAAGGGATCATATCTCCACATGAAGCTCTATTTTAGATTAAGTCTCTAAAGGATTTGATATGCTTCCTTTCCAGCGTGTCGGCTATTACACACAAAGGGGCCTGATTGATCTTTGATTCTGAGCTGGGCCTTCTTTTTGGCTTTGACAAAATGTACCTCATCTAAATTGATTATCTGCCTGTAGTACTCCAAAGAAAATAACCTCATTGGGAGGTATGTGGGTAGT
The DNA here is from genome assembly GCA_031772625.1 of Pinus tabuliformis. Taxonomy (NCBI): domain Eukaryota; kingdom Viridiplantae; phylum Streptophyta; class Pinopsida; order Pinales; family Pinaceae; genus Pinus; species Pinus tabuliformis. Next base: position 476,107,460 of record CM062813.1, on the reverse strand, counting down.
TTATATGGGGCCAGCTCACAGCCATAAATCCTAATTTCAATGTGGTTTTGGTACAAGTACCAATTCCCCACTTTGTGTTATTTTGAAAGCTACAGGATCCTCCTTATATCTGAACTGATTCTTGGAGGAGGGCTTCCTAGTAGCATTGTCATAATGGGATGTACAAATAGGTCTATGAAGTCTATATATGAATATGGAGAATCAAATTTATGGATCAAAGGAGTCCAGAAAATCATTGACCTAGGGTGACCTTTAGTATCAAGCTTTTGGAGAGTAAAGGGGAACTTGTCGGCTTGGTAATATAGAAAGAGGTCATACAAGACAGAGGAATACTTAAAGACTCTCTCATTACTCATCCTTAGAAATTGGTCATGCATCCTATAATCTATAAACTTGGCATAATCATACAAGATAGTAGGAGGCTATCCTGGAGTGAAAATGGACATGAAGGCTAAGATGGTTTCATCTATATACTCACTAGTGGTGTAACCTAAGACACTAGAAATCATTGCTACAATGTCCTAACCAAATGGGGAAAATATGGTAGCCACATATGGAGGAGGATCTTTTGGGATATGCTTTTCCTCCCTCATGAAGGTTTGGAACATCTCAGCAAGTTTTGCAATGGTAACCTTGGCGAATCAGTCTAATAGGTCTCCAATTGAAATAGGGGTTAGATTTTTCCCTGGTTGAAGTTGCAGCATTTCATTAATTGATTCAGCAGTGATGATGAAAAGTATAGTCTGGTTTGGAGACATCAATGCTCTTTGGCTGGGGATATAGTTTGCATGGCAGTAATGGACAATTTCTAGGAAAATATGAACTTCAGGGAATTGGTACTTGGGTAAATTGGACTCCCAAAGATGAATTTTATCAGCGTTGTTTAGGTATTGATCTCTATGTCGGCAGTATAGTTTGAGGGGGGATTCAAGGATAGAGGTGTCCTTGATTTGGAAATCTTTATCTGCAAGGGGAAGGTGGTCCAAGTCCAGGTGAGGAGTGGAAATGGGTCTGCCATCCATGGCAATTAGGGCAACCATTCTCAGTTCTTATGGATTTGAGAATGGTGGAGGTAAATTTTCAGTCTTTTAGGGAAATGGTGGTTCAATTCTGGGTGGGTTTAAGTAATCAGAGTTTCTCTTTAATTTTAATTAAGAACACTCAACACTTAGCTCTGAAATCGACAACATTTTCAGTGAATTATGGTTTAAACACCTGGAATTTGAAGAAAATTGGGTCTGAACTGGGTGAATGGCAACTATGAACGGTTGAAAGGGATTCGAGCAGGTTGGAAGGAAATCTGGGAGCTTTGTGGCATCTTCAGGGTGTAATTGTACGTGTGTTGGCAGCTTCGACGTTCACAAGTGCATGCATGGAAGTTTACAATTAAAAAATGATAAAAACAATAATTTGGGGTTTTTTTTGCTTTATGCACAAAAGTCAATTTGGTGGGTACGGGTGAACAATGGTCGTTTGTTGCGTAATGGGGTGAACAATAGTTGTTTTGGTGTGTAGCGGGCTGGCGGTAAGTGGTTTTCTTCACACAACTTTTGGGTGCTTAGCAGTATTGGGGGGAGGCCGCCTGATTCCATTCATTGAGCACCACGTCGCCTCAGGGGCCCAACGGAAAATAACACTTATCGGGCAGGTAATGTTCAGATTTCAGGCCCTTCCGAAATTAACATGGGCCGTTAGATGGGGTGGGGAGAGATCGTGTGGTGGTTGAGCGATGGAGTTGCATGGAAGTTAATGGGGGGGCCTGGTGGGCGTTTAAGCATGGCGGTTTTGGTTTAATGTGAGATTAAGGCGGGGGTTAAGGTATTGGGAGGGATTTAATTAGGATTTTAACTAACTTAATCGAGGATCGATTAGTTAGTGGGTCGGGGGTAGAAAACCTTAGTTTATATAATTAAATTAGGGTGGGATTAATTAGTATTGCGGGAGTTAATATATATATGGGAAATGTGTTTTTATTAGGGATTTAATAAATAAGTTAGTAATTTAGTCAAATAAGCGGAAAAGGGGCACAATATCCCAAATATATGACCTCTCATGTTTTATTGCTTTCCGATAATCACATAAAGACTTAGGATATAGTGTTTTTATGGGTTTTTGATGTGAAAATGAGTTATGTAGGGGAAAAAACACCTTTTCCTAGGTAAAAGTAATTTAACCTTAGGAAAAGAGTATTATTAGGAAAAATGAATGAACTGAAGGGGGAAATGAATGTTTATGAGGGGGTTTTAGTACTTATTTCCTATAAGTCATTGAGTCGAGGGTCCGGTCCCTCCAAAAGTCAGAGAAATGCTCTGAGCCTCTTTGACTTACGGTTTTTTAAGTACTTTGATCTTTATTGTGGAAAATTAGTTAAATAAAAGGTGAAATGAATGAGGGAAATTAATTAATTGACTTTTGATATCCATCTACATGCTTGAGTGCCCATTCACATTTGGAACTGTTATGATGAAAAAGATGATAAATGTGCTTTTGTCTAATCAATCACCATACTTCTGCAACTTTTCTACTACTTACCCATCTACTCATGCTACCATTTTTACTTCTCTTCATTAGGGTGCATTTAAGTTAGCAAACCCTTATCAAACATTTTTCTTTTTCTTTACGAGAGTAAACTATCTAAATATAACCTTATTACATCCAAGGGCTCAGATTAAAGAGTTGAGCACCTTTTATTTACTTTACCTATCTAATTATCTGCCAAGATTAAATAATTTGGTCAGATTTTATTCTCTATATATAGACATGAAATTTAAAACATGAAATAATCAAGTTTAAACATTTTGACTATCATGGACTGTGGCAAAGATTACAAGCTGCACGCAATCATTTATTATGCATAAAAGTAAATAATAGTGGTATTTTGGCTTGTTCACTTTCATGGTCCTTTTCTTTTCTTGGGGTTCATATTTTTCATATTTTTTTACCTTTTTATTCTTTTTGTCCTTTGATTATTCTTTTAGGGCATACCCTCTTTACATTTTTTAATTTTTTGAATATGGAAAACATTTGCAAAAAGCAAAGGTATGTACATATTACAAGTTTAATCTCAACCATTCAAAAATTATGACTCCTATTGGTATAGGAACCTAATAGGATGCACCTGATTTTTGTATGAGATTTTCTCTCTTTTGGAAGCATCGATCTGTGACAGTGCAATTATTGTAATTTTTTAAATCTATTATTCATTAGAAAAAATGACATGTACTGTTGGTGTCCGAGTATGAACAAATTATTCAATCCTGTTTCCTACATTAGTTCATCAATTCCGGTGCGTACACTTTTCAAGGTAACACACAAGGTATATGCAGGAGCAAGGTTACAATCGTACATTGACCAAGGGTTTGTGAGTAAGAAATTAAAGCATCGTTGTAACAATAATAGAAATTAAATTGCATAAAGAAAAGCATTTACAACAATCTATGGAAATCTGTAACAACAATAAAGAAATATACAGGAAAAGGACACTCGCACAACACCTGATTAGAAGAGTGGGCCCAACTCCCTAGTCAGGGCTGTGCTTAACTCACATATTTAGAAAAATATCAGAAGGCTGGAGATTTCATTAACAAGAGTTGCACTGTTACAAGGCTCAATTCTTACATCAGCTAGCTCCCCTCTCTCTCTGAATTGTGTCTTTTAAATATACAAACATCTAAAGGAAACTTGCAACAAACTTATCTCAATATTCAAGAGGAGATCTGAGAGATCTATCCCTCATGATTCAGCTGAAACAAGTTGAATTTGGTTATTATAATTTGGGCAATTCTGGAAAACGACCGCAACAGAAAATCTACAAATATGTCCTTCGATGAACCTTGATTTTCTCTCAATACAAACCAAATTTCTAAAACTACTGAATAAGAGACTTTTGGTCCGTTATGAACAAAACCCATGTCTCATATTTTCCAGATTCGCTTTCATTTGCCCAAAACGTCCAACGCAAAACTGCCACTTCTTATGCCAGTGAATTCTTGAGTTGGAATATCTAATTTTCTGTTGAAGACCAAATATACAATCTGGAAGAGATCTTGGAGGCTAAAATCATGAGTGAGGTTATAACGGATGAATAAACCAAAATTGTGCATAATAATCATTAATTATTAAAAATAAATGAGATCAGAAATTATTTATCCACAAGAGCATCAATGATTATGAAATGGAATTATATAATAAATTATGGTAAATAATGTGGTAAAAGAATAGTGGAAATAGATTAAATGAATGTTAAGAAGTGGTAATAATAATGACCAATTAAGAGCCCAACATGTACCTTATTAAATATTCATATAAATTAAAATTTGATTAGTGCATTTGTATATGATATTTGGATTAATTTGTTATATTATCACATTTCACATCTCTTCATTATAATATTAATCATATATATTTAATCAGTGGTGTAACATTTCATAGTGACATTGGATAACACAATAGAATAAATTAAAAAGTATTTTATTATATATCAATAAGAGGATAATTGTCATACAAAATGGGATTGTTATTGGTAACCCCTTGTCTTTCAATTAGGACACTATATCCATTACATTAAACAAAATGTCTAATTTCATAAACAATTACTTCAAAAAATACAACAGATTACATTGATATCCAAATAGATCATATTATATGTTGGAATTGTTGTCAATGCTCGAGCTATTTCCATGACTTGGGTTATTTGGAGGAATTTTTTGTTGATTGCATCAATTGTTTTCATCTTCTTCAAGTTCCATCTGCAAACATGAAAATAAAGTCTAATGAGTGTCTCTACATTGGTGAGAATAATGAATTGAAATAAATAATATACATCAATGTAAATTGAATAGCGATGTACCATAGAAATAAGTGACTCATAAAATGTGCACATGGTTTCAAAACCAAGTCATATGCCTTGTTGAAACAATTTTTCTGTTGGCGTAGTTCCATACATTGCTCCCTGCACGTTATAAACCTCATTATAAATCTTAGGTTTAATATAAAGGATTATTTTGTTTTATTAATTATAAAATTAGAGAAGTAAAACAACATAGATACTTACAAATTCCACAATTAATTTTTGATATGCCAACATATATTCACAACCCTTATTTAACTCAATGTCATTCAATTCTTCCGATGCCTCTTCTTTGTATGTTAGCACTTATCTGAAGACATTCAAAGATGGTTGTTGTAAAACAACCTAAAATATACAAAAATGAAACCTTGAGTTGTTATAAGGAAATATTAACAATTACTCACAAACTTTGAAATCAACCCTTTTCTTTCTTGTCATCTTGTTTTATGTGTTGAATGAGTTCCATTTTGTTTTCTTTTCTGTAATAAAATACTTGAAAATTAATATTTAATGCTAATTTTTTTATTTACATGTACAAATTCAATCATGATTACCAACATTTGAAGCATGTTGTTGTTGAGATGGCTCATCTTGTGATGCAATTATGTCCATTTCTTTGACCATCTCCTTGTACACATTTTTGGACATTCCTACTAGCATGTTTCACATATCAACTTGTTGATCATTTGTAATTTTCATAATCTTCCTAAAAAAAGTAATAAACTCTTTTTATATTGATATATAAAAACTAAATATAACAAAATCGATATTAATAAATGAATGGTTTGTAGTAATATATACATATAATTCTAGAAAGTCATTTTAATTAGAAATATATCCTTTTGAATGATACTGTATTGTTGTTGTATGTTTTTGTTATTGCAAGTCTGACATGTCTCATTGACCATTGCTTTAGAAATGCTTCCTGTAGTTTAGATATAATTTGGTTCTTAGAATCATTGGATTGATTTTTAAATTGTAAGTGGAAAGTACGTCTATACATTCATTCCACTAGATCCCTCATAGTTTTGTAAAAAAAAAATTCCCCTTTTCATTAACCTCCAACACCACTCCAGATGACCTAAGGACCAATCATCATCATTTACATGTTCTATAATTTTTCTTTTCATAGAACGACATTGATATGTTCCTTCGTTGTTTCTCCCCATAGAAAACTAAACATATATGGACTAATAGATTGTTTGAAACATGTTATCTAATATTATTAAGTATATTATTAATGATAATAAAATAAACCTCATTGAATAGTATTTTTTCATTCACCTGATTCATCCTTCTACAATTTTTCTATCAGGATTTTATGCTCTTCTACACTTATATTAGAAATAATCTTACCGACCTTTTTCATTTTGTGGCTCTACATGACACACGCCAACCAATACATATTAGTTAAACCTACAAATAGTTCAAACATATTAATTTTGTAAAGAATTTACAAAGAACTTGTCATCTCTGCATTTTTTGATGTACTATCATTGTGTTTATTGGTATTTTTGTTACTTGACACCTTCTGAGACATTTTAATTAATATGCAACTTGTACCATTCAATATGTAATCCATTAAATATATTTTACAAACAAATCAAATAGTTTTAAGCTAAAAAGAACTCTCATAACCAGTGTGCTTATCTCAATAAACGCACTAATGCATTTATCCCATTAAATGCGCAGAGCATTTATCCCATTAAATGCGTAGAGCATTTAATTGTTCAGCACCATCATGGAAAATTATTTATTAAATAATTTTAAATTATGAGGGTGTGATTTATAAGGATAAACACACTGCAATGATTTAACGGTGTTATTTGGTAGGGGTGCATTGATGCATTATATTACGCCAAGAGAAACAATGAAAAGAATGGACAATATCGACAATGTTATAATATACTGATGGATTGTATTACACAGGGTGCATTCATGCTTTATATTACATAGGGAGCACTAAAAAACATATAACTATTTTTTTAAATGGAGAGGACCGACATGGTTTGGATATAATTCAATAAGTGATTCCCTTACTTTTCATGTCAAACACACTATATATATTAAGTACACAAACCCATTAAAATCTAAAATTCCTATAATGAAAAACCCTAATTGTGAAGTGGTAGAGGAAGTTAAAACCTAAGGTGATCTTTTGTCGGAAGAAGCAAAGGTTTAAGGTAAGTATTGTTTTTTTTCTTTTCTTCTGAGTTTTAATTAAATTTAAATAGGAATAGAGATTGTAAAAAGATTTATTTGTAAAATCTATAGTAATTTTTTTATTATACATGGTTTTTACTAAATTGTGAATAAATCTAACAGAAATTATAAAAAATGTTAATAGTAAAATTTAAAATTTTTGCTATCCAGGGTTTTGAGTGAATTACCATACCTTTCAGATTCTGATTTTTCTGTAGTTCCAAAGTATTTTGCTGCTCCACAATACTCCCAATATGTCTCTCTTGCAAATGATATCTCTTTTAATCAAACCCTAACAGAAATTGTAAAATGTTTTATTAGTAAAATATGAAATAAAATTTAAAATTTTTACTATTCAAGGCTTTCAGTGAATCACCATACCTTTCAGTTTCTTATCTTCTGAGTAGTTCAGTTGCTCCAAATTATTTTGTTGTTGCATAGTGCTTCTAGTATGTCTGTCATGAAAATCACTCCCTTGAAAGTTTGGGTGAAATAATGAAACAATGAATATATTTTGACTCTTTAAGTATCTTTATGAAATTAGATTTCAAAAAATCAATTGCTGCTCTTTTTTAAATTTAAAAAAATGAAAAAAAAAACCGCGCTTTTGTTTTGTCAATTTCTCCACACATCGACACATTCGATAGTCAAACACACCGACATTTCCGAGGTGCCAAAATTTTTTTAATGCACCGATATGATACAATTTTATTATATTTTTCGAAATCCTAAAACAATACGATTAATTATTTTAACGCAACTATGTGGTTTCTATTTAAAAGCATCATGTGCTCTAATTATTATTAGAGCATCGACTTGGTTGAATTCATTTTTATTTTCTAAAATCGAGAAACAGGTGCATAACGATGCTCTTTTTTTCTAATTGTATCAGTACGTTTTTGTACAAGAGGACTGATATGATAACATTTTTTTTGAAATGTCAAAAACTGGTGTGAGTATTATTTCAAAGCCCTAGTGCTAATATTTTTTAAATGCATCATTGCACTTCATTCTGATAAGCACGTCATAGAGTTTAAAAGCTATGAATTACAATAGTTCATAATATATGTTATAAGAGCATCGAATTGGTTGAATTCATTTTTATTTCTTTTAAATCTAGAAACAGAGGCATATTGGTGTTCTATTTTTTGAAACACATCGGTGTGTTTTTGTACAAGAGAACTGAAATGATAACATATTTTTTTAGAATGCCAGAAACCAGTGTGGGTATTATTTAAATTCCCTAGTGTTGGTATTATTTAAACACATCAATGCACTTTGTTCTGATAAGCACACCAGTCTGGTTTAAAACCTATCTAAAATTTTATTTCACATAAAATGAAATATTAATCTCAAATTATCCTTTATGATGCATCCACATGAACTACAATAGTTCATAGTAATCATTTTCCACTTAAAGTCACCTTATTCTTGAAAAATGGTTTGAAAACTATATTGAAATTTAGATTATGGTTATATGGTTCTTGAGATTAATTTTATATATACACAAAAAGAATTATTTGTGATTTTTCTCAAATGTAGAGACAAAATCTCAATAATATCAAATGGCCAATTCTTCAAATTCTAACTCGTTCTATATAGCTTATCAAATTCCTTCACAGAGTTCTCCTTTTCCATATCTAGTAAGTTCAGATTTATTTATATTCCGATTATCTAATTGAATTTATTTTTTTAATCCATGTCAATTTGAATAAAAATGTATCCAAATTTTCAAGATCCTAATTCAGAATTGAGTTCAGATGTATAAAATATTCCTCCATTTGAAAAAAATTGGAAGCTCTTATCAGGAGCAGCATATTGTAAGTGGTTGGTAGATGAAATTGGACAACCTCTTCACCCTGCTAGTTGGAACATGGAATCTTCCAGTTGCAATTCTGGATCAACAAATGTATCTTCACCCCACTAATTGGAACATGGCATCTTCTAACCACAATCCTAGATCAACTATTGTAATAATTGTTTGGTATAATGTAATTTCAACAAACCAGTTGCATTGATGTGCTTACTAATATCATTGATATTGTACTAATTACATTCAACATTTTTTGAAATTAGGATTTTAGTGATTAAGAGAGACCCACCTACCATCTTCTCGTGCACCCCACTACAATGTCAACTCGAGAGAAGATTGCATTAAGAGCAAGACTCGAAGAGGAAGTATACAAAGAATGGTTGAATCAACCACCTATTCAATTCCCATTACATCCATATTCACCAATTAGGAATAACTACAACAATAGTAGTTCTTCATCACAAGTTGGCAATGGAGGCAATCAAATAGAGGTTGGTATGGATGATTACTTACAGGATATGACTGTCATGGAGCTAATTTTGTTAGATTCATTCCATAATGATGATATATGGGATGATTCTCATATCACTGATATCTTATTTGAAATCCTAAAATCTACTTCCACCACCCCTCTCTTTGGACCTGGTAGCAAGTCAAAGTCTACTCAGTTGGGGGAAATGATGTTGTTGTACAATGTGAAAGCACATTTTGACATTTTGAATTCATGTTTCTTGGAAATATTGAGGTAATTCACCTGCATGATCGATCAAGTTCTTTATATTTTGTCACACAATCAAAATAAAAAATGGTCAATTTTATGAATGTTAAATATTGACATTGTACAATTATATTCCCCACCAGCTACACGATATTCAATGATAAGGTTCTTCTGAGTGATAATTTGTTGCTGGGTAGCTACAAAGAGGCAAAGAAGTTGTTGAAAATGTTGGGTGTTGAGTACATATCATATCATGGATGTCTGAATGATTGTATTCTATATAGTGGAGAATATGTAGACAAAGAGATATGTCTGAAATGTGGGCATGATAGGTACTGTAATTAAAAAAAACGAGTAAGTCACATGGTCCTCCTAATAAGATTTTGAGGCACATGCTTATAATCCCAAAGATTCAAAGACTCTTTCATTTCAAATAATTAGATATGTTGCAGGGATGGCATGCCTCACATAAAAGTGAGTCATTAGTTATGTGAATCCCAACATATTCAATAACCATGAAGAATATAGAGTATACATGGATTTAAAAATTCAAGGATGAAGTACAAATTCAATGACTCAGCATAGCTATGGATGGTGTCAAACCATATTCCCTCCAAAAAACCAACTATTTTGTTTGGCATGTAGTAGTAAGTGCTAACAATATCCCCCCATGGTTGTCCATGAAGAATGAACATTGTATGTTGGCTCTTATAGTCCCTAGTAAAAGAAAAGTGAATAATATGGATGTCTAATTACAACCATTAGTAGATGAATTGAAGGAATTATGGGAAGGGATACATGTGTACGATGTATCAAGACCCATCGCAACAAAGAGGAGTTTTACGTTGTATGGAATATGTGCTTACACCAGACATGTTTATCCAGGCTTAGGAGTTTACTCTGGTAAATTACATTTTTGTTTTTTTGTTTATATATGTAACAATATTGTTTTACATGCTAATTTAATTCACTATAATTGTTCATATCTTCATGGTCACTAACATGTCAGTTTGCATACAATAATTTTGCAGGTTTTCTAATAAAAGGGTATCATGGATGTAAATGTTTTGGACCTTCTCTGAAGGCTATGTGGTTTGAAAACCTACATAAGCTAGTGTATGACTGCTCCAATGTATTCCTCCCATAAGAACACCCTTATAGAAGAGAAACATATTCTTTCAATGGTAAACCAGAGATAACCCAAAGGCCTACAATAATGGCACCAGCGGAATGGCTCTCAGCATATGAGAGAGAGAGAAGGATAAGGAGTTTGAAAAAATGTTTGATTCAATTAGGGAGCCTATGTTCGATGACCCAAAATTATACGACACCTATGTTGAGAAATTCCTCATTGGGATGAAAAGGAATTTGTCTTTTATGACATCCCATATTGGGAGCATCTTAAGATTGCACACTTACTAGATCTCATGCATATATTTAAAAAAGTTTCATCTTCTTTATGGAGGCATATATCATCGAAAGAAAGTGACACATTGGATGTTAGGAGAGATCTTATTTCTTCAAAAACTAAAAAGAAACATTGGCCAAGATAAAGAAACTACAAGAGAGGCTAGTCTCTCTTGGTATTTCAAAGAAGATGATGTCCCATGGATTTTAAAGAAAGATGACCTTTTTTTGGATAAGGAATTTATAATGAGTGTGAGGGTGTGTTTTTTATATGGGTCTTCACTATGACGCGACTTCACTGTGGAAGACCATTTTTCGGGGTTGAAATCACATGACCAATTGACCCTCTAAGAGTATGTATGTCAAAAACATGGTTTTACTATTATTGTTTTTATTTTTATGTAATGGGATATATTATAATTAATTTTTGTCTAATGTACTATTTGTTGTGAAATGTTATTATCCTTTGCTCGTGCGTGGGTTTGTGAATCACGACTTCCCCCAAGACCTATGTCGTGCCATATCTAAATTATCTACATTTGTACGTTGGATCACATCAAAGGAGATTCATATGGCTAGCATTCCATGGTAGTGTCAAGAGATAGCTGAGATTGTTTGTATGTTTGAGAAGGAAATATTGATGAATTTCATGGACTTGTAGGTTCATATTCTAATTCACCCAATAGATGAGTTTGAATTAGTTGGGGTGGTTTCTTTTCACTAGATGTTATTCTTAGAGAGGTAAATGAAGAAATTGAAAGGTTTTTTTCGACAAAGGGAAAAATGTGAGGGGTCTATGGCAGAGGGATATATATCGTATGATTCTCTCTATTATGCTAGTGAGTACATAAGCAGATCAACAACACACTAGGTGCCACGATTTGGGATGACGGAAGGGATGAAGACAAAAGAGAAGGGGAGCTTCTTGAAATGAATGGGAAGAGGTGGGATGATAAAGAGTAAGTGCATGCTTATCATTTTTCAAATTATTACATAGTAACTATTCACATTGAACTTCATATTAATTCATATTTTTATCTCATAGTACTATATATATGTTCGTTTGGTTTCATCAGAGAATTCAGAAATTTTAGCCATCAACAAATTCATCTTCACAATATAGAAGCAACACAAACATGGGCCGCATTGTACAAACATAAAAGGAGGAAATCAGATAGTGGTAGGAAAGAATTAAAACAATTGAATGGTAGAAGTGTCCCTTATCCTGATCATTAAAATAAAATATTCCAATTACATGCCCTAACAGTCGGGTTGTTGATCAAGTCAGAGAGAAATATGGTGCATCTAGTCATTACCCATGTGCTAAAGAGGATGCACTAAACATAAGGATTGGGTGTAGTAACTCGGTAATTAAAATCTATTTATGTACAGTTTTAACTTCATACTGCACCTTTGAATTGTAACATCTATATATATTTTACTTTTAATTATGTTTGGGTTTTTAGACACATGACACTGTGACTTTTTCACTTTTTTATAGGTGCATTTTTTCCCATATATTTGGGCATATGGATATCATTTTCACACATAGGATGTCGATGCCAGATGCATGACACAAGGCTATGGAGTGGAAGTCGAGTTTAACAAATCTAGTCGTTCTAGACTCCACGATCAAAACCTAATGCAAGGGACATTAGATTACGTTGGAAAGATACAATAGATCATTCAAGTGGACCTCTCTTCATTCCAATGTGTTATTTTTAGGTGCAAGTGGTGGGAAGCCTTTGATCAAAATAGTGTAAAGGTATATTGCGATAGTGGGCTAATATCTATCAACTATGGAAAGATGTGGCATGAATATAGGGAGCTTTGTGTTTTCCCAAAACATTTCAATCAGGTGCTTTTTTACCCAGATGTGTTGGATAGGAATTGGTTGTTAGTATTAAGACATGACCCTAGATCAAAACATATTTTTTAGAACAACAATTTTATCATGCCAATCAAGGAAAATAATTAGGGTGATGATAATGGAGTGTGATATGTACTTGTGTTATTTCATCATTTATATTAGTGTTGTATGTTTTTGTTTTCTTTATTTTGGACTTATATTGTTTTCTTATTCATCTTATTGGCATTTCATAATATAATTGGTAATATTTGCAAAAGTTTTTACACGTTATTTTGCAACGGAAAAATTTTTACACTTAAAACTAAGTATTTGCAGTTGTGTACAATATCTATGATAATAAGGATTCAAGGTCACAACCTTTCTCAAATAGGAAAATGAGAAAAAAATAGTGAATTTAGAAATAACATTGAAGATTTAGTATCAATTTTTTTTTTCTATATAATACTACCTGAGCACCCACGGGGGATTTGAACCGATGACCTATCACAAGGAGTGCCTTAACAATGCACCCATTCACCGTCAATCCAAAGCCCCATGGGCGATTTAGTATCAATTTAGATACCTATTGGTTTATTAATTAGTTCACTAAAAGGAGGTCTTATGCATGTATAAAATGTTGATTACTTATTTTTATGGACCATAAGAGAAACAAATGGGCTTACATGAATGCATGAGAGGTTTTAATTTTTTCTTCTTGGATAATGGAATAGTTTTGAATTTTCTCTTCAATGGTAATTATAAATAAAAGTTGAATTAATAAATATTTTATGGCTAAGAATTAAATGATAAATAATGTGATGGTGATTAAGAGGCATTTGCTTAACTTTCAAATAGACTTGGTGATGCATTTTTCTTTCCAATTTAGATTATGTAAAACAAATATCTATTTTTATGTATTTACAAGTAAATTATTTAAAGTGGACATGTCTTTATAAGTTCAATAATAACAATTTAATAGGCTACATAATAATTTGTTGCGTGTGATATATGATTAAAATCTATCCCACCTAAAATTATAATTGAAGGTCATGATCCCAAGCCATATACATCATTTTATTGAAATTCACGAGCCTAAGTCATAGACATCACATTGTTAGTTTGAAAGACATCAATTGTATGACACGACAATGGCGTGAAAGGCAAGCCTGCAAATTGTCATAGTGTTTGGTGTGTGACTTATAAGACGCATGAAACCCTAATCTGATATATTTTCTCCATACTACTATCTTCTCATTTAGCTCTTATTTTACAATTTGAACCAGTAATGTTTAACAAAGCATAAGCTTTTCACAGTTCAATTTCTGAAACCCATGGTTCCATGGAGATTTGTAGAAGGGACCTCTAAAATCCAGTTAAGACACATATAGTGTGTATTCTAGGACAATAATTAGGTGTTCTCCCTCTCTGTGGCCTCCCATGGTCATACCATATTGTATGGGTATACCATTTTCTTATGCTCCTGCCATTGCTCCCTATGCTATTATCTTTATTACATGATTGACATATAAAATACATTAGCCCCACACACAAAATACACTTTTTTGTATTAAATGAAAAATATATTTATTAATGTGGAAACATAACTTTGAATAATAAAAAAATCATCGTTGCAACCAAAACACAGTAATGCACCGTCTTTGGTGTGTTGTCAAACACAACCACACTAACATCGTTAGTGTGCACGTATAACGCTTTCCCACCAGTACGGAACATTCAGGTTATTGATTGCACTGAGTTATAGCATTTGTGATGGCGATTGAGAAGCATTTGTTTGACTTTCAAATAGACTTTGGTGATTCATTTTTGTTTCCTATTTACATTATGTAAAATAAATATATATTTTTATGTATTTATAACTAAATTATTTAAAGTAGACATGTATTTATCATTGCGAACATGATGTAATATTAGCTAGGAGAAATGTGAAAACATGAATTCTAGTGACTATCTCGCCATCAGTATGTAGAAAAAATAATATTTTATGAGTTGTTCATTAAGAAATAATCATAATATTTGTAAACCGTTTAAGTCTAATATAGTATCATGTAATATTATTTAACTCATGATCGTTTCTCCAAGCAAAGTAGGGAGGAACTGGAGCGATGGCAGGCGTATGCGGTTTTAGGGTTTCAGTAGGTCCATATGTCGTCGTCGCCGCCCCCACTGGTTTGTTGGATGCAGGATCGGACTGGAGCCTGGCCGTGGGTTTCATAGCGTTCGATAGTACATGCAGGACTTGGCCCGGATCCATTAACGGAGAGGAGCAGCAGGATCCGATTCAAAACAAACGGATACTTGAGGTTTTTCCTCCTTTCTTGGCACGGTTCGTCTGCCTCAGGG
>CM062813.1:476019761-476087261 GCA_031772625.1 Pinus tabuliformis | reverse complement strand
AAATGGAAGGTCAATTATTGTCTCAACGTTATTAGTTGAAATCTGAGGTGGAGGAGGAGGTGGCTAGTATTGTTTGTTAGGAGAAACATAAGGCACATCCTCTAGCTCTGGTATCTCATCATCAGGAAACTAACGAGGAGGTGTACTACCAAAAGGATCACCGACACCCTGACGACCATGACATGATGGGGTGGTAGTAACATAAACATCATGATCACTACCTTCATCATCATCATCACCATCCTTATCTGATGTATATGTTATTGCATGTCCTGCATCCCTCATCACTTCTAGTACCCTACTAGCTCTAATGATATGATGCATAAGTGAAATCATCTCACACAGACAATCCCTGTACAAATCCATGAAACTAGGATCTGCACTGATATCTTGAGCCCTCATAGGGTGGACTCCCTTTCAACCAAAACTCTAGTCAATCTGTCACAGTAGTCCATCTGAAATCACAGACCATCCCTACGACCCCGAACACCCTCTCCCCCCTGAGGATGTGCCTCGCCCATATCCTCATCTCCTCCATCCAATGGGGAAGGAGGATTGTCCCCATCGAACATGTCAATGTCTACAAAATATATAGTACACAATAATAATTAGACAATTTCATTAAACAATTTAATATGACAAGTTAAATAATGTTCTAGAATAAATTGTATTCTAATTAATTAAAAGAATAAAATGAAACTAGATTAATTTAAATAAAACACTAATATTTCCTCTATCATCTAGAGGCCCATCTGGTATGAAGAGGATGTTGGGACACTGTCTCAAATAAACCTCGTGTATGGAAACACCAACACAACAAATGCACGATCATCCTCACTAGTGAGTAGCAATAGTGCCTCAGCGGAAATCCTTATCAGATACTCCAGTAGTCCCCTCTTGGGCATCATCTACCCCCACATGCACATCCAGACCTCAGTGATTGGCCTAAGAGGGTGATGGTAAAATGTAGGCCTCATCTCTGGAAACCTCATATCCTGAATGAGCTTTATAACATAGGTCGTTGCAGTGTTTACAACATACTTCTTATTGGGGCTTTACAACACAACTCATTAGAGTATTCAAAATACACATATGTATATATAAATATGTAACCAAAACACATGTACAAAACACATCTTCTCAACTAGGAAAAAAGGAGGGATACAAGGCCCACATCTAATCAACCATCTCCCATGTAGTTTCATTGGGCCCAACATGCTTCCACTGCACTTTAACTTGCTCTATTGCGTGGTTCCGGAGCATGAGTTTTTCTCGTCGCAAAGTGCATGGAGGATCTAGTTGGAACTATCCCTCTAGTTCCACGTGCAATAAAAACCAATCAAACACATGATCAACATCCTATACGTATATATTAAACAATGAAACATGGAAAACATCATGGACTTTCACTATTGCCAGTAGTGCAAGTTTGTAGGCCACTGGTCCAATCCTATGAAGGATCCTAAAAGGCCCACAATACTGAGGTGACAACTTGGCACATGATCAATCGTCAAGGAGTTCCTCCTGTAATTTATGTGGAAGTATACATGCTCCTCAAACTCAAACTCCTTGAATGCTCTATGTTGATCTGCATAACTCTTTTGCCTGTCCTATTCAGTCTTCAAATTATTCTTAATAACCTCCATATCCTACTCCATCTAAGCCAACATATTTGGTCCAATCAACACCATGTTCACTAGATCACTCCAATTGATAGGAGTATTACAACTCTGCCCATAAAGAGACTCAAATGGACTCATCTTCAAGGATTCTTGATACCCATTGTTATATGCAAAATCTACTAGTGGAATATACTCCTACCACTTCTTTTTCTAATGCATGACATACATCCTCAACATATCCTCAAGAATATTGTTAACCCTATTAGTTTTTCCATATGTATGTGGATGATAAGTTCTAATGAAGACTATCTCTATCCCCAAACCTGCAAACAACTCCTTCCAAAACCTAGAAGTTAACTCGGCATCTCTATCTGATATGACATTCTTGGGAACACCATGCAACCTCACTATCTCCATGATGAATATCTAAGCTACCTGATCCAAACTTAAACAGTAACGCAAAAAATTACATATATAACCATAAATACAGAGATGTGGCAGAAATAACACTTCATTTCATTAATACCAAATACTGAAATATGCTTACAAACAGAATGGAAATAAAACTAGCCCAGGCCATGGTAGCTTATCTCTGAGCAGAGATGTGGCAGCTACATTCTTCTGAACTATGTTAAAATGAGGCTGAAGGGCCTATTTATTATTGAGCAATAAGGGAAAACCCTAAACAACCAAAACCCTAACCCAGGAGATGGAACACCAAGAGTTTGTGGGTCCCATTGTGGTTAGTTGGGCAGCCAACTTCTCGGGGTCGTAACTTAGTCAAATTATCTTCGTTGGTGTGTACGACACCTTGTTGGAAATATATCTCTGATTACTATAGGATTTGTGACAAGCCCCTAATTACTTCAATGGGCTTGTTGCAGACCTCAAAAAATGTCGTTTAGGGGGTCAAAACTACTCTCGAAGTTCTGGACCCGAAAAACTGCTAAAAATAGGAAAGGTTGCGATAAACAAGGAAAGAAATGAAGCCAACTATAGGTCTAGGTGGAATAGGTAGGTGGCCACCAATATCCACTTGGATCAGTCCTCCCTCCTTAGGAAGCAAGGGTCCCCATTGCATGCAGAACCTCCATGAGGTGAGGAAATTTCTATTGAACCTGGTCCCTGGTGAACCACTTGCCCTTGTGAAGGAGTTGGCCTACTTTGAAAAATTGATATAGCCAGATCCTATATTGGTGAGTGCTCTTGATCTATGTTTCCATGATATTATCAGTTGTGGCAGTTTCCATACACTCTAGGTTCAGATTTGTTGGTGTGAGTTGTTCTACAATGTTGAATGTGCCCAACAATGGGGGAAAGTATGGTTGAAGGTGGTATACATTGAACACTGGGTGCAGACCAAGGAAAGGTGGAATGTTGAGCTCGAAGGGATTTTCCCATACCCCCTAAGTGATGGTGTATGGACCATATCAGAGTTGGTGAAGCTTACTGTGGGGTCCAGTGAGGTGCTCCTTCTGCAAATGTAGCCAAAATTTGTCGCCCACCTGAAACTTGTGTGGAACCCAATGTTGATCATGGTGCTGCTTGTACTTAGCATTGGCTATGTCTAATATATCCTGGAACTACTGGCAGAGGTGTTGAATGTACTCAATGAATTTTTTAGTCCTGTCGGCTTCAGACTGGATGTGAGTCAAATCTGCCTGAGTTGCTGCAAATGGCATGGCCACATCGATCGGATATAATGGTTGAAATCCCAATGCTACCTTAAAGGGGTTGTGGCATGTTGAACTATGGAGAGCTATGTTGTAGTTGTGCTAGACATAGGGGAGGCTTTCATCCCATGTGTGTGGATTCTTCAAGTTGTACATGCGCAGAATGTGTACAATCATCTTGTTGATGACCTTTGTTTGGCCATTAGTTTGGGGGTGGAAAGTCGTGGAATCAGTAAGTTTGGTATCCAACATCAACCAAATACTTGACCAAAATTCACTTAGGAATGCGTTATCCTATTTAAGACAATGGACTATGGGATCCTAAACTGTACCCACACTCGCTCAAAGAAGAGCTTAGCAGTGGCCTCTGATGTGATACTCTTCTTGCAGGCTTCCATAATGGCCATCTTAGAGAATCTGTCTATGAACACAAAAACACAGGTGTTGTCATGCTTAGTTGAAGGGAGGCCCAACATGTAATCCATGGATATGGATTCCCAAGATTGACTAAGAGTACGAAAAGGAGTATATAGGCCTTGATTATTGATGGTTAGTTTGGAAATGGCACAGGCAATGCAGGATCAAATCTACTTCCCAACATCCTGACCAAGTTTCAACCAATAAAAATATTTCTCTAGTACTGCCACTATTTTATCTACTCTGAAATGTCCAACGACCTGACTATAGTGCACCTCCCAAATCATCTTGGCATGCTCACTTGAAGGAACATAGATGTGTCCCAAGTGGCATAACAATGAATTGTGGAGGTGAAATTTTGGAGTGTTCTTACCTTCCAGTAGTGTTTGGTATGTGTTTTCAAATGCTAGAAAACTCTTGTAAAGATGCAGCCACCTCGAACTCTCGTGCCCATAGGAGTTGAGCACAGTTATCAATGCCATGATTGGTGGCCGATTGAGGCAGTCTACACCATTATTGGTGTTATCCTTCTTGTACCTAATGTTCAAATGGAACTGTTGAGGATATGTGGACCATTTCTGATGGTGATCGTTCTGCAACTTCCCTTATGTCTACGTGAACTGTAGGGGTCGATGCTCTGTGTGGATGATCGTTTCCTTCCCTAGAATGTAATACTTCCATTGATGGCATGCCTACACAACAGAATACATTTCTTTGAAATAGGTGGGATACTTTTAGATTGTTTTTGAAAGTGTCTCGTTGTGGTAAGCCACTGGATGCCCCTACTGAGTGAGAAATGAACCAATATCATAGTCGAAGTCATCTTTCTGAACCTTAAATGGTTGTTTTAGTTTTCTTAATGTGAATACCAATGCAGAGTAAAGGTGGTGCTTCAACTCAGAAAACACCTTCTGTTGGGTTCCAGACCAAAAGAATTTTTCTTTCACTCTTCCCTTGGTGACTTGACCTAAAGGCCAAGTGATATGAGAGAACCCCAACACAAACCTGTGGTAGAAATTGGCAAGACCTAGAAAGTTGCGGAGCTCTATTAGAGTGGTTAGGGCTAGCCAATCCCAAATGACTTGTATCTTGGCTAGGTCCACACTCACACCCTGTTCATCAATTGTGTACCCCATATATTGAACCTAGGTCCTACTGAAAGTGCATTTCTTAAAATTAGCACATAACTTGTGTTGTCGCAGGGTTTGGAGGACCTATTGAATATGGTGGAGGTGCTCTTCCCAACTTTACCTGAATATCAAGATGTCATCTAAATACACCACCATGAATGCATTGGTGAAGGCTCACAAGATGTCGTTGTTAGAAATTATATATTACGGAGCAATGGAACACATAAAATATTGCAGAAATATAAACACAGGAAACACACAAAACAAGAGAGACACAGATATACGTGGTTCACCCAGTTTGAGCTACGTCCACCCCGAACAGCCAGTCCTTCCTTTCTATTATCCAACAAAATGAAGAGACACAACCTACAGCAAATCCGTTGTAATATCCTATGTTTTCTCTCATAGTCTCACCTCTATGTTTCTCGCTCACAGAACACACATCTATCACACAGCCTCAAATACAATGCCCTCATACATAGAGAGGGGTTGCCTTCTAGGGAAAAAAACCCTAAACTAAACATAAGTTCTGCAGTCAGATCATCCGCCTAATGAACGGCCCAGATTGAATAGAAATTACTATACTTTTACAAGGCAATTTTACGGCTGTTTTTAGCTTCGGGGGCGCTGCCTCCGAAACCCCCCGCCACGGGGGGGGGCTCCCAAAGGTCGCAGCCGCCCCCTCCTGGACCCCCCTGCAGTGAATATTTTACAGGCGGTGTTGCCGCCCCTATTTCGAACTGGGGTCCAATGTGTCGATACCTTTGAATATAGAAGATAATCAGGCTCCACACCCAACAGTCGTCCATCAATCTCATGAAGGTTGCAGGGGAATTCGTCAACTCAAAATGCATGACCAACCATTTGCAAAGGATCTCCTTGGATTTGAAGGTATTCTTCCACACATCAGAGGGTTCGATAAGAATCTAGTGATAACCAGACTTAAAATCAATCTTGCTGGAATATTTGATCCCATAGAGCTGGTTCAGAAGGTCATGAATCTGTGGGATAGGGTACCTATTCCATACAATTATTTTGTTCAGCACTCGATAGTCAACATAGAGTCTCCAAGTCCCATCCTTCTTCTGTACCAATACAATCAGGCTCCCACATGGTGATGAGCTTGGCCTGATGTGCCTTTTCTACAACAACTCTTGAATCTACCTCTTGATCTCATTGTTCTCCAAAACATAGCATTAATAGATCAATCCATTGGATAGTAGCATGTCGGGGTCAGATCAATGGAGTGCTTGACCTAACAGTGCATAGGTACCCCTATGGGTGAGAATACAATGTCTCTGTACTACTTCATGAACTTTTCCATATGCTATTGTTGTGTAGAGGAGCCCTATCTGGAAGTCATTCCCATAATAATATTCCTTCCCTGAGGGAAAATCATAATAATAATAATAACATTCATGGTCTGTGAAATGACCTTACTGCATTTCTTTGCAGTGATCAAAGAGATGGAGGTAGGCGAGGCTACCTCTGGTATCCTATACAACTTATTTCCCAAAGTAATAATCACAAATCAAGGTTTAGACTCATATACAACATGTTACTTCCACAAGTATGGTTCTCCTAATAATACATCACAAAATTCAAGAGAGGAAACATCACACAATAACTCATTCATGAAGGGTTTGATGTTGTAGGGAAGGTGACATTGTTAGCTGACGCGAAGATCTCGTCCTTGGTGAAGCCACCAGCTCATGCTCTATGGTTGCAGATGTTTTGTATCCAGTAGGCCTAGCTGCTTCATGACCTCTACTGAAATGAGGTTATTTTGGCTCCCACTGTTGACAATGAATTGCAGCGGAGAACCCTTCACCCACATTTGTGAGTGGAAAAAGCATTCCCCCTCCTCTAGATCTTCAAGCTCATTCTTATGGATCTTGGTGGTGGCCATGATGTCAATGGGATCCACATAAATGATCTACTTCCCTTTTTCATTCCCCTTGTCGAGTTCTAACTCAGATTCAGAACATGGGTCTGATTCGGAAGCCTTTAGCTCACCCACTAGTTGCTGCTTGGCCTGACACTCACTTGAGTTGTGAGTGGAGCTCTTATGGAACTCAAACCATTTTCCTATCATTGTTTTCCTTCATGGTGTTTTTATTTTCTTGCAGCTTCGACGAGTTGTCTTGGGTCACCCTTCCTTGGCTTTGTCCTTTCTTCTGCAGTTTGGGGGTGCCTTTCCCTTGCTTCAGATTCACAAATCTAAAGTCTCACTTCTTCTATTTAAAATCCTGCTCAATCTTGACAGTGTACCAATACGTCGTGCCAAGTGAGGAGATGTTTAGGAACTCCATCTCATCCTCGATGCACCTATGTAGGTAGTTGTGGTACTTAAGTACCAAATTTAGCTCAAAATCCTTGATACCCAACTTTGTGCGAAGGGTATGAAAAACATTGGTAAACTTCGGCACATCTTGGTCCCTTCCTTGTTGCAGCGTGGTCCACTTTATGTATTTATCCTCATAGCTCCCTACAGGGTAGTACTGCTCCTTGATGGCATCCAAAAATGAGTTCCAAGTGGGTGCGGCTGAAAATATTGATGGTTTACTTTCGTCCTTATTCTAACATTAGGCTTCCCACCAGTCCCTCACCTGGGGGGTGGCTTTAAGAAGTACAAAAGTAATGTTTTCCTGATTGGAAAAATCATGAACATAAAAATATGCTTCTAGAAGATTTAACCATTTATCTAAAACATCCACATCTATCTGACCTTCAAATATGGGGATGTCAAAGTTAACATGTACCTTAAAGGGTGTGGTGCTTCTAGAGTAGCTGTTGGAAGGAAATGCGTCACCCTTGGGTAGCAACTGAAGGAACCGGGAAAACTTCTCCATCACTGCGTTCCTTTGTCGCTAGATGGCTTCTTCGAGAGGGATTTTGAAAGGATATCTTACCCCCTCATCTTTCTTCTCTTCTACCAAAGGAGACCGTCGATATTTGTGAGGCTGGTCTTGCAAAGGTTCAACCAATTTGGGCCCTAACTCCTTATATCCCGAATAGCGGACCACTCTGACACCATTGATTCAAAATTAAATAGAAGCACAACAAATTATAGATATAACCATATATATAGAGATGTACCAAAAAAAACACTTCATTTCATTAATATAGAATATTGAAATATGCTTACAAACAGAATGGAAATAAAACTAGCTCAGGTGATGGTAGCTCATCTTTGGGAAGATATGTGGCTACTACATGCCTCTGAATTATATTATAATGAGGCTCAAGGGTCTATTTATTATTGAATGACAAGGGAGAACCCTAAACAATTAAAACCCTAACCCCAAGAGATGGAACTCCAAGAGTTTGTGGGCCCTGTTGGGGTTAGTTGGGCAGCCAACTTCCTAGGGTTGTAACTTGGTCATATTATCTTCATTTGGTGTGTACAATACCTTGTTGGAAATATCTCTTTGAGCACTATAGGATTTGTGGTATTCCTGTTGTGGACCTCAAGAAATGTCATTTAGGGGGTCAAAACTACTCCGAAATTTCAAGACCTGAAAAACTTCTAAAAATAGTAAATGCTACAATAAAAAAGGAAATTGATGAAAATGCCTAGAAGCCTAAGTGGAAGGCTAGTGGACACTAATATCCACCTAGATAACCACCTCACTAGTTGAATTAGTAGACTTCACTGCAATGAAGTGAGCTACCTTGATCAACTAGTCAACCACAACCATGATGGAGTCATGTTGTCTCAATTCCCTTTCAAAACCTATAATGAAGTCCATGGAAATGACCTCCCATTTCCATTTTGGAATAAAAATAGGCTGTAATAAACCACCTAGGTGCTTACACTCATCTTTCACCTGTTGACAGTCAAAACACCTTGCAAAAAACTCAACCACCTCTTTCTTCAAATTCTTCCAGTAGTAAAACTTCTTAACAATTATCAAAGTGTTTTCATATCCCAAGTGGCCTAAATATGGCTTGACATCAAACTCCCTCAAGATAATCTTCTTCAGCTCACTATTATCTAGCACATTAATCATGTTCCTAAATATGACAAGGCCATCCGTCGTGAGGTGATACTCCTCATCCCTATCACCTTGCTTCAACCTCTGCTTCAGCTACTAGTACATGTCATCATGCTGCCCTACATTCAAATTCCAGTCCTACAAATCTATACCATAAGAATACACAGCTGAAATATGGTTCACCTACACTCTCCTAGTAAGAGCATCTTCCTTTCCCTTGATGTATTGGCTCTCAAAGTCAAAATCACTAAGGGTATCCAACCATCTAGCTTGCCTAGCATTCCTATTAGGTTTTTCGAACAAGTGCCTCATCCAGCTATGAGCTATCATCAAAACAAACCTCCTCCCAAGGAGATAATGCCTCCACATCTCTAATTCATGAATGGTAATTACCAACTCAAGGTCATGATTCACATAGTTCTTCTTGTGCTCATTCAACTTCCTTGACTCATAGCAGATCACTTGTCTTGAATCAAAACTCTACCAAGTCCCTCCTTGAATGCATCTGCACAAACCACAAACTTCTTATCAGGATCTGTAATCTTCAAGACTAGAGCATTTGTAAGCAAATTATTCAACTACTTAAAACTAGTTGCACACTACTCCATCCATTCAAACTTCTTTCCTTTCCTCTACGAAGATTTGAGAGGATATCCACTCTTCAATAATTTCTTGATGAAATGTATGTAATAACTTTCCAGTCCCATGAATGATCTACCTCATCCACATTCCTAGGATTTGGACACTCCATGATGTCTTTAATCTTTTCCATATCCACTGCAATCCTTTCCTTGGAAATAACATGTCCCAAGTAATGAATCTGTGTCTGAAAAAAAAAATTCTTCTTGGAATTGGAATACAATCAATGCTATCTCAAAAATCTCAACACTACTTCCAAGTGCTTTGCATGTTCTTCCTCATTTTTGGAATATACCAATATATCTTCAACAAATACTATCACAAACTTATCCAAATAAGGAGGAAAAGAATTGTTCATCAAACACATGAAAGTGGCAATAGCATTAGTAAGAACAAAAGGAACCACCACAAACTCATAATGCCCATACCTAGTACAGAATGAAGTTTTGAAGATGTCTTCTTCTTTTATGCGCACCTGATGATATCCTAATCTATGATCAATCTTTGAAAATATTGTTGCTCCCTTCAACAAATCAAACAACTCATCAATATAGAAAAGATTCTTTCATATTAATCACATTGTAAGGATTGGGTTGACATTTCGAACCAACTAATGTGGTTCATCCTCAGGAAAAGGTGAGAAATCAATCGATCTGAGATAATAAATAGCATGGGTGCATCATTGTTCAGTGTTAGCCATTCAGAGTTGGCTGTTGGTGAAATAAAATTATTTAGGAGTAATATGGGTACATGTTCTTAATGTTCACCTTGTTGAACTACATGTAATCAATGCACAATCTGAGAGTACCATCCTTCTTCCTTACAAACAACACTGGTGCACCCCAAGGTGATACACTTGGCCTTATGTATTCCCTGTCAAGCATTTCCTTAAGATACAACTTCAATTCCACCAACTTGGGAGTGGTCATCTTGTAAGGTTCCTTTGATGTTGGTGTTACTCATGGTACCAACTCAATAGAGAATTCCACTTTCCTGCGAGGTGGTAATTATGGAATCTCTATGAGAAACACATCCTGAAACTACTACAAAACCAGGCAATTCTTCAAGACTTCCCATCCTCAACATCCTTCCATTTATCACTAGAAACATGCACTGCCAATAGTAAACACCCTTTCATATGGATATGTTTTTCTTGCATAGTTGTAACCATTCGCATTGATGTAGACCTCTTCTCTCCTTGCAAGATCCTCCTTTCTCCATCATCATCTAGGCACTCAATATCCTTTTCATAGCTATCCACTTTAGTCCTATGAATGAAAAATGATTCCATTCCCAAAATCATATTATATTAACCCAAAGGAAGCACATTTAGATGTGCTTATGTAGGCATACCATTCAGCTCAAATGTACAAGATCTCACCCAATGATGAACTCCTCTCTTGGTCCCTGTAGCCAACTGCACCAACCAAGATTTTGCATGCACTTCTTTATTCAAGCCACACTTATCAACCAGGTCAAGATTGATATAACTATAGTTATATCTAATATCAATAAAAAAGGAAATAAATTGATCATGATTCTTACCTTCCATCTCGATAATCGATGCATGATAATATGCTTATATGTGATCCACTACTGTATAAATCCAAGGACTACCCCGACCAACATCTCCTGTGATGCTCTCCACCAGAAATCCAACACTTCAAAGGCTTTCTACCATCGCCCTTATTCTTCTCCTCGGGCTGAGACCCATGCTCTCTCTCCACTATATTAAACTTCTTATAAGGTGCCACATTCTCCTTGTCACCTGCATCTTGAGGTATTCCTCGCTACTAATGTCATTTTCCTTTAGTCTTCTCATTTCCTTTCTAGCCATGGTTAGGCTCAAAATTACAATTTGAGTACTCATAATAATGCTTCAGTTTCCTAATGGATTCCTCTGGCGATCAAGGCTTATCAAACTGAATCCATTCTTTGAATGCTAGTGGAATTAATATAAGGAACATACCTCAACAACTCCATAAATTTTCTAACGTAATCATCATTTATCATAAAACCCATATTCAACTCCTAGAACTCCTTGGCCTTGTCACCATAGTATCTATCAGGTAGGTACTTCTTCTTGAAGAGTCTCTCGAACGCATCCCATATCATCTCCTCTTCTCTAATGCCTCTGACATTCTTCACATCTTCCCACCAGATATTTTCTTTACCTTTGAGACTAAAGGTAGCTATCTTGGCTTTCATTTTCTTTGAGTACTCATGTAATATGAAGAAATTATTCATCCCAAGTAGCCATGCTTCTGCATATTCAGATATCTTCATCTCTCCATCAAATGATGGATTCTTGGATTCTCTTAACTCTTCTAGAAAATATCCCCTCTCACTCCTCCTATAAGGATGATGGCAGTGATGGCGATGATGTCTCTCATAATTGGAACTAGAATGAAATCCATAGGTACTATCCCTCCTTTCAGGTGTTTTCCAAATATTTACCACCTCTGACTATATTATCTTTGTCCATAATATGTCCTCTATGAGACCTACTACCATATTCCCCATTAGCATTCTCCTCTTGCCTATAATTGATCCCCATATGTACTTGCTTTTGCAAATTTAAAAGACTCTAAAGGATGATTGCATTAACTTCTTCTTGTTTTTCCTGAGATTTGGAAAACCTTTCATGTGCCGCAATCAACCTGTTATTATCCTCCTTACAACTTTTGATCTCTTCCCTCATAATTCTCAGTGTATCTGCTAGATCAAGAGAATACTCTTCTCCTTGCTGCTCAACTGACCTTTCCCAATCCATTGAATTCACATCATGCATGTAAGGGGAGTCATGTGAACTATAGCCCACAATTCTTCTCTTCATCTATGATATTATATCTCATACATGCATACCCTATTAGATAAACCAAATAGAAAACATAATCAAATCATACCTCAATGTATCTGAGGGGAGGCTACCAGATCTACATAAATCACTCCAAATTAGTGGGATATAATATCACAAACATACTAACTCATACATAAATAACATTACCATAAAAAGAAGTAACCTACATGCATGCATGATAAACACATAAAAAACTGAGATGCATGCATAACAATATGCATTTATACCATCCAGTCTAAGTGTCTGAACCTGGAAGCTCTGGTACTACCTTGTAATGCCTCCTCCCACATTTACCCACTTTTACAAGCTCTCCAGGGTCAAGGCAAGTTGAGTGTCACTATGATATGACCCGGCCTCTAAGTTAGTGTTATGGAAGTGGGGCCTACGAACTAGAAGCTAATTGACACTCCTCAAAGACTATAGATCACTCAGGATCCTAACAACCACCTCAGATAATCAATCCTTGAGCTAGAACTCTTTTTCACTAGCTCAATTACACAATTTCACCCATAACATAGCATCCATGCAGTTGGAAGGATATAACCACAACCAAAACCATGTATCCATTTGGTTATGACCCCAAATCCTCTATTATGTTCCAGTGGTTATGAGATTTGTGCCACTTTTTTAGGGATAGCCTTCAAGCCACTTCCCAAAAGTGCCTAGAACTTTCAAGAAACATTAAAAATATGATGACAATTCTAAAAATCAATACTTAGGAAAAATCTTGACCACAACATGCCTAGTACATGATAGACATTTCATCAAACATATTTTAAGCATGAAATCTACAAGTCATGAATGCATATATGATCATAAACTTATGAACCTCATCTGAGAATCACCAAAAAGGCTCCATGCCCTTTCAAACTAGCTACAAAAACACTTGTTAG
The DNA here is from genome assembly GCA_031772625.1 of Pinus tabuliformis. Classification (NCBI taxonomy): domain Eukaryota; kingdom Viridiplantae; phylum Streptophyta; class Pinopsida; order Pinales; family Pinaceae; genus Pinus; species Pinus tabuliformis. The sequence continues at coordinate 476,074,029 of CM062813.1, read as the reverse complement.
CCCATGCATTCATCAACCATTTGATAACTCATTGAATCATGAACAAGAACCATAGTTAGAATATATCATAGAACCATCCATATAACTAGCATATAACCAGAATAGAAAAAATGAAAAATCAACCATAATATCACATAATAACCAATACATATGCTCATTAATATCAGTAGGAAAAATAGTTCATATTAACATAAGAAAATTCCAACCAAGTCAACGAATTCCACGTACCAGCTGATGATACATTGGGCTAAACCAAATCTCTCTTTCAACCAATCACCCCCGAACCATATTCCAAGAATGAATGTGGAATCATAAGCGTTAAACCAAAAATAGAACCAAGCAGGGCTTCTAGAGGCCAAACCACCTCAACCCTCAACCATAGTGATTTCACCTAACTAGTCCTAAAATCATTAATATCAACTAGATTGGTCTCTTCCCAAATTTTATGGGGCTCCAAGGATTCTATATCAACACACAATCATAGGAAACCCAAGTTGTTATAGGGCTCCAGGGAACTACTGTAACACCCTCCTCCCACATATACCTAAGTAACCGATCAATTGGGGTAAACATGTGATGAAAATTTACTATTATATGATTTGACTTCCTATGTTTCAGTTAAGGAAGTGGAACCAACAAAACACATCACACAAACCTTCCACATCAACAACAAAACTCTCAAGAGCCATCCCAACCACTCAGGTAACTGACCCTTGAGACCAACTGAATTTTTAATGCATCAAACCCCTAGACTCTTCCTTGATATGAACAAGGGTGTGTCTAGGAGACTCCAAAAGCTCCCACAACAAGGGCAAGGGTGCTTCTGAGGACTTTTTTCCCCAATGTTGTGCCTACGACTCTAGGATTTGTGACACTTTTTCTAGCATAGAGCCTAGGTCACTGCCTAGAACTCAATGACACCTTCATAAATGAATCTACACAATAGAATAATGATACATTTACAAAAACATTGACAAGGAATGGACTGGACCCAGACTAGCCATGACAGGAGTTTCATCAAACATATCACAAATATGAAATCTACAGGTCTTAACAACAGAGTTGAGCATAGGGGTCTCATACTTATGTGTGAATTGCTAAGAAGCATTGGTGCCTCAACACATTAGCTGCAATTTCATCTATTAGGCCATAGATACATTTTTCATTCATTTACAAGTAAAAATGTGATGAGAGCCATACCTCACCACTATCATAATAAATATTCATAACTAGCATAATAACAATATAAATACCAAGGAAAAAATAGCCATATGAACCACATATAAACCAGTATAATACTCATGAAATAACAAGGAGAAATAACCTCATATTAATGATGCAACAACCAACCAATTTTGGGACTTCCACGAACCACCCAACCATAGATTGGTTGGATCAAATCTCTCTTCATCCAGTCACCCCAGTGCCATATTCCAAGCATGAATGTGGGATCCTATGGAACAATCCATAAAAAATGAACCACGGCTTCTAGAGGCCAAACCACCTCAACCCATCAAACAGTGATTCCAGCTCACGGTCAGACATCAGAAACCATCACCAGATTGGTCTCTACCCAAGCCTTTCAGGGCTCTAGAGAGTTTGTTCCAACTGAGGCTTTCAGGACTAGTAACTCAACCCACAGCTGTCATCGGGCTCCAGACACTACAAGAAAATAGGTCATTGGAGAGGGTCATGCCTGTGGTAGACCTTTAAGGTCTGTCACCAATGTCGCATATGGTGACGGTATTTAAAAAAGCATTGTTGTAAGTGTATATAGTGATGGTCCTTTAAGGTTTGTCACCAAAGCCATTTTCAATGAAACTTTTGGTGAGGGTTGTTAAAGGCCCATCACTAATTCTCTCTTTGGTGACACTTTTGGTGAGGATCGTTAAAGGCCCATCACTAATTATCTCTTTGGTGACTGTTGGGAATGGGTCCCCTAGGGTCAATTTTGGGGTTAAAAGCCCAAGTTTTGGTTCTAAAGGCCCAAGTTTTGTATAATGAATGTAAATTCTCCACATTTTGTGGTCGCGGAGTGTGAAGGTGTAAATAGTCAAAAAGGGTTTCCACCCTTAGTTTAGGTAGCTTATGTTGTCTTGATGAGATCTACCCTTGGTCCACGGGCCACTGGAATGTATAAAAGGGGAGTCTTAGAAGAGTCTAGGGCAGTTTTTAGTTTAGTTCTGAGTAATTAACTGGGAAATTGATCAATGTAATGGGTCTGTGAGATCTAAGAGAAAAGATTCTTAGCATAGGAAGAGGCTCTGTAGTAGAGGGCGCATAGGCCTAGGGTAGAAGTATATAGTTGAGCGTGCCGACCCATACAGTTGTGTGCATAGGGAAGCTAGAGTCTGTACTGGAGATCTAAACCATCAATAAAGAGAATTATTTTGGAAATATATGGGTATGAACTATTTTACTTCTGTTATGAATGGTTGCGGTTATGTTATGTTGAATATTGAGTTTATGATTTAATGCTATATTGATGTGCGAATCTATGTGTTTTACTTTGTAATATGAATGCAAGTAAGAATATCTATTTACGTGAAGATAATCATAATGCATGTTGAAGTTAACCAATAATTAAGCTCATCAGGGTAGACACAGAAGTAAGAATAATTACAAAGGTGTGTAAGCATCTGCATTGACTATTTAGGGTTTGCGAAGGACTGTCGGAGACCTTCGTGAAGGTTTCAAATCCGAATAAGAGAAGTACAATGATAAGCCCTAAAGGGCTTATGGGTCCGTGAAGGAAGGGTTAGGGTATGAAACGACATCACAACTATCTCAAGGTGCAGAAACTTGGTTCCTGCATCCCCCCATACTGCTTCGGGTGAGACTTTAGTCCGCGCTCTACGGATTGATGTTGAAAGGGCTAGTAGTGTAGGGATTTGTTTGCATAATTAACATTGAACCTGGGTCAGGGCCCATAATACCAACAAATTGTTCTGTTGGTGGGATCGGGATCTACATAACGAGATGTGTGATGTCACATCATTGGAATCCAACTAAGAAAGAGATGGAAGACTGGTTGGATAGAAAAATCCACGAATTCGTGGCACAAGAGAACAAGAATTTGTGATTGATGAAAGAACAGTGGTTGGAAAGATACCCGTACACAAAATTACATGAGACCTTCTTCTATTCTTTCCTGGTCGAGTTGTATGAGTGGATCATGAAATTGGCGGATGACCAAGGAAGGTGGAGGCTTGATGATCCAGGAAGAATCGGTGTGTTCCTCTCTAACTCTGTAGTAATACCAGGTCTATCTTGTGAACTAATGCCCCCAAGAAGAGGATCAATCTCTGATGCGCCTACTGCCATTGGTTGAAAAACAATGGTAGAATTGCTCCTACGCCTTCTAGGAGAAGGCTCCAGACTCGTAGGTGAAAGCCCATGAAGTCTCTGAGACTGTCGAGATGGTCAGTCAGCCACTTTGAATTATTTTTATAAAATCTACTTAAAGACTCAAGAAAATTAAAAAGCTAGGCTGACTAGGAGCACAGAACACTCACTAAAATGTCCCTAAAGATATCAACAATCAAACTTCCAAGTATTTCTGCTCCGGGTGATTAGGACTGGACACCAAAATACAAGAAAGTTAATAATAAGGGCATTTCGAAAATAGACTGGGGTAATTATGCCCCAGGCCTACTAGCGAAGGTATCATAGGTAGTTATGCTGACCTCCAGACAACAGCCTTTGTCGGTGCAAGCCCCCAAGCTTCACAAGGGTGCCCTCCAGAAGTACTGCTAAACGTGATACAATGTCAACCTCAGGTGCCACGAGATTCCCCTCGGCAGCCACCTGTGTGGATTCCTAAGATAGGCAATTATGGACACCAACTCGTATCAGAAGCGGGGTGAAATAGTCGTGAGGTACGATCCGACAAGTAAGAGAGGGGGTATCTATCGTCCTTATCTTCACTATCCCTCATGCTTTACTCCTAGTCACGGAGCTTTCTTGGTCTCCCTAACGCTATTGGATTTTTCCCTTTAATCAAACTTCTATGTTTTACAATTTAGAGCGGCCTTGGAGAGTTTACTCTCCTCTCACCTAATCCAAGGCCCTAAATAAACCTAAACTTGTTGGTGTATTCTAATGACAATACAAAAAATTCTAGCTTATTTTATTAAGCGCTTGATTTTAAATGGCTATTCTTTTAAGTCAAAGGGATAAATGGAAATGAAACCAATGGTGTTTGTATGATGCAAAAAAAATTAATGAAAAACTAACTTATATGAATGCAATCGTTTGTTCTTGGATGAAAAGAAATTTCTACTTGGGTTCTACGAAACTTCTATAAAGAAATTTCTTTTCTTTTCTTTTCTTTTCTTAAAGCACACTTCACACTCACAAAAACTAAAAAGACTATTGATGCTTTAATAATGCAAAACTACCCTAATGCAAGGTGTACATGAAGATGAAAGATCCTAGATCACTCTAAAAAGAATGAAATTAATTGTTTATAACTTATTAATAATCCAACTTAAGTGTTTGAAAAGAATACGAATTTTGAATACAAAATCTTCTCCAAACAAGAAGGACAAATCCAAAAAGATCACAATTCACTTTGAAAAAATCAAAAGAAAGAAAAATCAAACTTGGAAAAAGAAGACAAAAACAATGTTTTTTAAGAACCTTTCTTTTTCAAGAAGCAATGAAGACAACCTTTCGAAAGCACTCTAAATTCCACCAAAGACTCAAAGACCGAAAGAAGAGCACAAGGAAACTTTGCAAGTCACAAATTCGACAACGAATGAAAACTTGAACAAAAAGGGCTTAAACTTGTACTAAATGACCCAAAAGGTAGCAAAGATCTTTGACAAACTAACCAAAAATTCAAGAAAGAAACACTTTCAAATTTGTCAAAAAGAAACTTTCAAAAAGCAAGAAAAGGTGTAAGGCCACGAAATGATGAAAAGCAAAGCAAGTAGACCAATAATCGAGCTTGACACTAAGATTGAAAACAATTTTTTATTCTGGAGGGCCAAAACAATCAATAACCTCTATAAGAAGTCTTGTGTGTCAAAACAAAAATCATAAAACTCACTCAAAAGAAAACCTAGGCCAAAACTTTTTAAAACGAAAGAGAATTCAAAATAGTAAGCTCACTAAATAAAAGACAGAAATTACCACTCATAGACCAAACAGACCAAGAGACAAATCTTTCTGGGTAGAGAGATTTGAAAAAATAATGCAAAAAATGGTATACGCGACTGTGTTCAAGCACAGAGGCATGTACACGCGCTTCTGATAAAGGAAACTCATGTATACACGAGTTCACTTCACAGAAACAAACGTGTGTACGCTACTGTAACAGAGTAAAGTGCATATACAAAGCTTTGCAAGAAAAATAAAAAATAAAGCTAGATCAAAAAGATCGGACTTAAGGTCTGAGATTCTACTAGACCAAACAACACTGTCACAGCAAGCAAACCAAGAACTGAGCCCTAATTGACACTGAACAACCCAAACTAGGAATAACAAGATTGTTATCCCCAGTGGAGTCACCAATTCTGTTACGGGAATAAGTACCCTAGGGCTTTGGGTTTGAACCGCAACAGAGCAAGAGAAAACTACATTAAGAAACACTCATACAACTCAGGAAACATGCTTATATAAACAAACTATGCGATAGCGACGATACTCGGATGTCCTTCGTTTGGGTAGTTCCAACAGGGTTCAGACCCTCTGCAACTCCTGATGATCTTCGAATCTATAAATCAACCAATTCAAACATACATAGCAACATATAGATAAAGCATTTTAATGAAACTAACTTTATATCATATAAGCAAATGATTAGTTATACATCAAAATAACATTCATACATGAATTACAACAGTATCTGACGCATAAACAAAGTTAATCTCAGGAACAAGACAACGCTTCTTTTTATAGTAGAAAGCTATAACTAACACGGAGAGAATTTGCCTGAGCCTTCTTCTTCCGGCTCCAAGCGGAACTGTCCTCCAGATCTGTCTAGTCCCAGTCTTCAACAGCCTCCTTCCATAAACTTGGGGAAGTGCTTGAAGCACAAGGATACTTCAGACTCAGTCAGGGATAATCTCAGTATAATAATTCTATCTCTTCTTCTCCTTAAGGCCTTCCCATAGAAGTCTATTTATACTTCACTGAATTAGTTTTTTAGTTGGGAAACAGTTGGGCCATGGGCACTAGGAGGTAATCAACAGGTAAAACCTGTGAACCCCGCCCATAATTAAGGAAATTTAATTTTTTTAAGTGTTTTAACACATATATGTGCATTGGGTATTGACTAACCCGTGTGAACGCACTTTTATCTCAGGGAAAAGTAGTGTACAGGGAATAAAACACTGTTTTTAAAATATTTGGACCAAATCTAGAAGGAGGGGTTGCCCTAGGCCATAACCCAAGCATCACAAATACCAAGCGTGGTAAATGGAGCTATAACAGCAAAGGTCCATCGGAGACCTTCGTGAAAGTTTCAAAGCTAAATACGAGAAGTACATTGATAAGCCCTAAAGGGCTTATGGGTCTACATGAAGGAAGGTTTAGGGTATAAAATGACATCACAACTATCTTAGGGTGCAGAAACTTGGTTCCTGCATCCCCCCATACTGCTTTGGGTGAGACTTCAGTCTACACTCTACGGATTGATGGTGAAAGGGCTAGTAGTGTAGGGATTTTTTTGGCTAATTAACGTTGAACATGGGTCAAGGCCCATAAGGCCAACAAATGGTTCTGTTGTTGGGATCAGGATATGCATAACGAGATGTGTGATGTCACTTAATTGGAATCCAACTAAGAAAGATATGGAAGACTAATTGGATAGAAAAATCCACAAATTTTCAGTGCAAGAGAACATGAATCCACAATTGATGAAAGAATAGTGGTTGGAAAGATACCTATACAAAAATTTACATGAGATCTTCTTTTGTTCCTTCCTAGTTGAGTTGTACAAGTGGATCGTGAAATTGGCGGATGACCAAGGAAGGTGGAGGCTTGACAATCCATTACTTTGGACCCCAGAGTTAGTGCGGAGATTAGAAGCCTCTGAAGATAAGATCACACGCGTTTTCGATCATTGGCTTGATCGTATCATAGGGGGGTTCATAATAGAGTTTGCAGTCGACACCTCAGTCAGTTACGACGAAGCAGAGCGCCGCTTCTTCAAAGGGCCACGAGGTAAGTATTTAAAATCATTAAATACTTGGATTAAGATGCTCTTGTGTTAAAATTGGGTTATGAAACTACATTGATGTTTGGGGCTACACAAAGTGGAAGGACATTCAGGAACAATGGAAGAACAGACCCTGAATATAGCCCGCTAATTGAACCCCCTCTGAGTGATGAGAAGGAAGCATCACAGGCATCTCCACAGAGTGTTGTTTAGTTGATAAATCAAGGGTTCTCACGAATACCCCATCCACCCACACTGCCTCCATCTTTATCTCTGCCTCATATTCCTTCGTCTACACCACCACCACCTCCTCCACCGTTCAATATGATGAACTCTGTAAAGCTAATTATGTTCAATGGCGTGGGAAATGAAGATCCAGACCAGTTTTGGTTTGTCGCGAAGGTTGTATGGGAAGCTCAGGGTATCACGGATGATCAAATGAAGAAAGAAATGTTGGTTAGTGCTTTGTAGCATCACACGCTAACATGGTACATTAAGTACTACACTGATAATCTGATGTCCACATTCGCAGATATCCAGACTGCGCTGAATAAGGATTTCATTAAACCTAAGTCTAATGTGCAATCAATTGCGGGATTCAAAGAGATCATGATGAAGCCTGGTGAGACACCCTAGGATCTGGATCAAATATTGAAGTGTATGATCCATGAGACTAACATGAATCTAACTGATGGGCAGCACCGTGAATGGTTTGTGGCTTCGCTCCTGCCTCATCTAAGGGTTGCGTTATCACAACAGAAGATTGGGACCTAGGTGGAATGTCTGGAAATCGCAATGAGATTGCATGAGGCACCGATGCAAGATGATAATCTAGGGGTTCAACAGATTCATGTGCAGTTGTAAAACCTTTGCCTAGAAATGCAGAGTCTGAAGAAAGATAGAACAACTTGGCCTAAGGTGCATGAATAAATTTGGTGCCTGAGATTGAAAAGCCAGGGGCATGATAAAGACCATTGTCTAGTTTTTGCAAATTATGTTGTAGCAGGGGGACCAATGCCTCTAAGGCCGGAAGCTCCAGTAGGGCCAAGTATAGGGCCCGCGCTATGGTGTGCTATCTATCAGGTAGTGGGGAAACATGCGATAGACAATTTCCATTTGCTGCAGAAATTCATATAGACACCACAATAGCTCCTATGCAACTTTTGTCAATTAGTGGGTCATGATGAGTGAAATTGTCGTAGTTATGAAATAATGATGGATAGAACACCTGCATATAGGGTGCAAGCAGAAACCTAGCCTCTGGACTAAGGTACTGGAGGAGCACGAGGTGAGTACTAGGGCTGCGGATGAGGCCGAGGTGGAGGAGGACCTGGTAGAGGTCGAGAGCAGGTCATTTGTTAAAACTGTGGGGAACCAGGACATTACCCATGAGACTGCCCAAATCCAACACGTTTGTCATGATGCTATTATACTTAGTTTGATCATGCGACGAAGGATTGCCTTATATTGTTATCTAAGATATGCAAAAAGGTGGTGCAACCTTAACAACCGACTCAAAACCTATAGATGATGAGGTTTGAGCCTCGCGAAGAAGATCCTAAGGTAAATATTGTGCTGCAGAGTGGAGTGACGACTGGTGAAGATAAGGGGAAGAAACCTGAAGAAGGTGAGTGGGTTCGTAAAGCGCCAGAAAAGGAGACCGAGTTTGATCTAGAACACGTGAAAGAAACGTTTATGGAAGTGAAGAAAAGCTTCGCCGAGGCCTCTACCTCAGGGAGTCAGGAGAAGCCGGCTAAAGATACAGACCTGTCCATGATTACCACGTTCTTGGAGACCTACATGAAACTGTTGTGTGATAGCAAGGCTGTGAAAGGATTGCAGGAGTGTATCAATAGGTGCACTGGGAAGGAAAACGCTACTAACAGACCGTGCGTGGTCAAAAATATTGGCAGGCATAAGACGAGAACGGGGCGTGATATGAGGCTTACTGCACAAATAGGAGAATATGAGATGGATCAAGTTTTTTTAGATTTGGGGTCGAATGCGAATGTTTTCCCAAAATAGACATGGAAGAGAATGGGGATACCAACACTACAATGGTCTCCGATTACGTTAAGGATGGCAAATTAGCAAAAAGTCATCCAAATAAGGAGGTTTCATGGGGTAACGGTTGATATTGAAGGTGCAAGCACATTAGCTAATTTTGAAGTGATAGAGATTGTGGATGATAGTAATCCCTACCGTGCACTCCTTGGGATCGACTGGGCCACTATCATGAATGGGTTAATTAATTTGAAGAAGTGGAAGATGATATTTGAGAAGAAATCGCTCCGTGTAGTAGAGCCCCTGGACCTTGAAGAAGGACCGTGCTATACTGAACTGGTCCACGATTATGAAATTGATGATGATTTAAAAGCCCAAGTTTTAGGGCTAAAGGACTAGCAGACCATCGCGGAGGGATGAGATTTCACTGAATCTGCAGATATCATTACAACCCTTTGAGAAGTGGGTGATTGACTTTGTGGGACCAATTCAGCCGGTAAGAAAGAAGATGGGTGTGTGGTACATCATCACCGCAACTGAGTATTTAACCAGATGGGCAGAGGTGCAACCTATGAAGGATTGTACAAGCATGATAGTAGAAAAATTCATCTTTGAGTACGTGCTGACAAGGTTTGTTTGTCCAAAAATTTTAATGAGTGATTGCAGTATGCATTTTCTTAATGAAACGATCAACGCGTTGATGGAGGAATTTTAGGTTTACCATCAGAAGAGCACGCCATATCACCCACAGGCTAATGGCATGGTAGAAGAATTTAATAATATACTGGAGAACACGTTGGTGAAGGTTTGCAATACACAAAGAAATGACTGGGATGTGTATGTATCAGCAGTGCTATGGGTTACAGAACAACTTGTAAGAAGCTGACTGGGCAAACGCCTTTCAGGCTGGTTTATGGCATTGAAGTTGTGATTCCAATGGAATACATTGTACCTAGTCTGCACATAGCAACATTCATAAGAATGGTGGATCCCAGAGCCATGGAAGACAGGTTCGCGCAGCTGAAAGAACGGGAAGAAGATAGGTTTCTGGCTAGATTCCATCAGCAAGTTCAAAAGGAGCATGAAAAGGCATGGCACGATCGGCAAATCAAACTGTGCACCTTTAAGGTAAATGATTTAGTGCTATTATATGACTACGAGTTCGATAAATTTCTAGGAAAATTTCGGATGCATTGGCTGGGGCCCTATGTCATCAAGGAGATTACCGATGGTGGAGTAGTTCAGATGGTAAAGTTGAATGGAGAGCCATTCCCAGGGAGGGTGAATGGTAGCCGATTGAAGCCATACACTGGGGATTCGGCCAGATCAATATATGGTGGAAGCACATTCTTAGCGCTCTAGGCAGCTGAAAGGAGGTGCAGGACTATAAACTACATTTCCCTGGTTGTAGAGCTGCGCAGTTGGGGTACTGAGTGGAATGGAGGATTGTCACAGTGTCAGAAGAAGCGTGAGGGGAGCTGCGCTTTGAAGGAGAGACTACGCAGGGTAGTCAGAAAGTGACGGTTATGGTCACTATTCATGACTTGATAGTGTGAAAACGGCTAAATGGAGCGGGGGGCCGACAATTAAGTCAGATATTAAGAATAAGATCTTTGAAAATGTGCTGCCACTCTAGCATTTATGAATCAATTTTGGGGGGAATGGTCGGATTCAAATTCGAAATTTCCTATAAATTACAGATGGCTAACCAATGAAAAACACTTGGCATTTTGAGAATTGAGGTGTTGAGCTATCAGGCACGCATGAAACTTGATTATTTCGAGGCTTTGGTAGCGATTTCAGTGTTTGAGAAGTTGTTGAAGGAAACTCATGAGATTTTAACTGGCATTATGTCGGCACCTATGGAGACTAAAAGTGTTGGAGAAGCGATGGAAGCTGAGGGAGCTGCCCCGAAGGTAGCGAGTGTAGAGGTACTTGCAGAGGTACCCAAATCACCGAGGTAGCCCAGGCCGAGGCCTACGCCACCCAAAGAAGGTCCCAAGATGAAGAAGGATAAGCAGAAAGAAACATAGCTGGTGTGTGAGTCGCCAAGGAAACACTAGAAGAAAGAAAAGCCTACTACACAGGAGAAGGGCAAGGTAGTAGACCCAGAACCTGGCGAGGACATAGAGGACATCAGTGTAGGCATAAAAGATGTTGACATGGGGGCAAAAGACATTGACGTTGAGGGGGTAGAACCTATCTCCAAGCTGCCACCATATGTCCCTCTGCATTGAGGCAAGGCAAAGGTACCAAATGACATCGATGAGAACAAAATCACAGTTTTGACCCCATTTCTTCTAGACAAAATCACATTTGAAGGACTGCGCTTGGTGTTAATCCCCTTCTTGAAGCTAGAGGACTAGGATTTAACAGATATAGAGCGCTTTCCACATTTGGTGACTGATAAATTCATGCATTGTGTCTTCTATAAAGACTTTGGTGTGACCGCATTGGAGCTAAGACAGTGGATAAAAGTGGTGGATAAGGCAGGACTGTTGAACCTACAATGGGTGCCACATTACAACCGCGTGCCCATAACTTTGATAGTGATCAAGCAGCTATTATGCTTAGTTCACGATGGGTGTCTATGGTTAGGGGATCCGATACCAATCACTGACATGTTGATCCATAGGATCACCTTGCTCCCACATTCAGGCTTGAATCCAACCATGGCATTTGGTGGAAAGTCAGGTGAGTGCAACCTCACCGAATAAATGAAGGACACGTTCAAGCTTGCCAAGAAGCAGTGCAGCTACTCCATCTCCAGCATAACCGACCCTGCGGTTAAAGTATCCACCCAGATCTTGGTGGGGAAAATTATAAGGAAGTGTCGCGCAGATGAAGTATCAACACCGGTGGTATCTTTAGCGGCCTAGTACGTGGACAGCATACAATTTAACTGGTTACACTACCTCTGTAGTGAGTTCTTTGCGAACTCCAAAGAAGTGCAAGATCAAAGAAAGACTTTCCACTATGCATGGATGCTGTTGTCGATTGTACTAGTTGTGTGGGACTTATCAGAGGATAGTCAGTTTCCTTCAATTGCACCAGAGTTGCTAGAAGTAGCAAAGTTCGCTTCGCTTTCAGCCACAAAGGACCCCCAAAGGGTCAAGGATAGCAAGATATTATGGATTCTCATGGAATCAAGAATCCACATCGCCATCAACCACAAGCTGCAACTCTCACCGATCGTCTTTAAGCAGTTTTTTGAATATGTGGAGTTCAAGGTGAACTTCCACTATGTTTACATTAGAGCGCAGAAGGACCCCGCACAAAAATGGTATGATATTCCATACCTGGCGATGGATGATGCAATCACTATGGTTCTGGAGAGTTTTCCCACAAAGTGGCGCAAGGCCTCAGACTTATCAGCTGGGTCTAGTAAGTCTGTCACGAAGGAGAAGAAGGAAGAGGCTAGGTTAAAGATGGAGCAGTTGGCCTACAAACGAAGAAAAGAAGTTAAGGACAAAGACAAAGTAAAGCGTGCGGCCAAAACGCAGGCATAAGGGGAGGAGAAAGAGGATGACCATGACTCTAATAGGATTCGAAAGTCACCTTCTCCATAAACAGATGAGGAGGAGCAGTGCTCAGAGCAGGGAGGAGCAGACCCAGAGACTATTCCATTCCAGGTTAAGCACACATAGGAGCAGGAGAAAGTAGGGCCACGGAAGAAGTCCAAGGCTAGGAAATCATCCCTGGACCCAATCACCTTGAAAAAGGGTGATTTGAGTGATATTGGTGATATAATGAGGGATGCAACTGAGGAACTATTATACCCATTCGAGCAGCAGCAGAGACAAGCCTTGTTCACCATTCAAATGGGTCTGTGTGAGCTGCAGATCTAGGCTACTCAGGTACGGGCTCGGGAACAGTGTGCTTTGAATGTTATCATTGAGTAGAAGATGAAAAATGCATAGATGTTCATCGAAAAATCGTCCGCGATTGATCTTCTTAAGAATATCACAGAAAAGAATGAGTGCACAACAACTGTGGTGGCTAAGGCATGCCAGACTATTCCAGAGTTGAACATCCCTGAAGATGCGCCAGTCGCCGCAAGGATCTGGAAGCTTGCTACAGGTGTGCACAAGGCATAGACAGAGCTATCTAAGTTTCAGTTTGAACTGAACCTTAAGATCACGGAACTTGAGTTGAGGGCCTAGCCTTCGACTCCACCAGAAGTTAGAGAGCAGTGTGAGATCACTGTCAAAGATGTCGTTGCAGTTATTGACACCACTGTGAAGGATTACACTGCACTCTTCGAGAAGGCACTCAAAGTAGTTACCAATCTGCAGGAAGATCCCAACCTACAAAGACTAGAAAATGAGGCATGGGAGTTGCAACAGAGGTATGATGAAGTCAAAACGATGCGCGCACTGTCACCATCATGGATAGGTTGGAAAAGCTACAGGAAGCGAAGGCACTAAAGGAACAGGTGGATGTAGCTCAACACAAGGAGGCAAGAATTAAAGGCCAGATTGGGGCCTTGGCTAGAGGAAGCCTATGTACTCATTGCCTCCATTGAAGGGAAATTGGCTAGTCTGTAGGCGACATAGTAGAAAATATAAGCAGATAGCGTAGAACCAGCGATGAAGCAGCTGGTTAAGTAGGTTAAGCAGGCGATAATGTAGTGTACCACTGAGGTTGCAGTCATACATGTTACACAGTAATTTGTCACCGTTTGTCACCGTCCCTGTTACCCCTCTCCCGCACACTGGAGGACTCATTCCGGGACCTGTGAGAAGTGACATGACCTGAAACCACTTGCATTATATTCCTCTAAGTATGAGCTTCATATGCCCTGAAGACATCTCCTGCAGAATACCCATAAAAGACCTCTTTTTGCATTGGCGTGGTTCCATAGTGTACTGCTCGCGCCAATGGGGGAAATCCTCTAAAGAGGGCACGCCAATGGCGCTCTGTCTCAGAGTCGCACTCGCGCCAACCCAGTTGGGTAAAGTTTTTAACAAACAAACTTCCGAAGGTTCTCCTTAACCCATTCACCAACTGAATCCGTGTTGATTTAGGATGGTTTGGCTTCGAATCTCCATAGAAGGGAAAGTGGTTTGCCACCTTTCATGGAAGTTTCCAAGTGATAAATCCAATCCCATGAATAATGTGGTTGATCCTATCTCTTTCTTCTCTATCTATAAAAGCTTGCCTCTATGCCTTGAGCAAGCTAGTGACAGTAGTTCTAGTCAGTAATTCCAGTATAGTGATAGAGAGTTTGAAGCTGCAAGAGCCTTCTTTGCACCCATAAGGCCAAATCTAAGTAAGGAGATTCTTGTCACCCAAAGAGAGAGAGGCTTGTTCCTCATCCCAACAAGCTTTGCAAGACTTGTGTAGCTGACTACCCAGCCAAAGGAGGATTTGACGTCAGAACAATGGTTGTATTCTTCTTTGTTATTTATTAATAATAGATGACTATCATTATGGTTCCACTCTCATTATCTTATGTTTGATGTTGAGTTATATCTTTTTTTACTGATATATAATTGCATCTACTAGATTTTATGCTTGTTTTCGTGTTGTTCTTTGCATGTGCAGGTGTCCAATCATGAAGATCATTGGGATCGTGACCGGCCAAGGCAAAGGAACGAGGGCGACATCTCTTCTACGAACACTAGCGTTGGAATCCAAGTAGGTTCTCACCATCCACTTTGTATTTGCAATTAGGGACTTGCGTGATAGCATTGTGTGATTCTTGCTAGACCCGGTCTGGGCTAGTAGGGATCGTCTCTGTCCGCAGAGAGGGTTTATCCACAATAATTTGGCGACTCCGCTGGGGAGTCTTGTCTCTTTGGTTTCTCGTTTGGTTGCTTAGATAGATTTCTGGGTTGGTTTTCTTGCTGTTTCTTGCTTCCTGGTTTGCCTAGATACTGTTTTCAAGCCTTGGGTTGCTTGCTTTTGTTTTTGACTTAGCAAACTCGATTAGCGCGCTTTTTAGCCTTACAGTCGTGCCAATTGGCGCAAGTTGCTCAAAAACAACCCGCGCTAATCCCATAAAAGCGCGAGTTGCAGCCTGAAAGTCGCGCCAGGCCTGTCAACTTTTCCAGTTCGCTTGTCTTCAATCCCTCTGAGCTTGGATTTGTATTTTGCCGCATATTTTTCAATTACTGGAGTGTGTTTGATCCTTGTTTGACTGGTTTTGGACCTTCATCCTTCGGGTGTTTGCCTTTTTCTATCGATTTCACATTTTAGCTCTAGGGCATCTAGTGGCCTTGTGCGTTGAGCCTTCCATAGGAGTCTTGGGTTCTTTGATCGTCCAGTCGACTTTGTGATTACTTTTGCACTTGCTCAGTAGTTTTCAAAGCCTTTTGTTGGTATTCAAGTGATTTGCTCCTTTTCCGCTTGGATTTCACTTGACTTCGTTTAGGCTTGGATTACATAGCCCGTAGAGGTCTTTGTGTTTTCTTCTTGGTTTGAAGGACTGTTTTGGTATTTTGGGGATTCCATTGTGTGCTCATTGAGTGAAATTGATATTTTGCTCGGTGTTACTATCTCTCAAAATTTGTTTAGTGCACTTTGCCATTGAAAAGAAAACGGATAATCTCTTTTGCGTTGCATTAGTTAATTGAAATTAGAAGCTTTTCATTGATTAAGCGATTTAAAACAAAGAAAAGTTTCTTTTATTTGTCATTAGCTGCATTAGAGTGGTTCTTGATTGTTTGTGGTCATTTTGTTTGAAAAATTCTCAACTCTCTCGTAGTTAGTATTCATCGAACGAAATGATATTCTTTGGCATATAGTTTGCATTTAGGGAATTGTGAGAGATTACATACGGTAGGACCTGGAAATTGAAACTTAATCAAAGATCAACCATAAAATGAACTGAATGAACTTAAAAATGCATTGGAACATAACGCTCACTAATTAGAGGTCTAGGCTAGAGACATGCTCCGGTGTCGTTAAACCTAGTCACTATTGTTTCACACTATGGTTGGGTGATTCCTCCTTTTGTGACTCGATAGTGGTCTAGCACGGACTTGAGCTCCCACGTACCGTCGCGTATATAGGGGAGACCCCACTAGGTTATCGTCCTTTATCCACAGGAAGCCGTGTCTGCCGCCTTACAAGCCGTAAAGCACCAAACACAGCATTCGGGGAGATTTACTGCCATACGGGAAGTCCTTGGTTTTCATATGACTGCCAAGGTGTATATGCAGTTTTACGGATTTGTTTGGTAAACCTTTTTGCCTAGCTCTCCAGAGTAGTCACTTTTGATTCTTTTTAGACTCCTTAAAAGAAAAGGCTCACTTGAGCACTTGTCACTTCGGGCTCACAAAACATTCGAAGGTGACTAGAGTCACCTTTTTGTCCTTTTCTCGACTCTTAAAACATGAAAAGGTCAAGTTGTGTCCTTGCGTCTTAAAATTTATTTGGTCGCGATTAACTTTACCCGGTTAGATCTTGTTTGCGTTAGCTTGAGTAGGATTCTTTTCGTTCTCGATGGCAACTTTTCCTGGGTTCACCAACCCAGGGATCCCCTCTGACGGGAACCCTGGTCATTTTGCTCCTTTTGGAAATGTTGGTGCTCCTTATATGGCAACGTTGTCCCTCCCAGGGTTAACTGTTGGGTTGCCGGTTTGGTTGTTCTCAACCTCTTTGGTCCCTGCCGTCTCACCATCTAGTCAACCCGTCCCTCCACCTGAACAACATCATGTTGATTCTAAGGTGGATCTCTCCCCTTCTACGCCCACTTCTACGTCCTCATCTTCTACTTCACCCGGTGAAAGTCTAGATTCGAGTAACTAGGTGGCTAAGAAGAAGAAGAAGAAGACAAAGAAGAAGAAGGCTCCTAAGGGAGAGGTTACAAGTGCAGCTACCCCCTCGAGTATAGCTGAAGTCGGGCCCCCTTCCGCTCCTCCGCGGAAGGTCAAGTTTCCTTGTCGATTATGCAAGGAGGACCATGTTCTTCGTGATTGTCCTGGCATTCCCAGGGTCCTAGAAGTATGGTCTCATGATCCGGCCCACCCCTCATCGTCCTCTAAAGCTCACGGCGATGCTACCTTATCAGTTGGGAATAGTAAAGGAAAAGGGAAGATTCGAATCCCCTGTAGACTTTGTGAAGGCAATCATCCCCTTCACCTTTGTCCACTCATGGATAAAGCCTCCGTTGTCTTGGAAAGTCTTACAGCTCCTTCACCCCAACTTCCCGTTGGTTATCAACGTCTCTCTGTAGCCGTAGATCGTTCCCCTACTAACAAAGAGATTGATTCATATTCTTCTCTTGTCCAGCCTCCTCCTCCCGAACCTGGCTATGCCCAGCCTGTTCCAGACCAACCATTGGTCGGAAAGAGTGTCGACTCGAGTTCACCACCTGTCGATCACTCTGTTTCGGAAGAGCATCACTCCCATGTTCTTCTCGTCTCCTCAGATTCTCCTGAGTCCGGAAATGACTCTCCTATCCCAGCTGCTCCCGAGAGTCCTGCTTCAGTTCCTTTAGAGCAGGGGGGCAATCATATGATTCCCCCACCAAGTAGTTTAGTCGTTTCCTTCGACTGGAGTCGTTTGACTACCTCCTGCCTTCCATCCCATGTGCCTTTCTGGGTCACGGTACATGCCTATAATAAGGCGCTACCTAGCACTGTGTTGGATGAGGGACCATCGGTTAGTCTTATGCCTGCCACTACTTGGCAAGCCTTGGGTTCCCCACAGCTTGTGCCAGTCGCACCGAATCTAACGGCTTTTGACGGAGGAACTAGTCAACCATTAGGGATCCTTCCACAGTTCCCTGTTACTTTGGGAGGCAAGACCGTCTATATAGACGTATCGGTTACCCAAGGTGCTTTAGACTTCAGTCTTCTCCTTGGCCGTGACTATGTTTATGCCATGGGGGCCCTTGTCTCTTCACTTTTCCAGGTGGTTTTCTTTCCGCACGATGGAAGAATTGTGACTATCGATCAAGTGTCATTCGTTAGTCCCCCGATGCCTCCTGCGCCGTTGTCATCCCCTCCTAGTTTTCATCCACCAGTTGCATCTACCCCACCACAGATCAACTACGTGACCACCTATCCCATGCCTGGATCCAGTGATGTTGCCATCATGCATAGTGTCCTGTGGGCATTGGGCCCTGACTTCCAAGATGTTTCCCTTCCACTAGGAGTGGCAATCTTGGAAGCCTCGACTTTCTATTCATTATGATGAAGTTCAGGTGGAGCATAGTTCGTTTCCCTGTGTCAAGCTCCTTAAATAATGAAACTAGGTGGTCGAGCATAATTCCTGATCTTGTGTCAAGCTCATTAAAAAATGAAAAAAGGGTTATGAGGATAGTTCTTTTACTGTGTCAACCTCATTAAAAAATAAAACAACCCCTTTTCCCAATCGAGTCTTTGATTAAGATCTCGTAAAATCCAAGTCGAGTCTTTCCAAGATCTCGAAACTGAACCTTCATTCCATCCACTATGTTGAATGCAATGAAGCTTGGGGGGCATGTACCTCGTTTTGCGTCATTATGCTGGGGGCATGCGAACTTATAACAAGCATAGTTTTTCGTTTCAAGCTTGTGTAAACATGAAACAGAATCCAAGCAAAGTTCTCCATGGTTCAAGCTTGTGTAAAAATGAACCCATACCCGATTTACATCTCGTGATTGTCGCTTTATCCACTAAATTCTGTTAGATGAGCCCTGGTTGTTTCATTCCATCGCCACCATCTCTTTGGCTGATCATATGCTTTCACTTGGTTGTTTATCCTTTCCTGAGGAACTGCAGCGATGAGTGGTTTTGTTAGCCAACCTCTTAACCATTAAATGTTTTGAGTAGTTCCACCATTACTGGAACCAGTTGCTACCCTTTATACCACTCGTTTCTCTAGGATGAGTCACCTTTAAGCTCTTTTCTAACTCGTAAAATATGAAAAGATTGCCGAGTATTTTTCCCTTTTTGACTCATTAAAGAGAATAAAAAATGGAGGTCTGCTTTCAGCTCTCTTTCGACCGTTTAAAGATGAAAATATTGCGGAGTTCCCTCTTGACTCGTTAAATGGAAATAAGAGGTAGTCGTCTTTAAACTCTTTTCCGACCGTGTAAAAAACAAAAGATTGTCGGGTCTTTATCGCTTCAGGCTCGTTAATGGTTACGAAACAACGTGATATCGATCATTTTTTTACTTTTTCAGGTCGATGTCACTACATATGAAAAGTACTCCTCGATCGTAATGATCGGGCGGTTCTTTCAAGCATTGTTTTATACTTTTTCGGGCTCGAGAGACACAAATTTACGAAAAAGGACCCCCCTGGAGTTTTCTTTCTGCTGTCTTTTCAGACTCTCTAAATAGGAAAAGACGCCGAGTTCTTCCTTTTTCAGGCTCGTTAAAACTTAATGACATCGGATTCTGTCGTAATGACACCTTACAAGCATATGCTATCCCCGTCAAGCTTGTTAAAAATAACTGGGGTACTCACCAGAAATGGTTGGGAAAATGGACCCATAATTATTGTCGTGTCGGCAGTATGTCGCTCTTGAACATGGCACTTCTCTGCATTCGTGTCTGGGTGGGGACATCTCATCTTGTTTTTACACTAGCCTCCATGGGTTTGGGTGATCCTGTTTGACCTCTCATCTACTCATTGCCTCGTCACCATGACCTTTGATCCGTTGATGTCAAATACTGCCAAGTCCACTGTCGTGCTGACGATATGTTCAAGAGAAGTTGACCTCTGCAGAATTACAACCTCCCTCTGATACTTCACATAATTCTGATTCACCACAACATCTTTCCTCTGTCTCGTGTCGATGATGTGGGAAACACTATGGCCCACCTTTAATCAAGGTCACTTCCTGTCGACTTCAGCTCATTATCCAGGAAGCTGATCTAGAGACTCCCTTCGGTGCCTTGGAGCCTGCATGCCTCAATGGCAAGTTCTTCGTGTTCGATGAGAGGTTTTCATCATTGGCCTTCGATCGAATGATTCTACGGGTGTTCGACGCCATCTCATTAATTCACACACCGTAGATTGTACCTGTAGTACCTTGAGGGCCATTGTCATTATTGGTGGTACCTCTCGCGTCTGTTAACAGTTTTCATCATTGACTGGTAATAAGATGATGTTCATGCATGTTCGAATTCAACTCCTGTATTCACATGCTTGGACTTGTACTCTGTTCGGGTCGAGATGGAGTGCAAGACCTTGGATTTGGTTTGTTGGAATCCAGGCTGCGATTTGTGGCCTATTATGATCATTACATGACTCATTCACTGGATGGCTGCGACCATGCCTGAGTCTATTTATCGATCCTCTCTGGATGGCTGCGTCCATGCCTTGGATCAAGAGCATTATGTACTTTGCTATGGATGTCTACACCCATACCACATATATCATGTACTTAAGATATCAGTTGTACTTCTTTACGCAGGTTCTCCGACGGCAGCGTTTCCAGTTACGCATATTCTTGTCAAAGCATTTCACCCCTCTCTCTCCCTCGGGCCTCATGCTTTAGGGGGCATCTGTTACACAGTAATTTGTCACCGTTTGTCACTGTCCCTATTACCCCTCTCCCACACACTAGAGGACTCATTCTGGGACCTGTGAGAAGTGACATGACCTGAAACCACTTTCATTATATTCCTCTATGTATGAGCTTCATATGCCCTGAAGACATCTCCTGCAGAATACCCATAAAAATACCTCTTTTTGCATTGGCGCGGTTCCATAGTGTACTGCTCGCGCCAATGGGGGAAATCCTCTAAAGAGGGCGCGCCAATGGCGCTCTGTCTCAGAGTCGCACTCGGGCCAACCCAGTTGGGTAAAGTTTTTAACAAACAAACTTCCGAAGGTTCTCCTTAACCCATTCACCAACTGAATCCGTGTTGAGTTAGGATGGTTTGGCTTCGAATCTCCATAGAAGGGAAAGTGGTTTGCCACCTTTCATGGAAGTTTCCAAGTGATAAAGCCAATCCCATGAATAATGTGGTTGATCCTATCTCTTTCTTCTCTATCTATAAAAGCTTGCCTCTATGCCTTGAGCAAGCTAGTGACAGTAGTTCTAGTCAGTAATTCCAGTATAGTGATAGAGAGTTTGAAGCTGTAAGAGCCTTCTTTGCACCCATAAGGCCAAATCTAAGTAAGGATATTCTTGTCACCCAAAGAGAGAGAGGCTTGTTCCTCATTCCAACAAGCTTTGCAAGACTTGTGTAGCTGACTACCCAGCCAAAGGAGGATTTGACGTCAGAACAATGGTTGTATTCTTCTTTGTTATTTATTAATAATAGATGACTATCATTATGGTTCCACTCTCATTGTCTTATGTTTGATGTTGAGTTATATCTTTTCTGACTGATATATAATTGCATCTACTAGATTTTATGCTTGTTTTCGTGTTGTTCTTTGCATGTGCAGGTGTCCAATCACAGAGATCGTGGGGATTGTGACCGGCCAAGGCAAAGGAACGAGGGCGACATATCTTCTACGAACACTAGAGTTGGAATCCAAGTAGGTTCTCACCATCCACTTTGTATTTGCAATTAGGGACTTGCGTGATAGCATTGTGTGATTGTTGCTAGACCCGATCTGGGCTAGTAGGGATCGTCTCTATCCGCAGAGAGGATTTACCTCCACAACAATACAGGTAGAGTTGGGAGGTCTTCGTGACAAAACCTCCACACTGACCAAGTGACTCAGGGCGAGTCACCAGATTTGTGTTGGGGGCCTGTTGGGAACAAGTCCCTTAGGGTCAATTTTTGGGTTCAAAGCCCAAGTTTTGGGGCTAAAGGCCCAAGTTTTGTATAATGAATGTAAAGTCTTTGCATTTTGTGGTTGTGGAGCATGAAGGTGTAAACTATCAAAAAGTATTTCTGCCCTCAGTTTAGGTAGCTTGTGTCGGCTTGATGAGATCTACTCTTGGTCTGCAAGCCATGGGAATATATAAAAAGGGAGTCTTAGAAGAGTCCATGGTAGCTTTTAGTTCATTTCTGAGTAATTAACTCAAAAATTGATCAATGTAATGGGTCTATGAGAGCTAAGAGAGAAGAGTCTTAGCGTAGGAAGAGGTTCTGCAGCAAAGTGCGCAGACGCATAGGGTAGAAGTCTGCAACAAAGTGTGCGGACCCCTACAGCTGTGTGCACAGGGAAGTTAGAGTCTGTACTGGAGATCTTAACCATCAATAAAGAGAATTATTCTGGAAATATCTATGTATGAACTATTTTATTTATGTTATGAATGGTTGGGGTTATGTTATGTTGAATACTGGGTTTATGATTTAATGCTATATTGATGTGCAAATCTATGTGTTTTACTTTTTCATATGAATGCAAGTAAGAATATCTGTTTACGCAAAGATAATCATAATGCATGTTGAAGTTAACAAATACTTAAGCTAATCGGGGTAGATACAGAAGTAAGAATAATTACAGAGGTGTGTAAATGTGTGCGTTGACTATTTAGGGTCCGCGAAGGATGATCGGAGACCTTCACAAAGGTTTCAAAGTTGAATAAGAGAAGTACATTAATAAGCCCTAAAGGGCTTATGGGTTTGAGCGAAGGAAGGGTTAGGGTATAAAATGACATCACAACTATCTCAGGGTGCGGAAACATGGTTCCTTCATCCCCCCATACTACTTCGGGAGAGACTTCAGTCCACGCTCTGCGGATTAATGCCGAAAGGGTCAGTAGTGTAGGGATTTTCTTGGCTAATTAATGTTGAACCTGGGTCAGGGCCCATCAAGCCAACAATGACACTTCTAGTGATGATCTTTTATTAACCATCACCAATGATCTTTTTGGTTACTTTTGGTGACGGTCAATAAATGTTTGTCATCATTGATCATTCTAATAAGTTTTTGATGATGCTTCATGCATGTGACAGACCTTTAAGGTTCGTCACCAATGTCTCATATGGTGACGGTCTTTAAAAAATCATTTTTTTAAGTGTATATAGTGATGGTACTTTAAGTTTTGTCACCAAATCTATTTTTAATGACACTTTTGGTGAGGGTCGTTAAAGGATCGTCACTAATTCTCTCTTTGGTGACACTTCTGTTGAGGGTCGTTAAAGTTCCATCACTAATTCTCTCTTTGGTGACACTTATAGTGACGATCTTTTATTGACCCTCACCAATGCTCTTTTTGGTTACTTTTGGGGACAGTCAAAAAATGTTCATCATCATTGATTATTCCAATGAGTTTTTGATGACGCTATGTACCTATTACTGTATGTTTTGTCAAACGATAACGATTTAAGACCATTGTTGTGGAGTCTTTTTCATTATGTGTACAAGGTCATAGTGGTTATAATAGTCAGTCAATTTGTTAAGAAGTAATTAGTGTGTATCATTTCCCTCAAGTCATAATAATATAGTTTTCTTATGAGTCAACACATGATTCATCTCTATTAGGTTTATTACGTTAAATAAAGTTCCACTAGTGTGTGTAGGAACTATATTATTTAATACATAATCAAGCTTTGTCAATTCTATTAATGAGAGAGGCTTAACACTCCTCAATGCTCATGGCACATGTTAACATGATTTGGAACATTACACTAACATCCCTGACACACATTAGCACTTGGCACATGTTTGCACTTGGAAAGTATTAGCACGTTTGGCATGTGTTGAGATGACTTGGTATGATTTGGCATGGTTTAATATTAAAGTTATTTGAGATCAATTATTGGAAACTAGATGAGAAGAAACGAAGGAATATTTGGCACTTAGAATGCGTTAACACTTGACACTTGGCACATATTGGCACCTAGTGTTGGTATGCCTAGCATGCCCCTCATGGAAAAGGTAAATTGATGAATTATTAACTTTATTATGTGCTCATTTCCTTGTAGTTTAACTTGTTCCTCCCTTTTGTTTCCTTGACATTCCCTAGCATGCATTGTCACACCCTTGTACATCTTGGCATGCCTTAACACTTATCACATCTTAAATTGTTTGACATGCCTTCATACTATATGGCACATGTTAGCATGCCCTAACATTCCCTAACACACCTTGGCAATCATGACCTCACAACTAGAATTACATTTTTCCATGACTTGAGAACCTTACATTCACTAGAACACCTTGGCACTCCCTAGTTTTCATGCCATCTGTTATCCTCCACAATGTCCCGGGCTGATGAGGAGATCGACAGAGGTAACCACAGACCAAGATTTTAGTTTGGTAGCTAGCCCTACCAAAACAGAGAGGGCTCTCTCTATGAAATCACAACGAAGAGATGACTGGGATGTAAAGGATTTTAGGCTAGATAGCTAGGCTCAGGTGGGTTTTGGAAAATTTAGGGTTTTATTGCTAGATAAGTGTTGCCTTGTTGGGGCCTGTCCCAGGTTTGGAGTTAATTAGCCAAACAAATCCCGGTACTACTGGCCCTTTCGGCAATATTCCGCAGAGTGTGGACTGAGGTCTCACTCGAAGTAGTGTGGGAGGGTGCTAGAACTAGGTTTTCACACCCTTGAGATGTATGAGAGGTTAGACTGGTTCCATTGTTTGTCCCTGCGCACAAGTCACTTCACGCACTTCCATGTTCCTCACGCCCTGATACCTTCACGTACTTGGATGTCTTACGTTATAATTAGTTATACAAAACATTCATATAAGTTTGCGCAACAAATTAGCAATATACTTGCAAATTATACCCAATCATATATTAACACAGGAAAAGATGCACAGAAATATGGTAAACTTCTCTTTATTGATTCATCTGCACTCTAAGCTGTGGATTACTTGGCCTCTGTGCACTTAGTTGTAGAGCCTTCCCCTACTCTATGACCCAAAGGTACCTTTTACACTTTTACTCAATCACTTAAACTTCTCATGCTCTTCTATATTTTTTCTACACTTAGAGCCTCGCTCTATTTTATACAATCCCATGGTCTGCAGACCATGGGTAGGTCTATTAAGCTGACATTACATTACAAAACGAGGGCGGACAACCCTATGACTCTATCATAATTTTGTGCTCTACGCCCATAATTCGCGGAGTTTTTGCAAAAATATTTGGTCAAAACTTGGGCTTTAAGCCCCAAAACATGCCTTGGTGGGATTCCATGCCCAACAGACCCCCAACACCCACATCGTGACTCGCCCTCGAGTGATTCTGTCGGCGCAGAGATATTTGCATGGAGTCCTTGCAACTCTGCTCAAACTGTTGCAAGGTCAGTAGCGCACTGAGCTGCTACCTGCTGGATCTACTGCATGCATTGTTCCGAGACCATGGTGTCGGAAGTGCTTCTCTGCATCTGTGCCTGTATCCCCTACATGTGTGCGAGCTTGCCTTGGAAATAATACTGAGAGGGGGGGGTGAATCAGTATTATTAAATCAATAAAACTTTTTCATTTCCATATTAAGATTCATATACACTACTTTAGTTAAGGCAAACTGCGTGTATACGCAACTGTGTGTAATGCAACAAGAGTATATCCAGTAAACTTATGATTCAATTAGTTAATCCTTAATGAGTGCATCAGAACATTATTAACCATATGAATAGTAAACATGAACAGTAAAATAGAACAGATCATCACACACAAGAAGCACACATGAACACCATGATGTAAGGTGGAAACCCAATGTGGGTGAAAACCACCTGCTGCAAGTCGTCTCAATCTTCCTTTTAATAAGAAACTTATTTATACAATAGTTCTGTATTGGTGTAGTCTTATACCAATACACAGGCTTCTACCTGCAGAAGGCTACAACCTTCTCTCGTTCTCCAGACTCTCCTGGAAGGGAGCTACAACCCCCTTAGCTTTTGTACTAGCTGATCCATTTACTAGTACGTAGGTGCCGGCCTACTGAATGCTCCAACCTTCACTCGTTTTCCAGCTGCTACTGGAAGGGAGCTGCCACCCCCTTAGCTCTTGTACTAGCTGATGTACTAGTACATAGGTGCCAACCTACAGAAGGCTACAACCTTCTCTTTCTTCCTCCAGGTACCACGTTTCATAAATTTTCAGACTGGATACTCCTGAAGCACAACACCATAATCTGAAGGCCACGTTTCATCCAATTTTCATACTGGACCCATCAACAACATTGAAGCACAAAATCAATCACCACTGCAAAACACCCATCAACTACACCTGCATCATCAATATCTGAATCACCCAATACTGAAACATTGAAACCCTGTTAACAACACAATCACCAGAACATAGAACATACAACAGAACTTTGCAACAATAACCAAATCCAACTGCAACTTCAAATATCATGTCTCATAATGTATACACTACTATGATGCATCAAACCAACGTACATATGCACTTTCACCAAAGCCAACCCCCATACAAATCTGCAAATATTTACTCATAACTTTGCAGCTGTTCTAGACATTAGTCATACCTAGATCATAACATTCATACAATAAAACATGAGTCAATAATTCAGATCTAGTCTATCCATAATCAAACCATATAATGATAAAACATTCCAAGCCTTAAGATCTTGATCCATCGTTCATCACCATTCACATGGGTGCATCCTTGGTTCAGATCAATCACAACATCACAAACCCATAACCAGCATACTAGATCTCACACTTCATCAGATATTCATCACTTCTCAAAATTGCCTTTGCCTAATGATCTTCTTCTCCTTTTATAGTCTTAGGCCTTACTTAATACCATGGTCCAAAACCATTTAGAACCAATACTAGGAACCCAATACCTGGGTTCAACACTTCAGATGCAATACCAAGGACCAAAACCATAGGTCTAAATACCATGGACCCAAAAATAAGCTTTCCCACATGTACACGCTTTTCCGTGCATGAAAGTACGTGCATACACATACGCGACTTTTGATCAACAATCCCGCGTGTATACACACCTTTGTATATAGTGAACCTATGTGTATACCACAATTGGTATATAGCGAACCTGCATATATACGCGACTTGGTACATAGTGAACCTGCATATAACATGCATATGTATGTGACTTGGTATATAGTGAACCTGCGTATATACTCTTCTTTCTTCATTTTTGTAGTCTGATCATCAATTCTTTGCTACTGACCTATTGCACTATAATTTATCATCTTTCCATCAAGGACAACACTTGTATCATAATGCCAACAATCTCCCCCTTTAGACTTGATGTCAAAGCTAACTTGTCATACTGAGAACTGTCATCTGATTCCTTTGAGTTGTCCTGCATCCCATGTATTCTGTCACATCTGATATCTCTTTTGTAGATTCATCTAGATATATATAAGTGAGTTGTTCTTCTACGAGTGGTTGCCATCAAGTACAACACATGCATCATAATGCCAACAATCTCCCCCTTTGGACTTGATGGCAACAACACCAAATCACTCTCCCCCTTTAACATCAAGGGCAAAGGGCAGACCAAGATATTATCTTTCCTTGAAAAGCATTCCGCTGTCCATACTCCCCCTGAGTACCTGTTGAAATCTCTGAATGAGCTCCGCCTTTGTATATGCCAAGGTGTACCAATCTGACCATGCTCCCTCTGAGTACATGCTAAAGTATCTGCTCTGCTGAAGTGTGTTGTTCATGCTCCCCCTGACTGTAAGCAAGGTCTGCAAAAAGATGTTCTACAAGAAGAACATGGCTTTATCATAGATGACCTTCCTATCACCAAGGGCTCATACATACATACATCTCCCAACCCAGTGGGGATATACCAATATTGACTCATCCACCCAACCAAGTGGGGATATGCCAGATACCAAATGTTTATACATGATTGAACTATTACATCATCCTTCCCATGCATAGAGGGGGTACAAATTACATCATATGTCCAAAAGGGATTCATCAAATGACTACAATAGATAGAGACAAACTATTACATCATGAGTCTTGATATGACCTTTACATGACATTTATAATAGAGACCAAACATCTAAATAAGATCATGATAGTCATCAGCAACTATCATACACAATGTATGATCTGCTCCATAATCATCTGACAATAGCACCTAGACCAGCAACAAGGTATGTCTGCATCAACTCATCCTTTTGAACAGAATTCTACATATGACATACAGAATCATTCACATTATATCATATGTGAAAAACACCATAGCCATCTCATCAACATCAAGATCTGCATGATCCAAGTATCATCACTCTGGGAACATCTGCATCAATCAACATATGTAAGTATCAACCTATCATCATATAGGTAAGAACTCATCATCATCATGTCTCCAACAATGCAACTTTGAGTAATCATTCATGTATCTAGCACTATGTATCTTGAGCTCAAGATCATTTGTCAAGACTTCTTGATATCATCAACATCAACAATCTTCATCCACATGAACGCCAAGAACTATAGGAATCCTGCATCATAACTGTATTGTATGATCTTTATGCATATGACGACAGCAGCATATTAGTGACTCATCATCAAGTAATGAAGATGTGTATTCAAGCTTTGTACTTCTCCCTATCCTTATGAGGATCACCATGTAAGCACCATATATGCATCATCAGAGAAACAACCAGAAATATGATCTGAACATCAACTATGTAACCCCAAGAATCATATGAGATTTTGTCATGGATAACTCATAACCATATCATAGCAAGATATATCATTTAGCCATATAAGCATCATTACCAAGGACTACTAACCATAATGCCAACAATGCATTATTAAAGGCATATTCTCCCCCTGAACCTGTGCCATCTTGCTTATTGTCAGATCTGATCATGCATATATTAGCAAGAAGTATCATTAATTTAGGATCACAACACTTTTAAAACATCTTACAAGTATCAAGACATTTTCACACATCATCAGCAGATTGTAACCATTATCAAACAGAGAAAATAATGGACTGAATCATATCAGACCCTTTTTCCTGAGTCTGTCCCATAGCTTTTCTTCAAACTAACATATACACGACTGTACAATGTCTAACTCGCATATATACACGACTTCCCTTTATGAAACTTGCGTATGAGATTTAGGACACTGAATTTTTGCACATTCAGGTCCCTCTGAGTCTGTTATGTCTGTATATTGTGTTGTGCCACATCTTTCTGACTGTACTTCCTTCTTCTTCCATATCTTCAAGTGTGATGATGTTTTCTCCTTTTGGTATGGTTCTCGTACTTTGTTCCTGCATTCCTTTGATGTACGTCCAAGCTTGTT
The DNA here is from genome assembly GCA_031772625.1 of Pinus tabuliformis. Taxonomy (NCBI): domain Eukaryota; kingdom Viridiplantae; phylum Streptophyta; class Pinopsida; order Pinales; family Pinaceae; genus Pinus; species Pinus tabuliformis. Next base: position 476,044,779 of record CM062813.1, on the reverse strand, counting down.
ACATGCATAACATCTTACATGTTTCATATTCCTTCTGTAGCAATCAACAGCTCTGTGACCAAACATATTGCAAGCAAAGCAATATCCCTTAAAGTACCTGGAACGTGATGATATTTTTGAGTGATAGTCTTGAACCACTCTTCTTCTGCATCTAGCTGCAACATGTCCAAGATTATGACATACATAACATTCAACATTATTCATTTGACAAATTGACCGACTAGTATTTCCATAGTTAGGAATAAAAGATTTTCTTTGAAGAATTTCTTTCCTTGGTTGTTGATGGGATTGACCTCTCATCTCCTTGTTGAGCATTTCATATTTTACATTAGAGTCCCTTGTCTTACTTTGTGAACTAGATTCTCCTTCAACAGATTCATGAAAACCAAGACCTGTTTTGATAGTTGGAAACCTTTGACTACTAAGAATATCATCCAAGATCTTAGTACTATCTTGAAATCGTAAGAGCTTATCCTTTTCTTCCAACTTATCTTTAAGAACATTTACCTCAACCTGATGTTGCTCCTCCTTTTCATGATACTGCTTCTTCATTTTTTATTCAACTTTTCTTCCTTCTTCCAACTGATGTCTTAGTTCAAGAACTTCGTTTTCTTGTTTTTCAAGAGCTTGGAGTAGTTCTTTATTCTTCCTTTTTGATTCTTCAAGATCTTCTTTTAGCGAGAGGATCGTAGCTTCAAGACTTTCATAGTAACTGGATCTGTCTCTAAGTTTCTTGATTGTTTTTCTCCTTTCATTGACTTCATTTCTTAATGATGTCACTTCATCCTGCAACTTTTGACATTGATCTTCCTTGTCCTTGAATAACTTCCTTACCATGTTTCCTTCCTCTAGTTGAGCTTTTAGTTTGGTAGCTTCTTCTTTGAAGGCACATTCCCTTTTGCTCAATAGATCTTATTGATCTCTAATTTTGTCTATAAGCCTTTTAAATTCTACCTCTATTTGATATCTTTCTTGCTCACCCATAAGAGAAAATTCAGTTGTTTCGCTATCACTTTCATCATCTTCAAAAGGATGGATAAATGTATCACCAGAGTATAACAAATTCATACCTGCTAGTTCTTTTGCTTGTTCATCTCCATTCTGAAGTGATTCTGAATCTAAAGTGCTTCTTCCACATATTCCCCAATCGATTCTCCCACTGTCATAGATCTTTTGAGATGTCTTCTTCTTCTTAGGCACTTTCTTCTTAAGCTTCTTTCCCATTGATCTACAGATCTCCTTCAAGCGATCAAGCTTCTACCAAAGTACCTGCTCTGATACCAATTGTCGGAAATAATACTGAGAGGGCGGGGTGGGGTGAATCAGTATTATTAAATCAATAAAACTTTTTCATTTCCATATTAAGATTCATATACTCTACTTCAATTAAGGCAAACTGCATGTATACGCAAGTGTGTGTAATGCAACAGGCGTATATCCAGTAAACTTATGATTCAGTTAGTTGATCCTTAATGAGTGCATCAGAACATTATTAACCATATGAATAGTAAATAGGAGCATTAAAATAGAATAGATCATCACACACAAGAAGCACACATGAACACCATGATGTAAGGTGGAAACCCAATGTGGGTGAAAACCACCTGTTGCAAGTCGTCTCAATCTTCCTTTTAATAAGAAACTTCTTTATACAATAGTTCTGTATTGGTGCAGTCTTATACCAATACACAGGCTTCTACCTACAGAAGGCTACAACCTTCTCTCATTCTCCAGACTCTCCTGGAAGGGAGCTACAACCCCCTTAGCTCCTGTACTAGCCTTTCCATTTACTAGTACGTAGGTGCCGGCCTACTGAATGCTCCAACCTTCACTCATTTTCCAACTGCTACTGGAAGGGAGCTTCCACCCCCTTAGCTCTTGTACTAGCTGATGTACTAGTATGTAGGTGTCGACCTACAAAAGGCTACAACCTTCTCTTTCTTCCTCCAGGTACCACGTTTCATAAATTTTCAGACTGGATACTCCTGAAGCACAACACCATAATCTGAAGGCCATGTTTCATCCAATTTTCATACTGGACCCATCAACAACATTGAAGCACAAAATCAATCACCATTACAAAACGCCCATCAACTACACCTGCATCATCAATCTTGAATCACCCAATATTGAAACACTGAAACGCTATTAACAACACAATCACTAGAACACAGAACAGACAACAGAACTCTGCAACAATAACCAGATCCAACTGCAACTTCAAATATCATGTCTCATAATGTATACACTACTATGATGCATCAAACCAGCGTACATACACGCTTTCACCAAAGCCAACCCGCGTACAGGTCTAAAAATATTTACTCATAACTTTGCAGTTGTTCTAGACATCAGTCATACCTAGATCATAACATTCATACAATAAAACATGCGTCAATAATTCAGATCCAATCTATCCATAATCAAACCATATAATGATAAAACATTCCAAGCCTTAAGATCTTGATCCGTCGTTCATCATCATTCACATGGGTGCATCCTTGGTTCAAATCAATCACAACATCACAAACCCATAACTAACATACTAGATCTCACACTTCATCATATATTCATCACTTCTCAAAATTGCCTTTGCCTAATGATCTTCTTCTCCTTTTATAGTCTTAGGCCTTACTTAATACCATGGTCCAAAACCATTTAGAACCAATACTAGGGACCCAATACCTGGGTTCAACACTTCGGACGCAATACCAAGGACCAAAACCATAGGTCTAAATACCACGAACCCAAAAATAAGCTTTCCCACATGTACGCACTTTTCTGTGCATGAAAGTGCGTGCATACGCATACACAACTTTTGATCTACAATCTCGCGTGTATACGTGCCTTTGTATATAGTGAACCTGCGTGTATGCCCTACTTTGTATATAGCGAACGTGCGTATATACGTGACTTGGTACATAGTGAACCTGCATATAACATGCATATGTACGCGACTTGGTATATAGTGAACCTGCATATATACTCTTATTTCTTCATTTTTGTAGTCTGGTCATCGATTCTTTGCTACTGACCTGTTGCACTATAATCTATCATCTTGCCATCAAGGACAACACTTGTATCATAATGCCAACAATCTCCCCCTTTGGACTTGATGGCAAAGCTAACTTGTCATACTGAGAACTGTCATCTGATTCCTTTGAGTTGTCCTGCATCCCATGTATACTGTCACATCTGATATCTCTTCTGCAGATTCATCTAGATATATATAAGTGAGTTGTTCTTTTACAAGTGGTTGCCATCAAGTACAACACATGCATCATAATGCCAACAGTCCTTGCAACTTTGCTCAAATTGTTGCAAGGTCTGTAGCGCACTGAGCTGCTACCTGCTAGATTTGCTACATACGTTGTTCCAAGACTGTGGTGTTGGAAGTGCTTCTCTGCATCTGTGCCTGTATCCCATACATGTGTGTGAGCTTTCCTTCAATTTCGGTTGTGATGGTGAAGGCCTCATCGATCCAAGGCTGAATGCACGCCTTTAGGACTGCTTCCTTGTGTCATGCCGCATCCACTTGCTATTTTAGAGCTTTGGCCTATCGCATCCGTCTACGCAGTTCCTTTGATGTTGTCATGCTTCTATTGGAGTTCTCGCGCCTCTGTCTCTAAGCGCTAGATGTTGGGGTCCTCTTGCAGATTTGTGAGGACCTCAAATGACTCTTCCAACATGCTAGTGCAGACTCACCCTACACTGCCAATATCATCCAGTCTCGTGTAATAGCATTAGCGCGCTATTCTTTAACTTTCGGAGGGCTAGATGGTTGTGCCTTTATCCGCAGCTTGACGATCTGAAGGTTCAGCTCCAGCTGAATCTTTGTCATTTGCTCTCGCGCCTCGCGCACCCCTGCTCCTAGATTGTGGATGCACGCCTCTGCTGGTGTGTCTGCTGGGATGGCTAGCTCTAGGATGCTTTGGCAAGCTTCATCTAGTACCTATACCAGCTGTTGATTTTGCGACACCACTTTGTCGCACTACAAGCTCAACTGTTCCATGTTGATTTTCTGCTTGCTGACGACTTGCAGGTCGCAGCTCCCCCTAGCCCGTAGTTCTGCAGTTATCCCATCCTGCAAAATGCATAAGGTATCTCACGGGAGTGTAGCCATGTTGATGCCGAGACCCTTCAGAATTCTTACCGTAGGCCTGTCAGCCTCCTTTGTTGTCACTAGTGCCCCTTTTGGTATCACTACGATATTCATCACCCTAGCATGCAACATTTGTTCTGTTGTCGTTGTTCTGATTGCGAGGCTGGTCGAAAGGGTACTAGCTCGAGGAGGGCGCACCTGCAACTCCTGCAGCTGCACTCTGACAGCCCCCAACACAATCTGGTTCTCCTACATAAAATTTTGGATGGACTCAAAGGTGACATCGCACACTGTCTCGCCAATGTCGTGTAGATCACCCTCAGTTAGGGTGATCGGGTCAATAGACAACTTCGATGCCTTAACCTTCTTGCGCGGCCCTGTTCGCTCGATCAGGTGTTGTCACTTCAACTTTGTTGATGCGGTTTGCAGGTCTGCACCTCCCTCTTCTTCCTCTACTTCCTGCCTATGCGAAGGAGACGTTTGGCCCTTGCGTGCCTTCATGGCTGCCTCCTGTGCTGCTACTACTGCGACCTTTTCCCATTCAGTTGTTGTCTGTGCAGTGTCCCGTGTCGCCCGTGCTTCCAGTGTCACTGCCTCCTTCCTTCTCTTTTCTACCAATTGTGCGATGCTCAGTTTACACTCTTCTTTCTTCCTTTGTGTCATCAACTTCTCTATCTCCACGATGTCTAGAGTGCACCACTCCGGCAGCCATGTATCCGAGACGTTAAATATGACATCGTCCGTGGCTACAAAGGGTAGCTTTCTCCATTGTTTGGATAGGTCCTTGCGCGCTCAGATGTATATGCTATGGATGTCTACTTTAAATTCTACAAAACTCTGAAGGCTATTGTAGACAGTGGGCAACAACCGCGGCTTGTGGTTGATCCCCATTCTGAGGGTCATCTCCATGAACACCCATAATATCTTACTGTCGCGGATCCCATTTACATCCTTTGTGGCCCAGAGCAAAGCGTACTTCGTGGCCTTCAGCAGATCCCTGTCAATTGTGGAGAATTCACTATCTTTTGTCAATTCCCTTGCCACGAGTACTATGGATAGAAGAAGCCATGCATAGTGGAATGTTTTTCCATGTTCCTAAGCTTTGTTGCAATTCTCCAAGAATTACTTGCAGAGGAGCTTGGACCTGTTAAACTGGACCCCCTCCGCACACTGTTTAGCAAGTGCTACCACCGACAAGGGTACCTCATCTGCGTGACACTTACACATAACCTTACCAGCTAGTGTTTGGATCGCCACTCTCACTACTTTATCGTTGATGTTGGATATGGCGTAGCCCCTTTTCTTCTTCGCCAACTTTTATTTCTTCTTCATGGCCTCTGCGATGGCCAAGTCACTGCTCTTCCCTTTTGAGATATCTCTGGGGTCCTCTCCTTTTCATGGAAATTAGGAAATGTAGTGAATCAAGTCTGTAGTGATGGAGATGGGCTCCTCCATCCACAAACACACATCATGCACCAGGAAGAGCAGCTGCCTAATGACGAAAATTTTTATTGGGGCATGTTGTAAATGTGACACCCAGAGCAGGTTAAGTAGTCTGGCCTTTTCCACTCCACGCAACCATTTTTGCGGCTCTAATTCTGTAACCCTCACCACGGTGTTCTGCTTGGGCTTCATGAGGTGCGAGGTCTCAAGGTGAGGGAACTTCTCGTGGTCAGTGGGGTCCCAATCTTCAAATTTTAAGCTCAACACCCATCCCAAGTGTGTGCCCTGAAAAATAATGTTGTCTAAGAGGAGTGGGATCTGGAGCGAGCTCTTGGTCTCGTCAAGATCCTTGGGCACTTCAGCATTCCCTTTCCGTGGGGGTACATAGGCAGACAACTTTGTCGGGGGGTGTGCAGGCTCAGTTTCCTCCTCCATGTATTCGTCCTCATCTTCTTCAATGATAAGGTCATCCAGGTCTTCTTCTTCCTCATCGGTTTCTATGGTGATGTCTTTCCCCTTCTCCCCCATCGACAGCTTGGTGCGTAGCGGGTTCCGTGGGGACACACATACAGGAACCATCACTTCTTTGTCCTTCTTTAGTCTTGGCATGCACGGTGATTTCAGGATTTCTACCACAATCCCGGCACCTTCCGAAGCATCCCCCACAGTCAGGGCCTGTGCAGCCTCTTTGGTAGTCATTTCTATTATTTCCATAACTTCCTCAACTGCTGCCATCGTGTCCGTCTATAAATCTATCACTTGCGAACTCAGGGGCTCAATCAATGCTCGGCACAAAACAAACAGGGCTCTGCTCAATAGCTTAATTCGTAAATGACCAAGTGTTGTTTGTTGGGCAAATCCTTGTAATTTATAATGCTTTTTGAATTTGAATTCGACTGTTTCCCCCAAATCCGGTTCATTAATGCTCGCTTGGTGGCAGATTTTCCCAAATCTTGCCCATAAATCACATCTTAAATGCCTACTGCCCGCTCCATTTGGTCTCAAGTAGAGCATCCCATCGTGAATAGTGACTTCAATAGTCACTTTATGGCCAACCTGCATGGCAGTGAAGCCCCCCGTGCATGGTTGTGGACCGTGTGACTCTTTGCTTCTACGCGCAGTTCCAACACCATGCAGCTCCCAGGTAGAATAGTTTATAGTCTCGCGCTTCCTTTCAACTGCCTAGAGCGCTAAGACTGTACTTCCCTCATCTAGTCAGGTGGTCGCACCACCTATGTAAAGTTTCATCGTGTCATCCATCACGTTTCCTGGAAAATACCCACCTTTTATTATTGCAGGTGGTATCATGCACTTTATCATCTACAACGTGCTACCCTGGTCGATTCGCTTAGTAATGTGCGGTCCAAGCCAAGGCATCAAACTGATCAATTCGCGGCAATAGGCCTCAAATTTTTCATCATGATCGTGTGCATCCTACCTTATCACCCTGGTCTTTTTACTGAGAAAATATTCCTTTATCTCATCCTCTAGCTTCCTGACTTCCGCGTCTACTAGAGCACTTTTCTTCCTTAATCATACCCTTTCTTCTTCAAGTTCTTGGAGCCTAGAATTTCCTTGTTGGATTTCTTCTTCCAAGGTTCCGCGAACCATCATATCTACTAGTGATATCATGCGTGGTCTTACTTTTTCATGTATTATAAGACTTACAATGTTTGCTTTATACTCCAGCCTTGGTGGTGCCTGAGTGGTCAAGTTCTTATGTGCAGTCCTATAAGCCCATAGAATCGCTAGTACACACAAGTCCCAGTCAATTTACTTCGCATTATGGACCTCGTTCAGCGTTTCGCGTACTTTTTTAAAGGCTTCTGCTTGGATATCCTTCTGCGCACTTGGTCTTTCCATACTTCGTGGTCCCAACCGGAGGGGTCGTTCAACCATTGCCTTACCTGCACCTGCTTACTGATCGTGTCTCCTACCGTGAGGATTGTGTGCATTTGTGCAGGTTTCGCACCATATGCCTGTATCCACCTAGATAAGTGGGTGTGTGGGCCGTTTCGTCTGACAATCTTGTCTGTTAATCACATCAGAGGCTTCCCAAACCATGTGCACATCATTCTTCTGCAGTCGCGCCAGTCATCAAAACTTCTTTGGTGCGTACCCCACCATCTTGCGAGCATAGCTTGCAGTGCCCATTTCAGAGCATTGAAACGCTGCTGTTTTGACACTTCTCTTTCAAATTTGTTCAGGAAGTCATCCACCTCACTTAACCCATCATATTTAGGAAGATATCTTACCTCCGTCGATACGCAGTGCAACGATCTCGTCATCATGCTACAATTTAGTGTGGTTACCTCATGTAACTGGTTCTGCCCTAGTTTTATTTCCTCATCAGAATCCGATGTGCAGGAGATTTCATGCTCCCATGAGATTTGGCCATCCATGTTTAGATTTACCCAGTCTTGCTCTCGCGTGGTTATCTTGTAGATGCAGTCCAGATCGTCATCATTGTCATAGTCGCGCACTGCCTCCGTGTAGCACGATCCTTCTACAGGGTCTAAAGGTACAACTATGCGTAGAGATTTTTTCTCAAAAATCATCTTGCGCTTCTTTAGATTTATCACTCCATTCATGTCAGTGGCCCAATCTATTCCCAATAGCATGGGGTAGGGATTGCTATCATCAAAAATCTCTATCACTTCAAAATATGCTAGCGCGCTTGCTCCTTCAATATCTATTGTGATTCCCTACAATCTCGCCATAGGTAGGATCTTTTTCTGGTTCGCCATTCGTAGTTGGATAGGAGACCCTGCCCATATGCTCCCATGTCTACTTTGGCAGGATGTTCGCGTTCGATCCTAGATCTAGAATCACTTGGTCCATCTCATATTCCCCAATATGCACAGTCAATCTCATCTCCCTTCCTGTTCACGTCGTGTGCTTCCCGAGCTTCCAGACTAGGCTCAGTTCTCTTGGCACGGTCCCAGCGCATCTAGTTATGAGTTCTTGCAGCCCCTTTACAACCTTGCTGTTACACAGCAGCTTCATGCATGTCTGAAAGAATGTAGTGAGCATCAATGGGTTCATTTCCGACTCCAGTTTGTCTTTACTTCCTGAATTGGTGGCATCGGCGAAGCTTCTCTTAGCTTCCATGAAGGTCTCCTTAGCGTGCTCCAAATCAAATTTTGGTTCCTTCATTGGAGCCTTGCAAGCCCAAGTACTTTCTTCAGGTTGCTTGCCTTCATCATCCCCTGTCGTAATTCCACTCCGGAGCACGATATTTACATCAGGGTCTTCCTCACGTGGCTTAGACCTCATCATTTGCAAGTTCTGAGTCGAGGGAGGTTGGAGTGCTCCTTTATCGTGCAACCTCACTATTAGTGTGGGACAATCCTCTGTATCATGATCAAACAATGTACAATAAAAGAATGATGGTTGCGTTGGATTCATACAATCGCGGGCATAATGCTCGGGCCCTCCACAATTGTAACATATCAGCTTTCCGTGACCTCTTCCTAGTCCCCCTCCACCTCGGCCTCGTCCGCGCCCCTGAAATCTGGTGCGTGCCATTCCTGCGTTTTGATTAAGGGGTCATGTTTTAGCCTGAACTCTATAGGTAGGAGTTTGATCCATCATCAGCTCATAACTTTGAAAGGTGTGCTCATCATGTCCCACTGACCTACAGAAATTACATAACAACTTCTGTGAATTCTGCGTATACTTCTGTAATAGATGGCAGTTATTTGTAACATGCTTTGCTCCTATCTGATAAATCGGGCACCATAGTGTAGGCACCGTGCTTGGTCCTACTTGTGCCTCCGGTCTTAGTGGCATTCTCCCTCCTCCCGCAAGTTAATTCATGAACACTGGGTAGTGCTTCTTGTCGTGCCCCTGGCTCTTGCATTTTACACACCATACCTCAACGCGCATCTCTGGGTGGGTTGTCCTGTCTTGTTTCAAACTCTGCATCTCAAGGCACAAGTTTCTCAACTACGCGTGAATCTGCTGAACTCCAAGGTTGGGATCTTGTATCGGGGTCTCGTGCAATCTCATCACGACCTCCAAGGCCTCGGCCTGAGTGCTTAGCTTTTGTTGCGACAACGCATTCCATAGATGCAACATTAACGATGCTACAAACCATTCACGGTGTTGCCCATTTGTTAACGTCATGTTCGCTTCGCGAATTGCGCACTTCAGCCTTTGATCCAACTCCCACGGGGTCTCGCTTAGTAGCATTGTGATTTCCTTGAACTGAATGATCGACTATGCCTCTGACTTTGACCTGTTAAATTCTTTGTTTAGTGCATCTTGGATATTTGCGATCCCCACATTTGGATTGACATTGAAATGCTTAATGTACCGGGTCAGTGCGCGATCCTACTGAGCGCTGACCAATGTTGCCTTCTTTATATTGTCATCTGTGACTCCCTGTGCTTCCCATACAGCTTTTATCATGAACCAGAACTAGTGCAGATCCTCATTCCTTACTCCCTTGAACACTAGTAGCTTTATCACGCTTACCATATTGCTTCGCAGTGGTGGCGGAGGTGGTATGGGAAAAGACAAGGGTGAAGATGATGAAACTGGCAATAGTGTGGGTGGGGGTGGTATGTGCGGAATTCTCTGCCCTATCAGATTGATCACACTTCTTGGTGAGACCTTCGTGAGCTTTTCCTCGCCCCCTCGTGGAGGTGAAATCAAGGGGCTAGTTTCTATTTCTGTGCTACCTACATTTCTGTAGATTCTCCCACTTCGCGTAGCCCCAAACATCAATTTATTCGCATAACCCGATTTTCACACAGTAGCATTTTAATCCAAGTGTTCAAAGATTTAACGTACTTACCTCGCGGTCCCTTGAGGAAGCATCATTCGGCCTCGCTATAACTTACTGAAGTATCTACCATGAATTCGGTGATGAATCCTCCTATAATTCAATCAAGCCAATGATCGACGGTGCGCATGATCTTATCTTCTGATACTTCCTGTCTACGCACCATTTCTAGAGTCCACACAATAGGTCTGTTGACTTTACACCTTCCTTGGCTATCTGCTATCTTCGCTATCCAATCGTATAACTTAGTGGGGAAGGATGTGAAGAAAATTTCGTGGATCTCTGTATATAAGTAATAGGCTAACCACTCTTCTTTTGATAGTCGCAGATTCTTGTTTTCTTGCGCCGCGAATTTGTGAATCTTCCTGTCCAACCAATCTTCAATTCCTTTCTTTGTTGGATTCTAGTGATATGACATCAGACATCTCTATGCAGATCCCTATCCCAGCAACGAAACCATTTGTTGGCTTGTTGGGGCCTGACCTAGGTTTGGAGTTAATTAGCCAAACAAATCCTGGTACTACTGGCCCTTTCAACAACAGTCCACAGAGCGTGGACTGAGGTCTCACCTGAAGTAGTATGGGAGGGTGCTAGAACCAAGTTTCCACACCCTTGAGATGTCTGAGAGGTTTGACTAGTCCCACTATTTGTCCCTACGCGGAGGTCACTTCGCACACTGCCCTGTTCCTCATGCCCTAATACATTGCCCTCACACAACCCTAACGAGGGGTTGTGGAGCTTCTGCGCTGCTACAGCTGCACTCTGCACTATTACCTGAGATCTTACTTATCTTCCTATGCTAGTTAATTACCTTTGCTTACTTGGATGTCTTACGTTATAATTAGTTATACAAAACATTCATATAAGTTCGCACAACAAATAAATAGTATACTTGCAAATTATACCCAATCATATATTAACAGAGGAAAAGATGCACAAAAATATGGTAAACTTCTCTTTATTGTTTCTTCCAACGGTTAGAGACTTGACCTGCCTTGCGCACTCAGGTGCAGGGGTCCACGCACTCAACTACAGAGCCTTCCCCTACTCTACGACCCAAAGACACCCTTTACACTTTTACTCAATCACTTAGACTTATCATGCTCTTCTATATTTTTTCTACACTTAGAGCCTCTCTCTATTGATACAATCCCATGGTCTACGGACCATGGGTAGGTCTATTAAGCCGACATTACGTTACAAAACAAGGGCGGACAACCCTGTGACTCTATCATAATTTTGTGCTCTGCGACCACAATTCGTGGAGTTTTTACAAAAATATTTGGTCAAAACTTGGCTTTAAGCCCCAAAACATGCCTTGGGGGGATTCCATGCCCAACAATAAGGGAGCAAAACTAGGTAGCTAGGTCAGAGGATCAAAGGGTTACAACAACAAAGATATAAAGGAGCAAGGTAGAATTACTTTTGTGATGGATCATATAGTTTTTCAATGTAGTGTAGTGTTTAGAAGAATCAAAAGGTCTTAATGAGCATGAAACATGAATTCATTAAGCAAGAAAGAAAGTAACACATGATAATGATTTTTCCATCAAAACAGAGCTTTATGCAAAGGATTTTGTTTATAAACTGTAAAGAAAACCATTGAAGAATTGATGAATGGAAAGAGAAGATGAATATATTTCATATAAAGCTATAACAGAGAAAAAATAACAACACAAACTTACTGCACATGAATTCCTATATAATAGTTTCAAATTGTGTCCTTTGATTTCCAATAAATGTCCAAGTACAAGCTACAATAGTTCTCTCTTTTGAAATCCAACCTGTTCTATCACTGATAAAATGATACATAAATACCAAAACAACATCTCTCCACTCTCAGGGGTCGAATCCATGACCCTAGGCACTATTCCATGAGGTGTTCTAACCAAACCCTAATGTCTAGGGAAGTTAAAAACAACTTCTACAATTAACTTTGACTCCAACCTCTCTCATAAATGAGGTCAAATTTACATAAAAAAAACTTACAAAGACTAACCAGCCATTATTTACATTTACTTTTACCCCTCACATCCATCTACTTCACCCTTTTTACTTTTACCAAAGTCAAACTAGGAATTACAAAAAATTACATAGTGAAATTTTTACAAACATCTCAAAAATTTACAGGTGTGAAGCGATCTGTTGGAGGAAATTTGTGAGTGCCTTTATGAAGTCCAAATCCAGATCTGAAGCCTTTTCTGGAAATATGAGAGAGTTTATATGTCTTTATAGTATTTTTTCACTCAAAATGACCCATTTTTGGCTGATATATGGCCATTCTCCCAAGGTGTCTCCAGCTGTGCAGCGAAATGGAAAAAGAGGGGTAGAAAGGTGATTTTGTCCCCTATTTTGTGAATTTCTCAAAAAATGAGCCTCAGACCAGGAAAGTGGGAAAATGGGTTTTGAGAGGGGGTCATAAGCTTTCCTAAAATTTTGATTTTCTATCATTTGGAGCCCTATGGAAGAAGCACAGCATGAGCTCGTTGCACTACTAGATAGAAAATTGCCCAAAAATTGCAAGTATGCACCAGTCTGCACCAAAACACAAAATTTTCTCCAAATCCTACCAATTCTTTTCCAGAGATTCCTGATGAGGTATGTTATGCAATCATGGATGCATGAGAAACCAAATATAACTTACCCTTCTCCTCTTGTCTGATTTGGGTTTCCTTGACTTTTTCCTTCAACTGCTTGATTTTGACCTTGGCAACCTGATTTCTTATGTAATAATGGATGGTCATTTTCTTTTGCAACTTGTTATCCCTATTGGCCTTGTCAAGGAGCTTCTCAAGGTGGAAATTTACTTTTTCAAGCCAAAACTCTCTGTCCTCATTTATTTCCATGGAAATCCTCTCTTCAAAGGTCAATTCTTCTAATGGTGGCTTTTGTTCTCTTTCCCTCTGAAGTGCCTTCCTAAGACCCATTGTCCTTGGTCTCTTCCTTGCCACATGTCCTTCATGCTGCTCAGTGTCCTCATGGTCCACCACTGCCTTTCCTTTCATCTCTTGTTTCTTGGCTTTGAATTGCTCTTTCTCCATGACTAGTTGTTTTGCCTTAAGTTAATTGTTTTCTTGCTCAAGGAATGAAATGATGAATTTGTCCCTTTCCAAATTTTCCTTCCGCTCAATGATCTAAGAATCCTTTGCTTTAATGAGTTGTTGCAAGGTTTGATTCTCATCATGTGCCTCCAAGTCAACTAGGTCAAAGTCATGCTCAATGGCCTCCTCATCATGCAAAGAAGCCTCATGATGTGATGGTGATCCATGTTCTGCTGATGTAGTAGGCTTGACCCCTTCCTCAATTTGAGGAGCAAACACAAGGCTTCTACCTCTATGATATGTCTTGGTTACCTCAGGCCTAGGTGCCTTGGAAACCTCATCATGTTTGCTTGATGAACCCACCTCCATGGGTTGTACTGACATGGTTTGGTGTTGGCTTAGTGAGGTGGTTATATGAGTTTTCAAGGCTACCTTAATGAAGGTATCCCATGTCATGTTCTTCTCTTTCAAATGATGGAGTACTATAACCTTTATTAGGTTATGGGAAAAGAGGATGGGATAATGCACTTTTCCTCTCAATTTCACCCTTTCATACATTTTGGTTAGGCTATTATACAAGTAGCTGGACAAATTTAGAGACTTGGCAGTTGTAAAGTGCATGAGAAGTCTTATGTGGTATTGATATAGCCTAGAAAATATGCCCTCACATGTGAAGAACTTCATGAAAAACTTCATAAACGGTGCACATCTCTCCAATAAGTATCTGAATGGGAAAACATGTGAGTGAGCTCCTTTGTATTGTGATTTCAAGTAGCGTTTGTACTCTTCTAGGTCTAGGTTCAGGCCTTTGAACCAGTTTTAACCATGGTTTGGTATGCCTGTAGCTTGAGAGATGGCATCTAATGAAAAAATTAAATCAGTCCCTACAATGGTGATTTTGTCTTCCTTCAAGGTGAGGGAAAATATACCTATGATATTCTTATGGTAACCTACTTCCTGCACTCTTTGACAAAACCCTAAACAATTGACATCTTCAAAGCATTTCATGACAGATGGGGAGGAGGTGATTTCATTGCACTTAGAGGGCTCAAACCTCAGTATCTTTCCCCACTTGTGTACTTCCTCTTCTCGGATGGTGATGAGTCAAGCTCCATACTTCAAACCCTAGGTGAAAAGCAAGCAAAAAAAATGAAATTTGATGTTGCGAGGGAATGAGGTGGTATGATGGACTTAGGAGTTGCCTAAATTTATAAGGAAATCTAGGAGGGTAGGGGATGATGTCAGTGAGTAGGGGAAAAAGTAATTTTCGGAAATGAGTGAGGGGAGGGGGTGGAAAAGGCCTAAACACAGGCCTATCCTAGTAAGTGATAAGGTAGATTAGGGTTTAGAGGAAAATGATAGAAAATGAGGGGATAAGGCTTTGTGATGGATGGAAATGGTGTATTAGCAGCAAACAGAGGTGTATGGAAAAGGAATATAGGGTTTAGGGCAGCAACTCATCATTTGAGGATCAAACCCATGGAAATCATGTAAACCCTAGAAGAATAAGTATTTGATCATTTTCTTGACATATGAGGCAAAGGAGGGCATGAAAAATGATTAAACTTACTTTTTATAGAGCTTGGAGGATGAAATGACTGGAGAGGAGCTTTGAAAAATGAATTTTGGTGGTCAAACAAAAATTTTGGACAACTCTGCCCCATGTGCAGTGAAGGCTTCCTGTGCGCAACGTGTTGTCTAGGTGCACATTGAAGGCTCTCTGTGCGCAACAAGAGTCATTTTTTTCCAGTGAGGAATACGGAATCACAATTTTTTGCAAAGGAGAGGGAGGATCTTGATGCTAGGATAGTAGACAAGTGCAAATGAGTGTGAATGAGCTCCTCCATGTGCTTTTATAATTTTCTTTTGGTTTCGAAGTGATTAATGAGGTCGGATGGCCCACCTCACCAGTTCACTTTCTTTTTAGGTTTTGTAGCGTTAGGACCTATTCTTGTAACTTTAGAACCTTAGGAACATTATTACATCTAAAAACATAAATTACATCTCAAATAAAGTGTTATTGAACAAATTTACCTATTGTTACTCCTCATTTTCAGGATTTGTACATGAAATGACTGATTTTGTGACCTTAACCCCAATCACCTAATGCTGACACTGAGCTAAATGGATACCATGATGATGTGAATGAAGTGATATTAATCATTTTTTCATGATGGTAGACTCAACTGAGTGATGAAAGTGACTGGCATATGAAATTCTTGAGAGAGTGGAAATATCCCTAGACACACTAGCCAGTGACCAAATTTATATTTGAAGACTCACTTGATTGACAAAAATTTAACTTGACACCCTCACAACACCTTGTAAGAGCATATTTGATCATTGTTAACAAACCGAATTGACTAACACTAACACCCTCATAGATAACCTTACTTTTTTTGCGACTTGGGAACACAACCAATTCATTAGCAAAACAATATTCTGCCCAACCCAAAGTCTCTCTTTCTCTGAAATTTCTTTGGCCACGCCTTATCACAACTAAAGGCTTGCCTCCTGCAATTCCTATTCTAAACTTCTCCTAAAACACTTCATCCTTGGGACAC
The DNA here is from genome assembly GCA_031772625.1 of Pinus tabuliformis. Classification (NCBI taxonomy): domain Eukaryota; kingdom Viridiplantae; phylum Streptophyta; class Pinopsida; order Pinales; family Pinaceae; genus Pinus; species Pinus tabuliformis. The sequence continues at coordinate 476,028,840 of CM062813.1, read as the reverse complement.
CTGGAATTCACTAACACTCCTTGGCACACTCTTATTTGTTCATTTCTAAGCATTTTGACCTAGTTCTCCCTTGTATTCCCCTGAATCTCCCTAACACTCCTCACCATCCATTGACACTATCTTCCATGTGTTAGCACACCTTTTCATTCCCTGGCATGCCCTTACACTCCTTAGCTATCATGTCATCACAACTACCCTTACATTTTTTTAGACTTGGTTGGAACCCAACCAAGTCCTACCCAGACTACAACAACTTAACCAAGTTATAGTTACTACAACTAGACTATGCCTTGTTCACCTAAGAAATGCCTATAACACATCTTAGGCTACTCATGTCCAATCTTGACTCATCCCACTTAATAAGTTACCAGTTCAAGGCTCACGTCCAACCATGGCCATAAAACAACTAAGAAACACAGTTTACATCTTGACATGCCATAGCACATGGCACGTCTAACAATCCCTTAGCCCTATGTGGCATGTGTTAGCATCCCCTACATTTATTGGCATTTTTTTTACTCCCTAGCACAAGATAGCACTCTCTGACATGCCCTGGAACTCTAGCATGCCTTGGCACTACCTAGCATCTAACCTTGTAATTCCCTCCTTAGGACACTTGGAACTCATTGACACTCCCTATCATACACTCTTATCTCTTCATTTCCATGAGTTTTGAACTAGTTCTCCCTTGTGTTTTTTTGGCACTCCCTAACATTCATTGGCACACATTGACACACCCTGACACATGGCACATCTTGGTATTTTTCCTTGACACTCTAGAATTCCTTGGCACTACCTAACATATCTTGTTTCTCCCTCCTTACCACATCCAGAACTCACTAACACTCCCTGTCACACAGTCCTATTCATTCATTTCCATGTATTTGAAACTAGTGATCCCTTTTGTTTCCTTGGCACTCCATAACACTCCCTGGCATGCATTGGCACACCCTAGCACCTGGCACATCTTGGCATGTTTCCCTAGCCTCTAGCATGCCTTAGCACTACCTACCATACCTTGTTACGCCCTCAACACACCTGTATCTCACTGACACTTCCTCTCACAAACTCTTATTTGTTCATTTGCATGCACTAATTTAACCGAGTGCTCCCTTGTGTTTCCCTGACACTCCCTAACATGTCCTAGCACATGTTGACACACTCTAGCACATGGAACATCTTGGCTGCATGTCACCCTAGCAATCTAGCATGACTTAGCGCAACCTAGCGTATCATGTCACTCTCTCCTTAGCACACTTGGAAGTCACTAAAACTCCCTGTTACACACTCTTATTCATTCATTTCCATGCATTTCGACCTAGTGCTCACTTATGTTTCTATGGCACTCCCTAACACTCCTTAGCATGCATTGGCACACCTTATCACTTGGCACATCTTTGTATGCTTCCCTAGCACTCTGGCATGCCTTGGCAACAATGCATAGCATACCTTGTCACTCCCTCTGTAGCACACCTGGAACTCACTGACTGTAATGTTCCATGCTAGGAAAAATAGTGTTATGCAAAGTAGACAATAAAAATAACACCATAAAATTAAATATAACCAGTAGACCACAAAATTGTCTAGCATGTTTTAGCATGAATTTTCATTCCTTAGCACGCCCTGGCACTCCTTAGCTATCATTCCCTCACAACTACCCTTACATCTTTTGCAACATGGAAACCCAAAAAAATCCTACCTCAACTATAACAACAACTTAACTATAACAAAAACTTGACCAAGTTACAATTACTACAACTAGACTGGTATTTCACCTCCATCCTTGGTGTTTACTGGCGCTTTAAAATATTACATTGCCATTCTAATATACTGGGGATTTACATTTTCAATTCCGATATTCTTGTGCTTCTTTATGTATTGTCCATAGATGCAGTGATTATTTTGCTCCAACTGATAAATTGCTTCTACCAACAGTTAAAAAAAGAAAAATATCACTGTAAACTTGCCAGTAAAGTATAATTGTTTATTACCTTGGAAACTATGTAGGTGCTTGATAAGGATGTTGGATTTCTTTCAAAAGGCAACATGGAAAGTGGTGCAAGCTCGATAGTGGAATTGGGTCTTCAAACTATGGGTTTCCTTATCATAGTGGATAATACGAGTCAGCCCCAAGAATTTCTTATAGAGGTAAGTTAATTTCTTAGATTGATAGGGTTTTTATATTGCATTCAATAACTCATTTTGTTATTTTGAGACATGGTTTAATGCTGTCATGTTATCTTCTGTTGGTTTTCACCAATATTGTAGATGCTTTGTGAGGAGTGGGGCTCTTCCTTGAAATAACTGACATCATTTGAGGCTTGGGGCTTATGTTTTTAAAGGGATTCATGGAAGCTCACAGTGACAAGATCTGGGCTCGCTTTGTTGTTGAGGTAATGCCATGATTGCAAACAAGATAATTAACTCTCATATCTCTTATTCCATGTAAAGGTTCTTCTTTTATTTGTGTTTTCTTTCTTAAGCAGACCATAGACTTTAAGGATTGGCATTTGGGTTTATAATGAGAACAAGGTATGCAATTTATTTTAAGCCTGTGTGTGTTTCTAGAGTTGGAGAAAAGTGCCAAACCAAATAAATTTCTATGGTTGATGCTTAATAACTAATGCTTAGAGATTGTTCTTGGTAATTTGATTATGTAGGGTTGTATACCATAAGATAATCTAGCTATCAACCTCTATATTTCACCTTATGTTCTCTATGTTCTGGAATATAAAATTTTGAAGGCACCACTAGTAGAAAACGATAAATTAGTGACTAGATGACTAAAAAAGTTAGTCACCACAACTTTTACAAGTGAAATACTACCAAAAATGAGCAATATTAAGTGACCCAACTAAAAACGACTAATATAAATGACTAATTTAGTCCCAGGATAAAATATACGACTAGCTAATAAGTAATAAAACTCAAAATGACTAACGTGAATGACTAATTTAGTCTAGGAACAAAAAAAGGACTACCTACCAAGTACTGCAATAATATGAACATGTGGTTTACGTTAGTCATTTTAATTGTGTACAATAAGATACATTTCAATGAAAGTAAAGCCACTAGGAACCACGATGATAAAAAGATCCAATCCCATGTGAAGAGCTCACCATCGTCAACATATACATCAATGCAATATCAATAAAATACATAAAATCAATACCATCAACGCAATACACATGCAGGTTGCCATAAACATAAGACATGTGCTCGTCACCCTCAATAGGATACACAAAAAACACATGGACACCACCATCATCAAAATACACATGCATATTTCCATCATTAAAAGGTTTTTAAGTTATGTAGGATAATGTGCCTTTGAAATAGGTCTACAAGGTTGACTTATTGTGAAAAGAACACAAAACATGAGAGAAATCCTTTGATTTTGGTTATAGAAAATGCCTAACAAGAATCCATGATATTTAGAGGTGTCGTGTCTCTGCTTCTCCCTTTAAATCATTGACTTCCTTGCTTTGCTTTGCAATCCAAAGGCCTTTTGCAATCTATGGGTGGAACCCTACAAGGGTTTGAGGTAGGTGCCATTGAGTTGAGAAGGAGATGAGTTCCTCTCGTCATTTTCATTATCAATCTTGTTACTATTTGTATCACCCTTCATTATCAATCTTCAATATCTACATGTAACATTTTGTATCGCCCTCGAATCCAAAAGTGAGAATGAGATCATTGATACCTTGTGAACCACAATCAATAGTTGATTCACAAAAATGTAATCAATAGTAGATTCATGAAGAACTAATATATTGTAAGCAAGAATTGAATACAAGTGAGGAAAATAACATATTCCCCTTTTAATCTCCCAAAATAAACATAATATTAAAAAAAAAACATATTACATGACAAAATGTCCATTTTATGTTTAAATAATGTTTTTTTAATTAGAAAATAAAAACCCACCATACCAATTATCCAATATATAATAATTAGATTAAAAAACTGTTCAATGGTGGCTCACATTCCAAATCCCCACCACTCTATTTACAAAACCTGTGAAAAGAGACTCATGTTCCAAAGCGAGTAAGAGGAGGGAGGGGCAAAATAAAGTTTATTTTTGAAATTAACAGATATGCCATTAATTAGTCAACGCGTTTCAAACCAAAAAGTGTGGTTCATCGTCTATCAAGATGGATATCGACGAAAACCTGTCTCAAAAATTGGATATGGATCACAGAAGCCTCAATTCAATAATGCCATTAATTAATTAATGAAAATGAATGAAAAATAAAGGAAGAAGTTGTAAGTAAGAGAATTTTTGTTTTTATGGGTGCATGGATTGGCAAGAAGAGGGTGAAGATGCCCATGAATCACATGGAGGAAGAATTCAAGGTGAAATTGTAAGATAATGTAGGTTTGAATTTTTTTTTTCAGTAAGCCATTTGAATTGTGATGATAGATGGAAAAAAATAAGAGATTTTTTGTTTTCGTGGGTGGGTTGATTGGCAAGAAGAGGGTGAAGACAAGGAATCATAGGGAGGAAGAATTCAAGGTGGTTGTTTTTAGAAATAGATAATAATACTTATCGATATGTGTATTTGATATGGCATCGGCACACCAACGAGCTAATGTTTCAAAGTTGGCATCTATTGGGAGTTCTTGCCATGGTCAGCCTGGGCATCTATAAATTCATAAATAATTTCAGCTAAGGGAAATCAGAAAGACATCAAATTGTTTTAGGTATGTATTATTTTTTTCTTTCAATATCTACTCTACACTATTTTTCCAGTTACCCCAGTTACCAAATATCATTCCTAAACTATATATTCAACTAAATGATCAATATATTAAACAAAACACATGCAATGGACTTGAATTTTGTTAGCCCTTGTTCAATGGTTATTTATGATTCTGTCAACTCATTTTGACCACACCACCCAAGCCCACCCCAAGGAAAAACCAAAAGAAAAAGACAAAATATAGAAAATAAACATACCTTGAACTTATTCCCTAGGGTTAGCTCATCTGGTCGAGTCCCAGTTGGTAAAATACCTCTTCTCTTGAGAGTTCACAAGTTCAATTCACTCAACACTATTAGGGTCAAGCTTCATGGTTAATCCAACATGAAGTGAATCCTTTAGGTAGATCTACATGGTACAAATATTCATTAGATGTAACGGTTACCATTCTCCAAGAACTTTGAACCACATAAACATACCCTGAACTTCAAGTCCATCATTAATTTTCTTGGGATTCATTTCACTTAATTCTTGAAATTGGAATTCTAAAGGGTATGGCATGTAAGCTAGAGTGAATAGAGGCAGGAAAAAGAGAAGAAAAGTGATAAATCTCCTCCAAATTTTTAGAATATCTATTTGGTTTCTTTGAAAGTGTCTTCACAACATACCTTTAGCAACACACCTTTTGTAACTTTAGATCCAAGATGGTGGATGTTGCACTAGAAAAACCTCCCAGTGAGGCATATTTGCTTGATGTAGACAGTTGAAAGTCTTTCAATAGTTCATATACTCTGAGCAAGTTTTATTTTGTTTATGGTTTTTCCATAACTAGAATATGTTTCTTTTCTTAAACTAGCAAAAAAAATATTTATAAGAAATAAAAAACATATTTGATATATTTGGAAAGTGTTTTTATCACAAATTTCTTGGCATGGTAGCCTAACATATGAATCTGGAGGAGGGTGCATGCATTTGGGGTGCATTTCCTTCTCTAACATGATTTTCCATGCAGGTTGGGAACTAGGACAGATTTAGTCCAAACTTGATTGTAACTCATGACCCTTTCCTATGGTTATAAAAGTAGGGCATGAGAGTAGAGTGAGGTATTCTAGTTTTGGGCCTTTCATTGTGTATTTATTTTTTTCCCTATTTAATGTGATGATTGTTGTAAGTTTGAGTGTTTAAGGGTTGTGTTTGTTGTTCATGAATCATATGTATTTGTAGATAAATGTGTTTTAGCTCTTCTTACCATGGTTTGCAAATTTAACATAGTATGAGAGCACATTTTGAAATCTTCTAGGATTCCATGTATATGGATTGTAGGGCTACTACCTACGATAGGGAAGTTTTATTACAATGTTTTAAGCATGTGATGTCCAGGATATATTATGGACCTATCATAGTTTATTGAAGGTTGTTTTGTTTTGTTTAGCTCTGTGTTATATGAGTGATAGTGTAACTACCTTTAGTCTCAAATATGAAGACTGATTGGAAGGCCCCTCCAATTTTGTTGCTTGTATGTTTCAGTTGTAGCTACTTTTGAAGGAGCATGGGAATTGGCATCCTATCAAGAAAGAGGTTGCAACACTAGATTTCTAAAATATGAGTTGCATGTCTCTAGACTTTTGCAAATTAGAAAGTCTGAGTCAAATTGAAAATGAGGACATATTTCATATGTATGTGAAACCATGACTTCAATCTCATTATTAGTTAACGTTTATTGATGATTTATTTATTTCTCTTATAAGCTCTTTGTTTATGTCATGAAGACCAGGATGGGGTCTTTGGGAAGTTTAGAGAGTTTAAAGCTTTTGTAGAAAAATCAAACAAAGGATAAGATTGAAGTGTTGAGATCAGATAATGGAGGAGTTTATACCTCCAAAGAGTTTGACATGTTTTGCAGGGAGGTAGAGATCAAGAGCGAGTTGACAATGACTTACAAAACATATCAAAATGTGGTTGTAGAGAGGAAGAATAAGCCTTAGTTTCATGCAACAAATATTGGGGAAGAAGAAAATCTTTCTTCCTCAAAGGTTGTTCCACAAATTCCAGTGAAATCAAATTGAAATCAGTTAGGTACCAATACAGTGGAGGTACAGAGACCATTTTTCCTTCTAGTTCATTTAGGAGGCTTGAATGGTTTACCTAGACAGTGTAGGGGGCATAATAGTAACTAGGAGCACATAAATATTCATTTTGAGTGTGTCATCCTCTTCAGAAGTTTTGTAATTATGGTGCATTGGTTTATTCTAGCTTCTTAATAAGAAAATGGTAAGTCATTTTTTCATATACGAATTGTCAAAATGTTTAAATGTTATTTGAGAATAAAGTTGAGAAACCCTCACATTGAAACTACTATATAGTATATCAAGTCCATTGGCTTGGATAATGTCATATATGAAGTCTGGAAATTTTGTGTATGTGTTGGTCAATGTTTGAAAACTCAGACTCAGACTGATATTATTTCAATGACTCGATTTACCAAAAAATATATGACTCCAAACAATTGAAATAGAATATGCAAAAGTCTGCTCATGGCTCATACATATACCATGTAAAGCTAAATATATCAAAAAAGTTTCACAATGGCACTGCGTCCAATATGTATCAGCAACAATGAGACTCTAAATGGCCTCCATAGGCTTTACAGTATGAAAAACATGCTACAACCATTTCCTTTTGGCCTAGCATCGTCTTCTTCAAATTTTGCAAGCTTGTTTTACAATTGAAATCTAATATGTCCAATAGCCTCTAATGGGGCCATGCATGGGGAAACTTGGCCTCTTATCCTAGCCAAGTGCTCTTTAAATCTATGAATTCCCACTCCCCCTTCCCTTCTTAATGCATTTATTGTAGTATTTGCAATAAATTTCACATCATCTAGATTAGCATGGATCTATGTAGGATATTTGACTCTATGGGTGGAAACCATGGAAAAATTCCAATCTGGGGTTTGAAAGAGAACACTAGATTTTTGAAATTCAAGTAGCATAATTCTAGACGTGCAAATTAAAATTTCTGAGTCAAATTCAAAATAGGGACAAGTTTCAGATGATTTGCATTTGTAATTTAAACACTAGTAGAAAATGAGAAATTAGTGACCAGGTGACTAAAAACGTTAGTCACCACAACTTTTCCAAGTGAAATACTACCAAAAATTAGCAATTTTAAGTGACCCAACTAAAAAAAACTAACATAAATGACTAATTTAGTCATGGGTTAACATATATGACTAACTAATAAGTAATACAACTAAAAATGACTAATGTGAATGACTAATGTAAACTAAACTATGACTAGCTTTTTATAAGGTATTTTTGAGCTACCTACAACTACTTGAAGTTTATTAATAACATTATTCCCCAATAATAATGGGCTACCTAAGACTATTTGAATTTATTAATAGCATTATTCATAGAATTAGATATATTTTCCACCTCCTGAAGGGTTAGTTAATATTGGAGTCATCTACGAAGGCAAAGGAATTGCCCGGACGACCAAAAGTGGCTGGAATCTAGGCAAAAAAAATTCAAAAAATCTTGTAGATGCAGTGATTGAACCATGTTTTTGATGGTGTAAATAGATTCAACGCCATAAAAAACCTGTAAGGCACATAAAATTATGAAGTTTGACAGCTTTTACTTAGATTTACAAAAATCCCTGCCGGACTGTTTCAAAATATGACCAGAATTTCCATAACGTTCAGAGAAAAAAAACATAATCGTTAGACTACAATGTTAATATTCCCCTTATTTGTAAACCTCATATTCTCTTTCCCTCTTTATATAAACATACTAGAGAAGTCTTTTATACTTTCATGTAATGGATCCTAAAAACATTTTTCAAAATATTTTCTTTTATAATTTTTATTGATACCTCAATCCAAAATTATCATTTTGTAGACCCCTCTATGCAAAGAAACCTCCTAATCAATAATAGAAACATAAACAATGGACAAATTATTAAAATCCAATTTTGGGCCACTCTAAAATCTAAAATTGAACCATTAAAATTTAATTTTCCACTGCAATCAACAAATTTACAAATTGCTAAAATCTAATCATTTACTTTCCCTCCTTCCCCTTCCCCACTACTTTTCTTCCTTAGAAGGTTGGGAGAGGGTTCAAAGCCAATAACACTGAGTAGCTAGGGATTTTACTGTAAATAAATTATATTTCGTACCAGGCTTCTGGGCAGACTTAACATTGTAGTCCATTCCTGGTTTGTAGTGCCAAATGTCGAGGAAAGAGACATACTAGAAGGTAGGAAACAAATGATACTTGGGGCCCTTAGCAAAGCATCCTCCTCAAGGGTGAAAATATGATTATGCTATCCCATAATATGAGGGGCATAGGGATGGCCTCCCAACAATGATC